>JADRCH010007304.1:1120058-1144252 GCA_019843965.1 Rhynchomys soricoides
TATATATATATATATATATATATATATATATATATATATATATATATTACACATAGACTCACATGTATTATAGAAATTTTAGGTAAATAGTTAATAATATTATTTCTTATAACTTTTTCAAGTATTCTTATTGTTTTTTTCACTTTCTTCAGTCTTTATTCTGTATTTACCTCCCTTTCTTTTTTAATCAGAGTCACCCATTTTACCATTTCTCCTTTCTGAACACTTATATCCTGCTATTCACCGCCTATTGCCCATGCCCCACCAGTCAATGGGTCTGTTTTACATTTCCATGGTTATATACTCATATCAGAAGATTTGTAGCTAGGAGCCTCAAATAAGAGAGAACGTATGACCAATGTCTTTCTGAGTCTTTGTTACCTCACTCAGTATGATTTTTGCTAGTTCCATCTATTCAGCTGCAAAGTTCATGATCTTATTTTTTCTTTAGAAATGAATAGTATTCCTTAGTGTATATGCACTACATTTTCATCATCTAGTCATCCCTTGAAGACTGTCTCTATTTCCTAGCTATTGTGAATAGAGCAACTATGAGCATGGCTGAACAAGTATTCCTGGAGTAGAATGTCAAGTCCTTTGGGCACATGTCCAGGTGAGTTACATGGGAGTTATTTTTAGGTTTCTGAGGATTTTCCACACTGGTTTCTGGAGTTGCTGGACCAGTTTGGAATCTCAAGAGTGAATGAGGATACTTTTTTCTCCACATCCTCTCAAGCACTTAATTATCAGTCATTTTTGATCTTTGCCATTCTGTTTTGGGTAACATAAAATCACAAAGTTATTTTGATTTCAATTTCCCTAACTGCTAAGACACTCAACACTTTTTGAGATATATTCTAGCCAATTTTTAGTTTCTTCTTTTGCAAATTATCTGTTGAAATCTCAGACCTATTTGTAAATGGGTCATTTGGCTTTTCTTTGTCTTTCTTTCTTTTCTTTTCGTTTCTTTTTTTTTTTTTGAGTTCTTTATATATTCTGGATATTAGTCCTATGTCAGATGTATAGTTGACAAAGATTTTCTCTAATTCTGGGCTTCTTATTCACTTGATTGCTATTTACTTATTAAAAAAGCATTTTAGTTTTTGAAATCCAACTTAGAAATTGTTAGCCTTAATTCTTGAGAAGGTTGAATCCTATTCAGGAATCCTTTCCCACATCTATATTATATTGGGTACTGCCCATATTTTCTTCTAGCAGTTTCAGTGTTTGAGGTTTCACATTTTGTCTTTGACTCATTTAGAGTTAGTTTTTGTGAAAGGTGATACATACAGTTCTAATTTCATTCTGTAGCATGTGGACAACCAGCTTCCCAAGCACCACTTGGTGTAGATGTTTTCTTTTCTCCAGCCTATGTTTTTAGCATCTTGTTCAAATATTAATTGGCTGGATTTATATGTACCTATGTTCAGGCCTTTGTTTTTGTTCCATTGGTCCACATGTCTGTTTTTGTGCCAGTGCCATACTGTTTTTATTACTAAGTCTCTGTGATATATCATGGGATATGGAATGGTAGTTCCTCTAGCAGTGTTCTTTTTACTCATGATTGTTTTGGCTGTCTAGGGTCTTTTGTGGTTCCATATGAATTTTCTGAAAGTACCAGCTAGGTATTGGGATAAGTATTGCATTTTAATATACCATGTCAAACCAAGACCCCACGTTCAGTAGAACTGGCTTAACATCGGGATCTGTCTGTAACTTGCATCTGTGGGGATTGGCCCAGCTCTAATGTCTACTAAGGTGGGTCTTGACCCCACTGGGTCTGCTGGAGTAGGTTTAGGAACCTGAACCTTCTATAGTTATCATAGACTCACTGAAGATAGCAGTTCTAATATATGTGCCCAGGGTAATTGTCTGATCCCCCATGCTTGAGGTGTTGAACTAATGTTGCAGCAAGTAAAAGGCCTCGATGTTTCTGGACCAAGGTGGCTATGGCTAGTCTCAGCTAGATCTTGGAGTGAGAGAGACTGACCTGTCACAGGGCAGTTGCAGGTACTGTATCTAAAAATGCTGGCTTGATGACTAGAAGAACTTCAGTAGTGCTGTAATACCTCCTTGGGTGCCTTCTATGTAATGAGTTTTACTGAGGCAGGCTTGATGTTGGGATCTAGAGCAAAATGTGGTGCTCCCTTTCTTCTCCCCCTCCCCCAAATAATAGCATCTTTCTACATTCTGTGTTAGCTGGTATTAAGTGAAAGATATTGGTGCCAACTTAAAACTGTAATTCTTATTCTCTCCAATGATGCTTTTTCAATTTTTGTTTTATGCTAGTTGCTATAATCTTTCCCCTGATTGTCTCAGCACCTGTGGAAGGTATTTTTTATTTAGATAGTTAGCAAATTAATTTATCTGTGAGGATGTGTCTCAGGTAAGGTTTTACTGCTATGAACAGACTCCATGACCAAGACAACTCTTAAAAGGACAACACTTAATTGGGACTGGCTTACAGGTTCAGTCCATTATCTTCAAGGCAGGAGCATGGCAGCATCCAGGTAGGCATGGCACTAGAGGAGCTGAGCGTTCTACATCTTCATCTGAATTCTGCTAGAAGACCCACTCCCATGTGGTTAGGAGGAGGGTCTCATTGCCCATCCCCACAGTGAGCACTTTCTCCAACAATGCCACAGGTACTCCAACAAGAACATACCTCCTAATAGTGCCACTCCCTGGGCCAGACATATTCAAACCATCACAGGATGTGAATGCTCAAAAGTCCTATTGAGTATCTTTCTCTGATTTCTCACTTGACAAAACTTTTACATAAAACTACTGTCATTTTTATAAGTAGTTCTTGCAGATTGGAGATACTTGTTATATCTAATCTGATAGTCAACAAACATGTACCAAAGATAGCATTCTTGGGGTATGGAGTTAACTTGAAGTTATGCTGCAAGTATACCCCTTTCCCAACTGTGGCTGCAATCTTCATTGCAATTTCTTCTACTCACAGCTTTACTATATAAAGCATGAAATGAATAGCACTAGCCAAAGATATAACTTCATCTTGTCTATCAAAACAAACTTTAACTTATCCCTATCCAAATAGCAGAGAGCTTACTTTAAGGAGCATAAAAGTTAGCAACCTTGGACATATGCCTTGACATTGTTTAAAGTGCATGAAGTCATGAATTTTCCTTGTCACTCTGGTAGAACCCAGGACAGTAGCATTGATAGCTCTCCTGGCAAGTGGAGAATTAGCATCATTATGTTGGGTAGTGTACTGTAAACTCTTTCCATGACAGTATTATAGCCACTATCGGAATTGGGTATGTCAGCACCAGCACTTGTTAAAATTGTGGTGAATGGTTCATTGTGTTTTCAACAGCCTCACATAAATCAGCTCCTCCTCTGTTATGGAATAGCTAGTTCAGCTACTAGCAAAGATAAAACAAACTGATTTTCTGTATCTCTGGGTAACAAAAGCATTGTGTCTCTGTTAAAAAGCTTAAAACTCTCATGAGCATCTTGCCATGTTCCCTTTCTCACTTTTATCACCATCATTGTTGGACATCTGGGATATAACAAGAACTTACTTCCAGGCCAGAATATTTTGACAAAAAGATTGACCAGACTTAGCTAATTAAAAGCTACTAAAACTGTACTGATTTTTATGTCACACACAAGGGCAATTAGGAACCTCCTATAATTGCTTACTCTATGTTGTGTTAAAAGACATATAAAAATAGTAGTTGAGTCTCTAATTCTGTGAAGTGAGAAGCAATGTACAAAATAAAGTTATACACATTCCACAGTTCAATAAGGTAAGAGAGAATTCAGATGCTTAGGGAATGCCAATTGAGGTAAGGTCTTTACAATGAATAGTTCTCAGAGACTTCAGTTTTGTTATTCCAGTTACCGTCTCTTCTAAATCACACTTGCCAGATCTATACCGTACTATTCCTGCTACAGTAAATAGCAAATCCCAGTGAATTTAAAAGTTTTCACTTAAAAGTTTTCAAATTCTTTTCAAACTTGTATATATCCTGCTTTATGCCTAATTGGTACAGTTTTACGTGTGTTTTAAAAAATCAGTTCTGTAGCTAAATATTGGAAGCTTTTCTTCTATTAATTTAGTTCCCTAAATATATCTTTATTTTGTTTATTTTATATGGTTTCTACAAGACTATCGAGTTTCACAAAGGCAGATTCTTTTTCCTCTTTTGTCCACTGTAATGTTTCCAGGAACTAAAAAGTAGTAATTAATCAACAAATATCAATTAGTTAAACAAAAGTAAAATCATACAAAATTGACTTGGTTAGTGTTTGCCAAGGAGCCCCAAGGCAGCTGTTGCTAGGAAAAAATGAGTACAGGTTATCCCATTTTGACTACTTGGTTTTGTGGTGATTATATTTTTCTTGGATTGTCTCTTCAGTACTACAGAATCTGTGAAGAAGCAAAGTACAAAGTGAAGGTATCTAATCCTATGGTTGAATAAAATGACAGTGACCTTCCTAAGTGCATATAGACAAAAAATATTGGTTATGTACTTAGCTTTCTTTCTTTTTTCCTCCTACATTTTTATTTATTTATTTTTTCATATTTTATTTACATTTCAAATGTTTCCCCCTTTCCAGATCTCCCCTTTGGAACCTCCACATTCCCTCCACCCTCCCCTTGCCACTATGGGGATATTCTCCAACCCAACCATCCACCTAACCACCCACTCTCTTCTTCCCTCCTTGTCATTCTCCTATACTGGGGGATCGAACACCCTCAGGCCCAAGGCCTCTCCTCCCCCGACAGATAACAAGATCCTACTTTGCTGCATTTGTGGCCAGCACCATGGGTCCCTCCATGTGTATTCTTTGGTTGGTGGATCAATCTCCAGGAGACTGGGGGGTCAGGACAGTTGCCTCTGTTGCTACCTCCCTGGGGATGCACACTCCCTCAACTCCTTAAGTCCTTTCTCCAAGTCCTCCATCTCAGACCTCACACTCAGCCCTACTGTTGCTGTGAAGTGACCCTTGGGTATTTCAAACTTTTGAGCTAATAATCACTTAACAGAGAGCACATACCATGTTCATTCTTTTGTGACTGCATTACCTCGCTCAGGATATTTTCAAGATCCATCCATTTGTCTAAGAATTTCATGAAGTCATTGTTTTTAATAGCTGAATAGTATTCCATAGTGTAAATGTACCACATTTTCTGTATCCATTCCTCTGTGGAGAGACATCTGGGTTGTTTCCAGCTTCTGGCTATTATAAATATGGCTGCTATGAACATAGTGGAACATGTGTCTTTATTACATGTTAGAGCATCTTCTGGGTATATGCCCAAGAGTGGAATAGCTGGGTCCTCAGGTAGTATTATGTTCATTTTTCTGAGGGTCCCCCAAACTGATTTCCAGAGAGGTTGTATCAACTTTCATTCCCACCAGCAATGGAGGAGTATTCCTCTTTCTCCACATCCTCTCCAACATCTGCTGTCACCTGAGTTTTTGATCTTAGCCATTCTGACTGGTGTGAGGTGGAATCTCAGGGCTGTTTTGATTTGCATTTCCCTTGTGACTAAGGATGTTGAACATTTCTTTAGGTGATTCTCAGCCCTATGAGTTTCCTCAATTGGGAATTCTCTGTTTAGCTCTCTTCCCCATTTTTTGATAGGGTTTTTGTATCTCTGGAGTCTAGCCTCTTGAGTTCTTTGTATACATTGGATATTAGCCCTCTATCGGATGTAGGATTGGTAAAGATCTTTTACCAATCTATAGGTTGCCGTTTTGTCTTATTTACAGTGTCCTTTGCCTTACAGAAGCTTTGTAATTTTATGAGGTCCCATCTGTCAATTCTTGATCTTAGAGCACAAGCCATTGATGTTATGTTCAAGAACATTTCCCCTGTGCCCAAGTGTTCGAGATTCTTCCCCACTTTCTCTTCTATTAGATTCAGTGTATCTGGTTTTATGTGAAGGTCCTTGATCCACTTGGACTGAGCTTTGTACAGGGAGATAGGAATGGATCAATTCGCAATCTTCTACATGTAGACCGCCAGTTGAACCAGCACCATTTGTTGAAGATGCTGTCTTTTTCCCACTGTATGGTTTTACCTCCTTTGTCGAAGATCAAGTGACCATAAGTGTGTGGGTTCATTTCTGGGTCTTCAGTTCTATTCCATTGATCTACCTGCCTGCCACTGTACCAATACCATGCAGTTTTTATCACTACTGCTCCGTACTACAGCTTGAAGTCAGGGAGGCTGATTCCACCAGAAGTCCTTTTATTGTTGAGAATAGTTTTTGCTATCCTGGGTTTTTTGTTATTCCATATAAATTTGAGAATTGCTCTTTCTAGGTCTGTGAGGAATTGAGTTGGGATTTTGATGGGATAGCATTGAATCTGTATATTGCTTTCAGCAGTATGGCCATTTTAACTATATTAATGCTGCCAATCCATGAACAAGGGAGATCTTTCCATCTTCTGAGGTCTTCGATTTCTTTCTTCAGAGACTTGAAGTTCTTGTCATACAGATCTTTCACTTCTTTGGTTAGAGTCACACCAAGATATTTTATATTGTTTGTGACAATTGTGAAGGGTGTTATTTCCCTAATTTCTTTCTCAGCCTGTTTATCCTTCGAGTATAGGAAGGCTACTGATTTGCTTGAGTTAATTTTGTATCCAACCACTTTGCTGAAGTTGTTTATCAGCTGTAGCAGATCTCTGGTGGAGTTTTTCTAGTCAATTAAGTATACCATCATATCATCTGCAAATGGTGATATTTTGATTTCTTCCTTTTAAAATTTGTATCCCTTTGACCTCCTTTTGTTGTCTAATTGCTCTGTCTAGAACTTCAAGTACTACATTGAATAGATAGGGAGAGAGGGGGCAGCCTTGCCTAGTCCCTGATTTTAGTGGGATTGCTTCGAGTTTCTCTCCACTTAGTTTGCTGTTGGCTACTAGTTTGCTGTATATTGCTTTTTCTATGTTTAGGTATGCTCCTTGAATTCTTGATCTTTCCATGACTTTTATCATGAAGGGATGTTGAACTTTGTCAAATTCTTTTTCAGCATCTTACGAAATGACCATGTGGTTTTTTTCTTTGAGTTTATTTATGTAGTGGATTACATTGATGGATTTCTGGGTATTGAACCGTCCTTGCATCCCTGGGATGAAGCCTACTTGATCATGGTGAATGATCGTTGTGATGTGTTCTTGGATTCGGTTTGCAAGAATTTTATTGAGTATTTTTGCATTGATATTCGTAAGGGAAATTGGTCTGAAGTTTTCTTTTATTGTTGGGTCTTTGTGGGACTTTGGTGTCAGTGTAACTGTGGCCTCATAGAATGAATTGGGTAGTAGTCCTTCCATTTCTATTTTGTGGAATAGACTGAAGAGTATTGGTATTAGGTCGTCTTTGAAGGTCTGGTAGATTTCTGCACTGAACCCATCTGGTCCTGGGCTTTTTTTTTGGTTGGGAGACTGTTAAAGACTGCTTCTATTTTTTGGGGGGGTTATGAGACTGTTTAGATGGTTTATCTGATCCTGATTTAACTTTGGTAATTGGTATCTGTCTAGACACTTGTCCATTTCCTCCAGATTTTCCAATTTTGTTGCATATAGGCTTTTGTAGTAGGATCTGATGATTTTTTTAATTTCCTCAGAGTTTGTTGTTATATCTCCGTTTTCTTTTCTAATTTTGTTTATTTGGATACTGTCTCTGTGCCCTCTGGTTAGTCTGGCTAAGGGTTTATCTATCTTGTTGATTTTCTCAAGGAACCAGCTCCTGGTTTTGTTGATTCTTTGTATAGTTCTTTTAGTTTCCACTTGGTTGATTTCAGCCGTTAATTTGATTATTTCCTGCCTTCTACTCCTCTTGGGTATATTAGCTTCTTTTTGTTCTATAGCTTTGAGGTGTGCTGTTAGTCTGTTAGTATATGCTTTCTCCAGTTTCTTTTTGGAGGCATTCAGAGCTATGAGTTTTCCTCTTATCACTGCTTTCATTGTGTCCCATACGTTTGGATAAGTTGTTCTTTCATTTTCATTACATTCTAGGAAGTCTTTAATTTCCTTCTTTATTTCTTCCTTGACCAAGTTATCATTGATCAGAGCATTGTTCAGCTTCCATGTGTATTTGGACTTTCTGTTGTTGTTGTTGCTATTGAAGACCAACCTTAATCCATAGTGATCTGATAGTAGGCATGGGATTATTTCAAGCTTTCTATATCGGTTGAGGTTTGTTTTGTGAACAATTATATGATCAGTTTTGGAGAAGGTACCATGAGGTTCTGAGAAGAATGTATATTCTCTTGATGTAGGATGAAATGTTCTATGGATATCTGTTAAACCCATTTGGTTCATAGCATATGTCAGTTTCACCGTGTCTCTGTTTAGTTTATGTTTCCAAGATCTGTCCATTGTTGATAGTGGGGTATTGAAGTCTCCCACTATTATTGTGTGAGGTGCAATGTGTGCTTTGAGCTTTAGTAGAGTTTCTTTTATGAAAGTGGGAGCTCTTTCATACGGAGCATAGATGTTCAGAATTGAGAGTTCTTCATGGTAGATTTTTCCTTTGATGAGTATAAAGTGTCCTTCCTCATCCTTTTTGATGACTTTTGATTGAGAGTCAATTTTATCCAATAGTAGAATGGCTACTCCAGCCTGTTTCTTGGGGCCATTTGCCTGGAAAATTTGTTTTCCAGCCCTTTACTCCAAGGTAGTGTTTGTCTTTAACACAGAGGTGCATTTCCTGGATGCAGCAAAATGCTGGGTCCTGTTTATGGATCCAGTCTGTCAGTCTGTGTCTTTTTATTGGGGAGTTGAGACCATTGATGTTAAGAGATATTAAAGAATAGTGATTATTATTTCCTGTTATTTTTGATGTTGTTTATATTGTTTGTGTGGCTTTCTTCTTTTGAGTTTGTTGAAAGATTGCCTTCTTAGTTTTTCTTGAGTGTAATTTCCCTCCTTGAGTTGGCATTTTCCATCTATTATCCTTTGTAGGGCTGGGTTGGTGTAAATATATTGTGTAAGTTTGGTTTTGTCATAGAATATCTTGGTTTCACCATCTGTGGTAATTGAGAGTTTTGCTGGGTATAGCAGCCTGGGCTGGCATTTGTGTTCTTTTAGAATCTGTATGAGATCTGCCCAGGATCTTGTAGCTTTCATAGTCTCTGGTGAGAAGTCTGGTGTAATTCTGATAGGTCTGCCTTTATATGTTACTTGCCCTTACTGCTTTTAATGTTCTTTCCTTGTTTTGTGTATTTGGTGTTTTGACTATAATGTGACAGGAGGAATTTCTTTTCTGGTCCAGTCTATTTGGTGTTCTGTAGGCTTCTTGTATATTTATGTTCATCTCTTTCTTTAGGTTAGGGAAGTTTTCTTCTATAATTTTGTTGAAGATATTTACTGGACCTTTAAGTTGGGAGTCTTCACTCTCTTCTATACCTATTATCCTCAGGTTCTGTCTTCTCATTTTATCCTTGATATCCTGGATGTTTTGGGTTAGGAGCTTTTTTGATTTTTTGTTTTCTTTGACTGTTGTGTCCATGTTTTCTATGGTATCTAACGCACCTGAGATTCTCTCTTCCATGTCTTGTATTCTGTTGGTGATGCTTGCATCTATGACTCCTGATTTCTTTTCTATGTTCTCTAACTCCAGTGTTGTCTCCCTGTGTGATTTCTTTATTATTTCTATTTCTGTTTTTAATTCCTGAATGGTTTTGTTCATTTGTTTGATTGTGTTTTCCTGTAATTCTGCCCGTTTGATTGTGTTTTCCTGTAATTCTTCAAGGGATTTTTGTGTGTCCTCTTTAAGGGCTTCCAGTTGTTTACCTGTGGTCTCTTGTATTTCTTTAAGGGAGTTATTTATTTCCTTCTTAAAATCTTCTATCATCCTCTTGATAAGTGATTTTAAGTCTGAGTCTTCCTTTTCTGGTGTGTTGGGGTATCCAGGGCTGGCTGTGGTGGGAGAGCTGGGTTCTGATGAAGCCAAATAGTCTTGGTTTCTGTTCCTTGTGTTCTTGCCCTTGCCTTTTGCCATCTGTTTATCTCTGGTGTTAGCTGGTCTTTCTCTCTCTGACTGTGGCTTGTCTTTCCTTCAAGCCCAGATGTTAATATTCCTGGGAGACCAGTTCTGTTTCCTGGTTGTTCTTCAGACCCTCTGGAGTCCTCCCGTTGCTGGCTTTTCCACACAAGTGGGCAGCTCGCTTTCTCCCTGTGCTGTTTGTCTATGGAGGCCTGGTGGTCCAGGCAGAGGTCTCCCACCACAGGTGGAAACCTGTGGGCTTTTCCTCAGACCCTGCTTCTGGAGCCCTCCTTCTGCTGGCTTTTCTACACACGTGGGTGGGTTGCTTTCTCCCTGTGCTGTTTGTCTATGGTGGCCTGGTGGCCCAGACAGGGGACTCCAGCCACAGGTGGAAGCAGGCAGCCTCTTACCTCCAGGCTTTTCCTCAGTCCCTGTGTCTGGAGCCAGTACTTAGGTTCCTATTTTAGGTTTTTATTTGGGCCTATTCATTGGAGAAATCACATGTTTCATCATGATATTTGCTTTCATGAGAAGAATTACTTTGTTCATACCCATGCCCTCCCATTACCTGCTTTTGGCCACACCCCCTTTCTGCTGGACCCCTTCTTGTTTGCAAATAGTTCCACTTCTTCATTTCAAGTTTCTCTCTCTACATATATAATATTATATATATATATATATATATGTACATATATTGCTTTTAGATCTTGATTCTCTGTGTGAAAGAAAACATGAGATACATCTACCAACAATCATTATATACATATTCATATATATCTTTTTAAATCTAGATTTGGGGGCTGAGGAGATAGCTCAATAAACAAAGTGCTTGGCACAGTAGCACAAGGTCCTCTAGCACCTATGTAAAAAGCTAGTTACATGTGTTTGTCATCCTTAGGCCTGAGAGGGTGGAGACAAGAGAATCCCTAGATATCTCTGGCCATCTAGCTTTGCAGAATTAGCACGTTCCAGTTTCAGTGAGAGCTTCTTAAAAACTAAATTGTTGTAGGAGTGGTGTATTGGTGGAAACTGTTAATCCCAGAAGTCAGGGGAAAGAGTAAAGCAGAATTCTATGAGTTCCTTGTCTGCATACCAAGTGCAGAATAATCAGGGCTACATAGAGAGACCTTGCCTTGAAAAAATAGCAGTGAGCATAGAGATGGCATCAGACAGCATCGTGCACATGAATGCACACAGACAGTATACGCCAGCCACCCACCCTCCACACATTTGTTTCATCATTGTTGTCCTTAACTTGGTGTATTTTGATTTGTTGTTTCCTGATCTCTGAGGATCTTTTTTCATATTTTATTTGCTGTTTTTACCTCTTCGTTTGAGAACTTTCTTTTCAGTTCATTTGCCTTTATATTTATCAGATCATTTAATATTTTGCATGTTTAATTTTATGTTATTTGTAATTTTAAATTTTAATTCCTTGTGGTTACAGTAGGCACTTCACTCTGTTAATTGTTTCTTTCCCCATTCGAAAGGTTTTTATATTTCATGTGTTCCTATTTGTGTATTCTTACTATTATCTCCTGGGTTATTAGAGTCCTTTTCTGTAAGTCCTTTTATGTCTATATCCTGAAGTATTTTCGCTATATATTTCTGTAGAAGTTTTAAAGTTCTGTATCTTACACTAATGCCTTTGATCTCCAGTGTATATTTTGGGTACCTCTGTTGAAAAACACATGGTCGTAGATGTATAAGTTTATTTCTAGTTGATCTATTCTATTCCATTTTTCAATGCATTGTGTTACTTCCATTTTGTCATCATTGCTCTTGTTGTTACTATGGCTCTTTGATATAATTTTAGATCAGGTACTGTGGTCACCTCCAGGATTGTTTGAAAATAAATCCTGTAAATTACTTCATCTATTTGGCATCTTTCATACTTCTATTCCAATCTTAGGATTCTCTTTTTAAATTTATTTCTGGAACTTTCATGGGCACCCACATTAAATCTAAAATCAGCATTAAAAGAAGAGCATACAATCTTTCCACTCTTACATTTCTTTCACAATGTGTTGTTTGTATTAGTAGTTTAGCATTCCTTAGACTACTAATTGTTCTTATTTTGCACAAGACCTTATTGAAATAGTTACACAATTATTTTAATTGCTTTTGTCTGTACATGGTATTACATTTATTTGAATTTATTTTTCAGTAAGTTATAGAAAATAATTTCTTAGTCACAGTTGCTCATAGAAGTGATATTTTTCAATAACAGAAAGACTTGAATGAAATATGAAAGTGTAAAATTGGCCTATCAGGAATTTTCCCCTTCTCACAGGAAGGTTCAGGATTAGCCAAATTTTGTATGCTATCTTCAGAAATTTGCCGGTTTTGTCCATGATCCATAGCATTCTTTCCTTAAAAGAAAATTCATTATAGATGCACATACATATATGCAATCAAAACCCTTCCTGACATAAAATAAATCTTAAAATAATTTAAGTCACCCAGCCTTTCTTACCTCTAAGTTTCCATATTTAACGTGTGCAAGCTTTTCCCCTTTGTTGACTTTACAGATTCGCTCTGATGTAGGTGGAAAGAAAAGTGAAAGGCAGGAGTGATCCCTGAATGGAAGTTGGTTTTAGAATACTACAGTGAAACATTCATTTAATTGTAGGATGAATGAATGCTCCCACTCTACAGCTGCTTCATGGTTATCCTCATCTTCTATACAAGTCCCAAGTTCTCACTGAATCTCACATGTCAGATTCAGAACATCTGATGATACAGTACGCCTCAATGCTGAAGGGCAGGAGCAACAATTCTTTTAAAATAATGCATCTTGCTTGAGGGGAATCTTGGTAGGAAGCAGGTATAGATATATTGCCATTTGGAGCCAAATCATTTTGTTGACCACAAGGCAGAACGGTAGCAAGCTCAGATGGGAGAACTGTAGTCATTATCCAAAGGTCAGACTTGATAAGCAGACTCTGCTGTTTCTTTCCCTAGCTCCCATATGTCTGGGAGGGACAGTAAGTAGCAGAGGGAGCCAGAAATTTCACTGTCAAAAAAGTATTTAAGTAATTTTCTGCAAACAGTCCTGGTTATATTGTGTGCTGAATGACAGATTTGTATGTCTTCAAGGAGTTCTTAGTCTAAGGAAGTACGGCAGCTGCAGGAGCTTCAGGCAAAGCCAACATCTGTCATGATGCTTGCCTCAATCTAAGCATTCCATAAATGGCACTTGAATGATTGCATGAGTGAATAGGTGGACAGACATAAAATAAATGAACAATAACCTTTGAAAGGTAATTCCTTAGAATTAATTTTGTAGAAATCAGAAGCGACATATTGAAAACATTTAGGAATTTAACTAAGTTGTGCTTCTTTTTCCATTTAATATGTGAAATCTGAACATTGGAAATTCAGATTAACTATGAGGAATAAATTGTTTTTGCTAATTTGTATAGAAAAGTAAAACAAAACTTAAAATTAAGAATTCCATCTTTCATATAAAGTCATGCCTAAACTAATTATTATTAAATTATAAGTTTTACTGAATAATACATCATCCTTTTAATCTATTTGACTTTTTTCCCATCTAGATATCCTAGAGGCAATGTTTATGCTTTCTCTTTCATCACTGATGAACAGCACCCTAATTAAAAACCCCTATTCCTCAGTTCACAGTAGAGGAGGGAAGACCTTTTTCACAAACATAAGGACTCTAGCACCTCTACATTTCACATCATGACCTAGCACAAGTTGGTGAACTTTTTCAGATTTACAGCTTCCACATCAGCTAACAATTGACATTTATTCCTTTCTCACACAATAGAAATGTTGCAGAAGTAATTGATAAGCTCCAACGATCTCTAATAATGGCATATTAGAGGAGGAAGTGCTCATTAGACCCCATCCTAATTGAAGACTCACAAGTACTTGATGGTTTCTAAAGGAGGGAAGGATATTTTCTGTGGAGGTGTACACACTGGTAAGGTGCCAGTGGTTCTGCAAGCAACCATAATAACCATAATGAAAATCAGTGGGCTACACAGGCATACACGCACGTGCGCGCGCGCGCGCGCACACACACACACACACACACACACACACAGTGGGAGGGGTAGTAGGTGATAAAGGAAATCAGGACAAGTGGGAAGGGTATAAGAGAAGGTGATGGGGGCATATGATCAAAGTACATTATATATGCTTCATACATGCATATATAACAAAACACCATTGAGTATAATTAATATATATTAATCAAAGTATGAAAAATAGGACAATTTCTCATAAAAATTTTATTGCATACACAGTTTCATAGATTGTATGAGATAGTTTATACTCCTTAGATAACATTGCTCAGTTAAGGACCTCTCTAAATTTTACTTGTTAGTCCAAATGGCATATACTATGTTCTACTCTATGTTACACTGATGAAAATGGACTTGTTTCATTGATGGGCCCTCATAGCATTTGGCAAGTGCCAACGTTTTTTAAAAAGCTTTGCTGTAATATAATTCTATCTCATACTAAAGTATAAACATTTACATCTGGAGCATTAGTACCCTTACAAATACTACTCAATTCACTGCCTTCCAAAATGTAAGTATGTTTAAAAGCAATGGATGAGTCACATTGCTAACTGGGATTGTAAATGTTTCACCAAATGCTCAAACCAGATTGTCATGGAAGCACAATCCCATCTCCAAGAGGAAGACAACTATTAAGAATGGGCTTTAGAAAAAGCTCATTTTGTAGATGTGCTAAAATAGGAAACATAAGCTGATTAGGCAAAGTTCCAAAGATTCATTAGTTTATTAAAGTAGATTGATATGAATGTTTGAGAGATTTAAATAAATTAACCTTTAATGAGTACCCAGGGGCCAAGGAGAAAGAATGACAGAGGATTAGGAGTATTTTGTCTGATTGTCACATAATGCCCACTGATTAGTTTTTTCTGAATGCTCATTGCTGTATAACAATACTAATAAATAAAAAAGATTAAATCTAAAACATCTCTAGATTGTAATTGTTGCCTCCTCTTATGTGTACACAGATGCCGTGGTTGCTTTAATAGCAATCCCGTAAGTCTAGCAGAGGGAGACAGGGATTTTTGTCCTAACGTCATTACATTTTGAAATGTTTCATATGTGAGCAATGGTATGTTCAATTAAGGTAATTTATTCCTACTGTTCTGGACATGCTTTTAGCATCTCGGCATTAGACTCTTAATATTAATTGTGGCCAGTTAGATAGAGGATATATTGGTATTTAAACATCATTAATTTTTGTTGTTCTGTGTACCTCCCAAGTTATTACTTATAATTAGAAAAATTCCCAAGGAGGTTCCTTTTTTGAAGCTGTATTGGAAATGCTTTACTTTTTCCTAGTGTCTTAACTGTACTACTATTAAATCATTAACTGGCTGTTAAGTACATTTTGTGTAGGTGGTACTAGGAAGACTTCTCAGTACTTCCACCTCTCCTTTACCAGCCGTTTTACTGCAGTTTATTTCAGGTTTCTGTTGATGTGTTCCATGTAGCACTTTTCCCTGAATTTCTGAGCTAGGAGACCCCATTTTTCAGATAATACTTTACCTAATTTTTCTCCAACCTTTCAGTTCTTCCTTTTGCTACTAACTCATCTTTCTTTCCAAATGGTAAACTCTAAAAGCCTCACAAATGAGGCAGGTTTATGTCTATGGTACTTACATCAGAAAACCAATATCATTCCATGACTGTTGTAGGTAATGAATGAGCAAACTTCTAAGTATTTTTCTGGTTTTAATTTTAAAGGAAAACGAAAGACAAGGTAGCAGATTCTCACTTTCTGGACTCAAATTTTAAAAGGTGTTGTCATTTCTGCCTGTAAATTAGAAGAATCCCCTGGTGTGTATTTAAGCCCCATCTTGACCATTTTGGGGTGTGTGTGCACACTGGTTTTCTTCAAAAAATTCCCCAAGTTAATTTAATTTGTAGCCATGATTAAATTATGCTGTGTTTAAAAAGTCTTAGCCTGGAAACTAAAGTCTGGGTAAACCTGAAGTTAAGGACTGGATTGAAGCAAGCGAAGAGCTGGTGAAAATGAAAAGATTATGTGAATTGCTTTTGCTTCTCTTTGCTTTATAAAAAACCACACTTGGATTACATGTGTGCCACAGTCAACTATTGTCATCCAAAAGACAAAAGAAGGGGCCCTTAGTAGAATAGATGTAATTAGCTTTACTTATGTGGTAATGATTGCTATCGTCCTAGGATGCTACGTGTAGGGTTAGGTTTCCTGAGCCTTGGTTCATTCTTATTTTATTTCCTCATTTTCCCATCACCCTAGGCAACTGCCCAATTTCTACATATCTTTGCCTGTAAATAAAACTAATCTAAATGTTTCCAAAAGATGTTTCCCTAAGTCCAAGGAGCAGGACTCTTATGAAAACATAAGATGAAAATCACAATGGAAGAGGGGAGATGGATTCTGTTAAGTAGGGAATAAAAATGAAAATGACCTTCAAATGCAGTGTAATACCTTGACTTTTGGGACTCACTACCAGGCTCCAGTGATATTAGATGGACTTAGGTATTTAGCTCTGTTCAATGATTGGTATCCTAGAGGCACTTTTGGAAAGTTCCTGTGTTTTACAATCACACTTTGTTTAGAATAATAGCTTCAGCTATTTAATTGAATCAATTGCTGTGTACACCTGCTGCCTTTGGGGTACCACACATTCTTAGGTGTGAAAAATCTAGGCAGGGTTTAAATCATATCTCCTATGATATAATATGATTCTAAATCCTATCCAGTTTTTTTTTTGGTTGTTGTTGTTGTTGTTGAAGAGACACTCTTAAGTTGAAAATGTTCATGGAATTGAATTCAACTGTAGCATGCTGTCTCACTCGATTCATCACTTTGCAATCTCCTAGGAGCCCCAGTTTTCTCTGTCAACTGTCTCAGAGCATCGTCCTGAAATGAATTTACTTTCAAGGTAAAGATGATTACAGTGTCTCTTCTCCAGTAGACAATTATATTGCTGTATTCTTTGGCAGGAAGAAAAACAGCATAGTATTATTTTTTTCAAGCTTTCTTTGAGTATCGTTAAAAGAATTGTCAGTTTATTCCAGCATAGTATAATAACAAAAAGACACCTGCTATAAAATGTGATATTTTCTAATAAGACCATTTGGAGAAGTTACTTGTGAAGAGTAGAGAAGGAAAAAAGTTGAAAAGAGAGCAAAGGAATCTATTAAATATTACTATCCTTCAAAGACACCTTTGTTGGTAAATGCTACACAGAAAACAAACTAAGTTTACAGCCTATTATTAAAATGTTTTTTCCTCTCTTTAGTCTAATAGTTTATCCTACTTCTTACAATATTTTGGCAGCCTTTATACTAGGATAAATAGAGACAGAAGCAGCTCTATTTTGCAGCATAGCCATATGGATTTGACTCTCAATGAAATGTACTTTTTCTCATACTGATTACCACAAAGATTGAAGTTTTTATTATGTTTGTTTGATGTGAGCATGACCCATGTTAGGGCATGCCTGCAGTGGTCAGAAGAAAACTTTCAGGATTGGGTTCTTTGCTTTCCACTATGGGTACCAGTAATCAAACTTAAGTCATCAGATTTCAAAATCAAGCATTTTTTCCCCACACTGAGCCACCTTGCTAACTTAGGTTGTAATATTTCAAGATTCAAGAGTTTTTAGTAGAGTTTTCTTAAGATTCCTCTCTTCTCCAACACAGGATCCAATGAGACACTACTCCCAGATAATTCTTCTTTATAAATATCTATGAAAAACATCCATTTCTTTCCATCCTACAGATTCCATTTACTGAGTTCCTGCAACTGCCACATTTCTACGGGATGACTGTTACCTTCCTAGTTTGTCTGTCTACCTTTAGTTCTTCCTAGTTGTCCTTGTACCCTCCATCCTAGTGTCAGATGACATACATCAGATGTGACAGTGCCCACCCAGAACACACACACACACACACACACACACACACACACACATGCACAAATATCCAGAATGAAGTGTCATGTCATGCTTTAAAGTGCTGTATATAAATGCTCCATGAAAAGAACCTTCGAGTTTAAGGAAAAAATCACTGAAAGAGAGACGTCTCTCTAGGGTTTAGAAGGGCAGGTAACACTGTCCAGGTGAAGAGAAGGGAAGATTGATTTTGAAGCAGGGATATATATATAGTAGCACAGGGCAGTGAGTGTGGGTAGCACGTTTGAGGGATATGGAGCATTAATGCCAATGACACGGTTACTTAGGGAAAGTAGGAGGTGAGCTAGTGCACAGTTCAGCCGGATTCCATGTGCTGGCCTTCCCTTCTGGCTCTCATCGACTTGAGGATAGAAATGGTCTGTCACATCATAAACTCCTCAGCACTTGCATACTGGTGGACGCACATTGGTGTTGTTTTAATGAATTGGTTGAATAAGGAGGGAGATCCTGGGTGCATATTAATACATTAGCTCATTAATTCCAATACATATTGACTACCTCAGCTAGACTGGATGCCAGAACAAAATTGACTTTCTACTTCTTTTATACAACAGCAGTAGTACTTCTTACTGCAAACATAAACTTGCTCTTTTTTTTTCCACAAGCTTCTCTTAAATAAAGTTATGCTGTCTTCCCACGAGGCAGAGTCTAGCTTCTGCAGCAATGAATTTGACTTCTGCTGTGGCAGTGGCTTCACTAAAGGAGTTAATCACTTGTCAGCTCCCTGTATTGATGATACTCCTGAGATGAAGTAGTTATAGCGGAGGCGTGGATCGCTAAAGATGCATTAGTATATTATAGGGACTTGTGTATTTAGTTCTTCCCTGTGTATTTCATTTCAGTCAATAAGAGCCCTTTATTATACATATTTGAAAAGTGAATCCAAATGGTGATCAAACAGAAGGGATGTTGAACGCATAACTCCAGAGCATCAGTGAAACAGTGTAGCCAACTTAGGAGAGGGGAGAAGCAAGGAAGGAGCATACATTTTTTTGAGCATGTAAATGAAGATTTACCATATTTCTGCAGTTCTATCTTTCGGGAATGTTAAGTCACAAATTCATCTTTGGTTAATTAGAAGGTAATTAAAATTGTAACACCGTGATTGGATAGTTAATGATGGCTGAGTAAAGGAAGGAAGGAAATCTGGTGAAACTCATGCATATATTTTTGGGAAAGCAAGCATTCAGATGTTTTTCATGCAGTACATTTCTCATAAAGGATACAAATGTCCCTCTAGCATTACTTGCTCAGATGAACTCTCCAGCGATGAGAAGAGTTCCAGCTCTCACTGCCCCTTTCACAGCACCTTCCACTGACTACAGATTCATCTGACAACACATTCAATTTCCATTCACTCCCAGCATGTGAAACTGTTTTGCTGGAAGTTGTTTACAGCTTCTTTACTGCTGTCTTAAGAATGTGGTAGGGAACCTTGGTGTTCTGTGCCTTGTAACTATTGTATTGAAAGGGCTGGCTCAGCCTAGGCTCCCCACCAGATCTGGCTGATGGGCTTTTCAAAGCCATTGACACAGCTTTACAGCAACTCTGCTGACTTTTGATAATTGCCCCAGCTTTAGGAAATCAATCAGCCTGAAGGTAAGATGGCATTACCGATCTGACAAGGCACACTCCAATTTCAATACTAAAACAACTCTTTGCCCTCAGCCTCAAAAATCTGCAATTGTTTGTTCTATTGTGACAGAGAACCCCATCATACAGTACCTGTGGCCACATTCCCAGGCAAGAACTAAACAGATAAAGAGATAAACAGTGTATTAAGAATCCGCCTTTTCCTGTCATTCCATTGGAAAACTGGTCAACAAGAATTGCAGCATGGCTTAAAGTCAACTCAAAGCAGGTACTGATGAATCACCATCTTTCTCTACCCACTCCCAAAGATGTGGTAAGAACAGGACTGCTGAAATTGTTCCCGAGGGCTAAATTACAACAAACTGTGGACCATTCTTCTCCATTCCTCGGAGGAATGCCAGACTTTATCCTAAAGAAAATGATAGATTGCCCATCTACCATCTGTCACTGTGAACTGTTCTATCAAATCAAAAAAAAATTTTGAACCTTGTTTTCATTGAGTAATGTGATTTTGCTGTGTTTCCCCAGCATTAAATTGTATAAAGGGAAAGAGTTCTGAAGCATTTTTCTTCTTAAAGTTGGAAATCTATATTTGGTTTTCCTACTCATGAAACTTAAATACCTTAATGGGCTTAGTTCAGACTCACTCAGTTCACTATTACCAGGCCTAGTGGATGTCATTCCCACAGAGAAACCCCAAGTTAGGGAAAATATGGATTGAGAGAAATGATCCTTGTTCATCACAGCTCCAGTACCACTCCCGTGTTCCAGTACTATAACTTCCTTCCTGACGATACCACTTACAACAGCGTTCGGAAGAGGGATATCAAGTGCGATTTATTCTTGCATTTTGGAAAGTCCAAAGTGATAATAGAGCAGTCTAAAGATACTCCCAGCAAAGAACAGTCACTTTCCCCGTATTCTTTATTAACAATTTACTTTAATAGTTATGCAGTACCCGAAAGAAAAGAATGGACTAGAAGAGTACACAACTAACATCTCCCAGTCCCCAAATACTCTGGAGGCTTAGGATCCACAGCATATGATATTACAAATATTCCTAATTATTTTGTAAGATAAATTCGTATAAATTCCTGATGGAGTATGCTAGTCACTTGTTGCTATGACAAAATACTTGACAAACTACAACTGAAAGGAGACAGGGTTTATTTTGACTAATGGTTGGAATTTACAGTCTGCCACAATGGGATAGGTATGGAACAGCACTATAAAGTCTTGTTGCATATATAGTCAGGAAGCAGAGAGAAATGAGTGCTGGTATTCCACTCTGTTTCCCCTTTTTATTCAGTGCAGAGCCATAGACCATGTAATAATTCTGCTCACTTTCAGGGCAAGTCTTCCCTCATCAGTTGAACCTGTCTTGAAATGCCCTCACAGATATTCTCAGAGATTTGTCTCCATGTTTGTTCTAAATCTCATCAAGTTAACTATCATGATAAAACATCATAAGCACTTTTCAGTGTTTGATATGGACCAGGCCTTAGTGATTGTTGTCCTTCTAATAGTTAATATTGATTGGCAACATCTCAGGATCTAAAATCAGCAAAGGGATGAGTATGCCAGTGAGGGATTCTATAAATTAGAGTAATTGAGGTGGGAGGATCCTCCTAACTGTACTTGTCAACAGAATTTCATACGCTGGCATCCAGGACTTCATTCAAAGGAGAAGGAAGCTGAGTAACAGCGCTCACCACTCTGCTGCCTCATGAACTGTGTGCCAAAATAAACAATAAATAATAATAATAAATAAGTTCTTCTCTAAGTTGCTTTTGTTGGGTCTTATGTCCTAGCAACACATAAAATAACTATTATAGTTCCATTTAATTTTCTTCATGTCCCAATAAAGGAAAGGCATTATTATTCCTGTTTTATAATTCAGAACTAGAACAGATAATATGACTTCTCAAGCACCTTAGGAAAGACACACTTAATGACTAGAACACTGGGTAAGTGGTGGATACTGGTGTAAGTCCAGGTCTAAGTATACAATGGCACGGTCCTGTGGTACTTTCTGTAATGACTGGGCTGTTCTGTCTATGCTGTCTAATATAACACTCCATAGCAACAAATGGATGATGAGTTCTCTAAATATGACTAGTGCTCCAGGAGTTTTCATGCTATTCCAGTCTTAGGTCATTCAAACTTAAGTCACAATAGCTACATGTGTCTAATGCCTATTGTATTAGAAAATTCAGTTTTAGAATCTGTTTTTTAAAAAACTATATTCTATGAAGCACTTTGGCCATTTTGGCTTGCAGAAATAGAGAATGAAATTGTGCAGAAACATGGTCCGCTAGTCAGTTTTCCAACACTGTGACAAAAAAAATCCCAGATAATTAACTTGAACTTTGAAATAATTTCTTTTTGCTCATGGTTACTATCTGGGGTCACTTGGCTCTGTTGTTTGGGGACCCGTGGCAACAAACCTGTGGAACAAAGGTGCTTATGAGATAGCATCCTGTAATTAAAGGGGTTGTCACACCAACAACTACTTCAGGTGAATCCCCACAATGTTCTAGCTTCCTTCTTTTATTTATGATTACTCCAGCAATAGGTCCATTGGTGTCTGGAATAAGAAACACCATTACTGTATTAAAGCGAAGATAAAATATCAAAAGAGCTGTAATACAAATAATCTTTTAAAACACTTAGGTAATGTACAGATTAAAATACAAGGAAAGCTACAAGAGTATTTTGAACTTTAAAGAACCTATGCTTCTCTTACTATATGACCTACTTCATAGGTCGTATAGCTTATAAGCAACAAGAAGAACTTCATGCTGTAAGTCTCCCATTCCTTGTAAATGGGAGTGATGATTAGAAAATTAAAAATAGAGACTGTATGTAACTTAGGGTATATACTATCCAAGCAATGATAGATTTTTGATGATGATTGTCCTTTTTCCATTGCTGTGTATATAGCAGTTTGGGTATAAATAAATAACATATTACACCCCCATGTAAATATAGCTAGTGAAATAAACCATAAGGGAAGGCTAGTATTTAAAGGTTGAGTATCAAGAAGAGGAAGAAGACAGAAGCAGCAGCAGCAACGGAGACTTACTGGTCACATTAACCACAGTAAGAGCAGGCTCCATGGCCAGCAGTACATGAACTCAATGGTATTTTTGTAGACATTTTGTCTAATATTGTCTTATGTGGACATTTTTTGCCTTACTGGTCTTTTTGTTTGTTTCTGATTTTGTAGTTTTAGCTGTGTGTGTGTGTGTGTGTGTGTGTGTGTGTGTGTGTGTATGTCTGACTGTCTACCCCGTCTCTTTGTGTGTGGGTGGGTGTGTGTACATTTTTTTTTAAAAAAAAATATTCTAGTTCCTCTTTTTGATTTGTTTTCTTTTTTCCTGTTTGTTTTCTAAAGAGAGAGTGAATTGTTGAGAGAAGGAAGAGAGGATCTGGAAGGAGCTGGGGGAGGGGAAACTGATCAAAGTATATTGTAGGAATTTTTCAATGAAATATTCAAACAATCAAAAAAGGAGGAGGCAGAGGACTGTATGGTCTGAAGATATGGAGATATAAAAATAATGGATAGATTCATGAATGCTAGGTAGTCTCAAAGGGGCTCCATACCATCATGTTCAGCAACATCCAAGATTTTGTCAGGAGAGCAGGGCACCGTTCAAACTTACCTACTCTGAATCCCTGACAACCATAGTCTCTGGGGAATACATGAACATGTTAAGAAATTACTGTTGGGGTAAAGTTCAAACTGAGCATAATATAAGCCCGAATTGGATGGGGCATTTTCATGAAAACTCTAGTGCCCGTGCCTCATTGAGTAGTTTGGAGAGTCATTAAAATTTGTCAAGGGACCATCTTTTATGAATATTGGCTAGGTAACTATGTTGTACTTTTGGAGAACGATGAGTTTAATGAAAATTTTGCTCTAAAAGTTGTCTGTTACAATTCAAGCAAGACATTTATTTACAAAATAAAGTATATGTATGCATGTGTGTCTATGTGTGGGTATGTGGAGCTGAGTGCAGATCCCTTGTAGCTGTAGTTAGTTATAGGTGGTTACAGGTCATCCCACATGGCTGTTGGAAATCAAGCTCTGACCCTTTGCAGGAGCTTAGTGTGCACTTCTCAGTGTGCTGTCTCTGAAGCTCTTCGGGGAAGACCTTTGCAGTGGACTTCTTTGCCATCTCCTCCCCCATTATCTTCACTCACCAGTTATTCCTTACCACTCCCGCTATTTTCAGCTAAAACATACACAGTGTATTGGTTTCATACAATTGAAAAATGTTTTATTTATTTGCTATCAATTAAACTATGGGTCTGAGAAATGCTCAGTTGTTTTGATTGCTATCCCTTTGATTGAAAAGTGATATTAAAATGCAACCATTTTCAGCACTGTGAATAATCCTTCAGAATTATTGGTTAGAATAACAGGGTGGCAAACAATATCAAATGTGGAGTCAATGGTTTTCTGGGCTATAAGAGACAGAGAATCAATGTGTGCGGGGGAAAACTATTACAAGAGGACCTGCTGGTTTATTTATGGTCTAGTCATTAGTGTTTGGCAACAGTTTAGAAATTAACTTATACAGACAAAACATGTTATGATATATATATATATATATATATATATATATATATATATATATATATA
>JADRCH010007304.1:1149567-1188274 GCA_019843965.1 Rhynchomys soricoides
TCTCTGTCTCTCTGTCTCTCTCTGTCTCTCTTTCTCTGTCTCTCTTTCTGTCTCTGTCTCTCTGTCTCTCTCTGTCTCTCTTTCTCTCTGTCTCTCTTTCTGTCTCTGTCTCTCTGTCTCTCTCTGTCTGTCTCTGTCTCTGTCTCTCTGTCTCTGTCTCTCTTTCTCTCTGTGTCTCTCTTTCTGTCCCTGTCTGTCTCTGTCTCTCTGTCTCTCTCTGTCTCTCTTTCTCTCTCTGTCTCTCTGTCTCTCTCTGTCTCTCTCTCTCTGTCTCTCTGTCTCTCTCTGTCTCTTTCTCTGTCTCTCTCTGTCTCTCTTTCTGTCTCTGTCTCTCTCTCTCTGTCTCTCTGTCTCTCTGTGTGTGTCTGTGTGTCTCTTACTCTCCCTCTCGTCTTTCTCCCTCTCGGCTGAGTGTGATTTCCTTAGCCTCTCTTAGTTTCCCTTTGCTTCATGTGAAACAGAAATGATGCTTAAGCCTGCTTCAAAGGGGTTGTTAGATAAAGTAGTTGAAATTATGTGGGTGATATTTAATGTCATATCTACACAGAATAACCACTTTAATAAAATGCTATTCTTTTTTATTATATGATATGATCCTCATTTTAAGCATCAATATATTTCACTTTTCAAGGTTATATACTATCGATCCAAATTATGCCTCTCTTTGTGTACGTGTGCTTGTGAACTTAATTGCCTTTTGGAAACATGTTCAACATAGTTGAAATTTCCTTGATCATTTAGGGACATCATTAGTTATTTCCTGCACTTTAATATTACTATTAAAGCTTTCAAAGTTTACTAGGAAAGATTATACAACTTTTATGTCTGTCCTAACTTAGCCTGGCTTATATTACATTTCTAGCTATTGCAGCTACATTTATACAAGGCCTGTTTCTTTTCTTTTATATGCAGGCACTTATTTCTTTCAGCGTTCTTTTAGCAATTCTTTTTCTCGTTAATTAATGAACTTTGAAACAAACAAAAAATCTTTAAAAAACTATTCTGCTTTCTAAGTTCATTTGCCACATGTATATGTTAAATAAGGGCAAACATTCTCTGTCAGTAAAACCTGCCATGGAGAGTGTACTCATGATTTAGAGCATCAACTTTAAAACATGACTCCTGGCTGCTCTGGGGCTTTTTGATCATTAGTTCGGTTTTGCACTGTGATCATAAGTGATGGGTTAGTTTCAGGCAATGCCTTCTTAACTGTGGTGAACTCATGGAGGTGGGGAACGGGGAGTATGTATTAATCTGAATTGTGAACCAGCTTTAAAAAATTGACATTTTATTTCTAATGAGCATATTCAATGAGAGCCAAGTTAACTGTTGCAGATAAAGGATTTTAACAGTAGATTACACTAATCTATAATTAGCAGAATCAATTTGCATTCAAATAATGAATATTCTGAAGTTCCTTAAAAACAGGGTGTTCTTTAAAATAGACAGAATAAGCTCCTGCAAGGCAAAATTAACTTCCTTGAAATCCTGTTCACACTATCTGCTTAGTGAGCCCTTTCTCTGTTAAGTAGCACAAAGGTAACACAAACCTGATTAAATGACCACAGGTTCCAAATTAGTGTAGTCTAAATTAATGAGGGTTTGCTATTGAAGTCGTCTTAGTTTTCAGCTGGCAATGCTGTGACATTAGAACTGGGTGGATTGCTTCATAGTATTCTTTCTGTCATCTGTAGTCCTAGACAAAAGGAAGAGGGAAGGTAGTTTGTAAATGAGAACTTTTCCCTTTTGTCTACATTCACTACAACATGGCAAAGAGGGAAGCTGGGATTCAGGGTTCTCATAGGAGCTACCAGACATTTGAGGTATGAGCCACTAGATGTCCATCCATCTGGCTCTTTCTCCTTCTGTTGAAATTCAGTGAACCTGCAAATCAACTGCAGCTCCCCTGCCTCACTACACATCTTCTGCCCTTCCTTTCTCATTCCTCCTGTATTTACCCTCTTCAGCAAACCGCTTGCCTCCTTTTGTCTTAAAGCTAATTTCTTGAAGGTTTCCGATAATTTCTGCTGTTGTTTTATTCTCCCAAAGGATCCTGGGTTTATTCCCTCAATTGTTCTTGTGCTAGAAGCTTGGTACCAAATGGGGACCGTTGAGGTGATGAAACTTTAAGAGCTAGGCCCTAGTGAGAAGTATTTAGGTTATGAGAGCTCCCCCTAGCCCTGGTAAATGGAGCAATACTGGTCTCTGAGTGGGTTTGGTCTTGCGGGCATATATTGATTTTCACAAAACTACATTTTTATAGAAAACCATGCCTGGCCTCTTCTTTTCTCTTGCTCTCTTGTTTACACACGTGCCCCTTCTCTACACGGTTGGTTCATTTTCTACCTCTCTGAAATGTAATGGTATGGTCAGATAGAGGTACAGTGGTTTTTAAACTTTTAAACCACCAGAATTAACCAAATAAACATTTTCACAAAGTGTGCAGCCTTAAATATTTTGATATTGTGGTACAAAATGAGCAGAGACAACCTCAAGCATTGTAATTTGTACTAATAGCTTCCACCAGCTTAGCTAGGATACCCCTGTCTTCCAAATTAACCTATGTGAAGGCAACAGTGGTGCATGCCTTCCTCTGGACCAACCATCCCAGCCTGGCCTTCCCATTGATGCTGCAGCAGGGAACCCTCAGTGCCAGCCTAGCCACCTTGTTCTCAGGGTGACAGTGTAGACCCTGCCTGAAGGGCAGGTAGTTTCTTAGTGCAGGGACCCCCTTTGTCAGAAGCTATTTTTGCCCAGCCTATGCCAATAGCATCTGTTTTTCTCTTGCTTTGTCTCTGGTCTCATCTTGTAGTCAAGCATAAACAGCTGATAATCTACTACTTGACCTCAGGGAACTGCTTAACCACAAGAGGCACTTTTAGCCACTTGCAGAGGAAAACCTTTGCAGCAATGGCTGGGTGGGGGTAAAGGGGCTGGTATTTGACAAATCAGATGAGGTCCCTTTGGGTCTGGATGTACTCTCCAATACCAAATTTCTCTAAGCTTCCCTCAAACAGAGAATTCAGCACCAGTTTGGTTTCTTGCTTCATGACCGTGGAATCTGGGGCCAACTTCTTTCCCTTGATCCTCATTACTTTTACTTGACTGACAGGCAAATTGTAACCACCTTAATCTCCATTATTTAACTTGATGCAATAAAAAACTTTCCTCGAATTGTCTTTCCTTTTACATTTGCTAAGAAATCCACACATTCTTTGTACCTTTTTCTTCCTCCATCATGAGTAGATTATTGTAAGCCTTTATAGAAAAGAAATAAATACAGGTTATATTCATTTACCTAAGGCTGAACACATAGCAAATGACTTATTCAGGTCTCTGTTTTTAACCACTATGCTGTAGTTACTATGGCTGCCAATAATAGGACCTCAGACTCATTACTGAAGCATGTATTAAACACCAGTGGTAGACTAGGGAAAGCTGTATTTGAAAGTAAATACTATAGGATAAGATGGCCATAGCTTGAGTTTCATCTTCTCTGTGAATCTCTTCAAATTCTGAGAAGCTATTTTTTTCCTTTACAGTTTTCTTTCCTGCTACTCCCCAAAACAAATCTATTTTAGGCAAGTTAATGAGCTTCTTTCTTCCAAGGTACTACATTACCTGTACCCTTCATTCATTTGCATAGCCTCACCTGTTCCTACAGGTCATGTTCAGTTTCTTGTGAGAGCACAGTCCTTGAACAACCACAAAGATTTTGTTCAAAAGAATAAGTATCCCTAATGGACTCCTTGTCACATTACCAAGCGAATGTTTAAGTGCCTAAGAGACACTTATGTGTGGAGTTTTAGTGTCCTACTACCAGTGTCAATGAAGTAGATTAGCAATTGTGATTCAATATTTTTGACACATTTGACCACAAAATCTTAAGTATCTGACTGCTTTATATCTTTTATCATAAGGGGATTAAAAAATCTTCAGACTGTGCTTGCTTTCACATTATAAGTTTATACCTGTAGAAATATTTCCTTGGTCATGCTCCAGTTACATAAATTGCTAAGATAACAATGAAGTAATTTCTTTGAAATGGCACTTTATGTCAAATGAATTTGTTAAACCATGGAAGATTATAATTCACATCCTTTCTGTAAGATGACACTGTTGCTAAATTTGATAACTGCATGGATTTTTGGAAGGACAGCTACCAAGCACTAAAATGGAAGAATCCATGAGTCTATGTGGCAGAGTGAATAATGACTAAAATGGAATGGATTACATTGTTCAAACAAAGTAAGTTTCAACATTCTATAAAACTAGGTGAGTAGACAATTAACTAGAAATAATTAGAATATACTGGTGAATACCCAGGCATTGATATGGTCCTATTTCCATTGTCTTTTATCTATAGGGCTGTGTTGAAAGGCGTACTTGCATTTAAATATCCGATGCTAAGTCGGGGCTTATTGATTAGTGGTAGTGTATGTACCTAGCATGTGTAAAGTCTCAGGTTTGGTTCCCAGTATTACAATAAACAAGCAAACAAAATGTTATATCTAATACTTAGGGGTATTGCCAAAGTAAATTTGAGTAATGAATCACTCATTAGAGAAAGAGAGAGAGACAGTTTTATTAGTGATCCACATAAGCATGGTGATTCTCTTAAAGGGTTTTCCTATTTGTTAGTTTATACAGATGAGATAATAATAACCAGAGAGGAAAACCACTTTGACCAATATATATTAGCATCACTGGGAATATATCATTAAGATAAGGACCCAAGAATATATCTACTTCTGATTATAGATACCCTAGCTCTTCTAGTTTGCTGTGGTAAACACTATAACCAAAGCAACTTTGGGGGGAAAGGGTTTGTTTGGCTTGCACTTCCATGCCATAGTTTATCACTAGGGGAAATTAGGTCAGGATCTGCACCAGGAAAGTGGTGGTTGGAACTGAAGCAGAAACCAGGAAGGAATGCTAATTACCAGCTTGCTTTCAGGTTCATATTCACCTACCTTGCTTATATAGCCCAAGGCCACTTTCCTAGGGTTGGTACTACACATAGTGAGCTGGGCCTTCTATGCCCTTACAGATATGCCCACAGACCAATCTGATGGAGGCCATTCTTCAAACAAGATCCCCTCTCTCAGTATATCAAGTTGACAACCAAGATTACTCATCACAGTGATTTATTATCAAAAATTTCTGTTACAATTTTTGACAGTCAAAGCAAGAGTCAACAATGTAAAGCCAATGAACATGTCCACCAATTCCAAGTCTATAATAATACAAGGAAGTGAGCCTGCAGAGCAGCAAGAACAAGGTTTGGTCAGTATTAAGAAGAACTGTATTGGAATGGGCTATCAAGCTCAAGCTCACTTGGAAAGGGAAATAGAATATTAGATGAGAGCAGTCATCTCTGCCTGGGAGTGTTTTCATTTCCTTTTTTATCTGGAAAAAGGGCAACAAACCAAGGAACTCTTCTGTGACACTTAAGGCCCTTTGATTTACCTCAGACTTGCAGGGTTGAGACTTTTATTTCACATATACTTTGAAGTCCACAAATGAAAGCATTGATTGTTTTTAAAGAGAAAGAATGCCCCCATTTTTTTTGTCTTGGTGTGTGGTATTTCTAGCATGTCAGCTGAATTATTATATTGCCAAAGACAAGAAGAGCCTATTGTTCCTTCTGGTGGAATTAAAACAAGAAAAAGAATAGACTAATCACCCAACTCAGTTTCTTTAGTCCTTTGGACATTTTTATCTGATTATAGTTTCAAAAAATAAAACCATTATCTTGATAACTGAACAGATCAAATAGTAACCAGCTGGCTTTCTTTCTCCAATCTGATAGAATATCAATGGGAGAAGTCTTGTCTTCAGTGACTACCTTGCCGAGGGGAGAATGGGGATGACTTGGAAAAGGAAGGGTAGACAAATACAAATCCTTCTCTTAAATGTCTTCAATGATTAATACAGCTGTAGAATGATCCTGTAAATTCATTGCACCAAAGCCTGTAGGAGTTAGTTTAGCAGCCAGGGGATGTAAATTTAACCTCATAGGCTGCTGATAAAGAGGATTGGGGTAGCAACTGAATCATAATATTTTCACATTGGAAACAACTCTGTCTGACTACATTTTTAGAAGAAACTGAGACCAGGAGAAGGGATTTATCTGAGGTCACATGATTAATTCTGAGAACTAGATGTAATTATGGCCAAACCTATGTAAACATTTCAATTTAGCTAATATTGTGTGTTTGATTTATTGTTACTAGAAAATGTGAAGTGTTGACTTCCCCTGTGCTAATAGCATTATATTATTTGTAACAAATTAACCTACTGGCATATGAGACTGCTGCTTTCCAGGGCAGAGTTCTTTGATCTTCAGATAAGAGAAAAACTTTCTTATTAGGAAACAACACATTTGTTTTTGTTTTGCTTTAATTTTATTTTTCATATTTTATTATATTTCAAATGTTTCCACCTTTCCTTATCTCCCCTTTGGAACCTCCCCATTCCCTCCACCCTCCCCCTGCCACTATGGGGGTATTCTCCCACCCAACCACCCACCCACCCACTCTCGTCTTCCCTCCTAGGCATTCTCCTATACTGGGGGATCTAACACCCTCTGACTCAAGGGCCTCTCCTCCCCCTGATGACTAACAAGACCCTCCTCTGCCAGCACCATGGGTCCCTCCATGTGTATTCTTTGGTTGGTGATCCAGTCTCCAGGAGTATCAAGGGGTCAGTCCAGTTGCCACTGTTGCTGCCTCCCTGGGGATGCAAACTCCCTCAGCTCCTTCAGTCCTTTCTCCAAGTCCTCCATCTGGGACCTCACACTCAGCCCTACTGTTGCTGCGAAGTGACTCTTGGGTATTTCAAACTTTTGGGCTAATAACCACTTAACAGTGAGTACATACCATGTTCATTCTTTTGTGACTGTGTTACCTCGCTCAGGATGATATTTTCAAGTTCCATCCATTTGTCTACGAATTTCATGAAGTCATTGTTTTTAATAGCTGAGTAGTATTCCATTGTGTAAATGTACCACATTTTCTGTATCCGCTCCTCTGTGGAGGGACATCTGGGTTGTTTCCAGCTTCTGGCTATTATAAATATGGCTGCTGTGAACATAGTGGAACATGTGTCCTTATTACATGTAGGAGCATCTTCTGGGTATATGCCCAGGAGTGGAATAGCTGGGTCCTCAGGTAGTAGTATGTTCATTTTTCTGAGGGCCTGCCAAACTGATTTCCAGAGAGGTTGTATCAACTTGCATTCCCACCAGCAGTGGAGGAGTGTTCTTTCTCCACATCTTCACCAGCATCTGCTGTGACCTGAGTTTTTGATCTTAGCCATTCTGACTGGTGTGAGGTGAAATCTCAGGGTTGAAACAACACATTTGTAAAGGAGTTACTTCTGGTGAATTGTACACATGCCTTTTAGCAATTCACAGAAGAATTTCTTCATGATACCTGCTTACTTTTGTGACCTCAGTACCAAGCCACCTTTAAGTCCACTTCATCCATATAAGAACATTTATAAGTATGATTTATCTGTGATTTGAACTTTTGTATAATATCAGGGGGTTATATGTCTCTTGATTTGTTTTTTAAATTTAATAATTCCTAGGTGTATCTTACAAGTTACTAGCTCACAGTAAAAGTCCCTGTCTCTTGTTTGTTACAATCTTTCTGGTCTCTCTTTTGCAGTGCCTGAGCATTAGGTTTAGCAGCTGTGTTATAGATGTATCAACTAGGGATAGGCATTCCCAATCAGTTATTGTTTGCATTTTGACCAGTTGTAGCTTTTTATGATGGTCTCTGTGTGTTGTAGAAAGAAAGCCTTTGATGAAGGTGAAATTACATTTATCTGTGAATATAAGGATAGAATTTAGGACCGAGAGGCCCATTCAGTATGAGGAAATCCACGTTTGGTACTGTAAATATACTTACCTACCTGCGGCCAGTGAGGCCATAGTCCCTAGAAGAGAACCTAATACCACCCCTACTTTCATTTTTGTCAGACTTGTTTGAACGAAAAAAAGAAAGACAGACAGAGCTTCAGCTCCGTGAATCTCTATTTCAGAGAAAGAAGATTCTTACATTTTGGGAGCTTCTGTTCCTGTCTGTTAGTGCAGTAAAGTTAAGGTCCCCTTTTTGTGTCTTTTAGATCTATAATAACTTCTTGGCATTTGTAAATAAAAGAGCGTTCAGTGAAAATTAGTTTTGGTACTGAATTTTTTACAAACTAGTCTTTGACCTCAAATAAATCACAGAAGCAGCCATTTCTAAGTGTCAATTTTCAAACGTATTTAATATGAAAAGCATTTTTAAAGCTGTTAAATACTACTTTTATGATTAATGCACTGAACATTGGGGTTTCAAAAGCCTGAATGTATCATATTGCTTTCTTTGTTTTTTGTTTGTTTGGTTTTTTTTTAAATGCATTAAACCATGGAAAACAAAAAAACTTCCTGATGAAGAAAACACAACCTTAGTCTCATCTTATAGAAAACCATTCTGAGGAATGTAACTTAAGGCCTATAAACACCTCTAGTTCTAAATGCATCTTTCAGTAAAAATCAATGCCAGTGTTACTGATATCACACTTGGGAGACTAGAAATTAAGTGCAAGGAGGTCCTACAAGCATTGCTCTATCTCTGCAGTAGGGTGAAACCCTGCAGAAATTTCTAGAGAATTTTCATTACTCCCTCACAAATTGAAGGGAATTTCTTCCTCCCCATGAAATGATAATAAATGGAAAAAGAATCTCCACATCCCTAAGCATTGGCAATTATTTTAAGATTAACAAGGCCTGCTTTTCTAAAACCTATCCTTAGGATTCTTCTATATAGTGGGTAACTGGCAGTGATAGCCCACTGTGTTGGAACTAAGAAATAGTGTTGTTCTAGTACATTTCTCTTACACTTAAAAGGTTTTCTCCCCAGCCTATGTCAAGACAGGTTCTGGGTGAAACCAGCCTTATATTAGTTCCACACAGGGAAGAGATTTCCTTCTTTATTTTTTCTTCTGGAGACTGTGAGTTTATTTCGTCTCGTGTGGATAGAGGTTTGATTTGCTCTTGAATGTTCCGGGATGGAGACTAGGAGAAAGCACAGGGTGTGGAGGTCTAGTCAGTGCAGTTAGCTCCCTCATTCTCATCCTCACTCTCCACTGGCAGAGCAGCATGCTTGCTTGCAGAACTGAACCTGGAGGCTGAATTCGCCTCAGATTTCGTTCACCCCAGTGCAGAGCTGGAGTCTTTTGGCCTCCTTGCTATCCAACTCCTTCTAGTGGTCTCTGCTTCCTCCATCTCCAGCACTATGCCTGAAGTTCCCAGTCTCACCTTTGGTGACATTACCTTGTCTATTTTATTTTCATCTTTCCTTGATGGTCTTCCTCAGAGGGCTGAGCTGGAGCTACTTTCCCTCCACCACTTAGAGGGGACGGCTAAACTTCACCCACGCATTCTCCTTTGGTGGAGGGGCTGGCATTCCCTTTAGAGGCTGGTCAGGTCTAGGAGGCTTAGAGCTTGGAGAGTGGCAGTCTTCTTTATTGAGGGTTTCATTTTCTATAGACTTCTCATTCTACTTTGTGTATTTCTGCCAGATGTGGCCAAGGTCACAGTCTGCGATGACCTGCTTCCTGTCCTCAATTGTTCTCTTTCCTGAGTTTCTTCACTTCACCAACTTGGGTGTCTCTTCCAGGGCCGGTGGTCTACTTTTGGCTCATCTAGCTGATGCTGCAGCTTCTTCTGCTCCTTCCGTAGCCTCTCTTCCACTTCTCTTTCTCTAGCAGCTGCCAACAGACGTTGCCTCTCCAAAGATAGAAGCTGCTTGACTGTATTGGGAGGTGGTAGCAGAGGAATCATCCACTTTAGGAGTACTCAAAGGCTTTAGAATCAGTTTGAGTCTTTGGCTGGGGAGGGGGGTGTCTGTCATCATGCATATAATCTTCCCTAGAGTAATCATCCCTGGAGCTACATGACTAATTGTCTAGTCTGTAATACAGGTCTTCATAGTGGTCCTCACCTCCTCTGTAGTCATAATCCCTCCTGTAACCACTTCCAAATGCACTACTGCTACTGCCTATCCTAGATTCATAACCTTGGTCATCATCTCTGCTGTCTCGGTCATCATAGCAATCCTGGCCCCCATAGTGGCACATGTCTCTGCATGGGCCGTGCAGATACCCACCCTATACCAGTCTGAGTAGTAACAATCTTGATACTTGTCTCCAAAGCTATCATCATCTCTTCTAGGTGGGTAGTCATTAAAGCTGACTGTGGCAGGAAGGGACCTCCAATCTCTGTCTGTTTTGTCAGAATCCTGATTTCTACCTCTACCAAAGGAACAGTCAGTCATCCCTGTCTTTATCCTGTGCTTGATCAGCAACATCCATTCTAATTTTCTTATTACCTAGAGATTCTTCATTGAGACCCAAAACACTGAGCAGAGAATCCAGGTCCTCAATTCTGCATAGCAGAAACCCTTCAACCTGTCTGGATTGCTGGGTTACATGGTAATCATCACAGCACTGGTATTTAATCCTCTCAAGAATTTCTTAATAGAGTCTTCTGTCACATCATAGGGCATATTCCCTAGGAAAGCAGTGTAGGGAGGCAATTTTGGAAGATGGATCAGGTTGATGTTTGGTTCCCAAGCAGCCCGTGGAGCAGTGGGGAGGATGGAAAGGTCAATTGGAGGAGCCTTGTGCATATCATCATCATTACTGTACCAAGTTTTTGACACATCTCCTTCCAGATCATCTGTTTCATCAGTCCAGTCCACCTGACTGGTTTGGGGATGTAGGTGTTTCTTCCACCAGGTCCTCCATCCTCAGCTAGAAAGTCTGTTACAGAGATGGTCTTCCCCGTCTTATTGTTTTTTGTTGAGTCCGCCACATTGGGAGAGGGAGAGAGAACACAAAGGAAGTGAGATTTCATTTTTGTGAATTTCAAATACAGAACATTTCTGATGCCTTTCCAACATGTTCATTTATATGAGGCTGAAAATTTTAAAAGTGTATCTCTTCTAACATATAGCAATAAGGATACCTTTTTAGGGAGCTGGTGAGATGTCTCAGCAGGTAAAATCACTTGCTGCCAAGCTTGATGACCTGTGTTTGATTCCCAGTATCTGTCACCACTCTAGACAGGGTGGGACCTTTGAGAAGAAAGCCAGTAAATGAGGTGGACTAGAATCTCATACGATAGCCAACTTTATTCAGCGCTTCAGACAATTTCTATTCTGAGAGTAAGGACACATGGGTAAAGTTCTCATTATTTTAAGCTGTATACAGTCACAAGGACAAGCCACACATGGCCAAAAATACCATATTTTTCCATAGAGGCATATTGAAGGATAGTTCAAACATTTAATTGAATAACAGCAGTAAACAGTAGTGAATTATCTGAAGTAAACTCACTACTACCTACTACACCTGGGAGGAGAAACTGAGGTCACTAGACTCTTGTCTTGTTTTCTTGGAGTGTTCTAACAAGCACCCAAAATTCTCCTGATGTGACTCTGTTTCTGGACCATGTTTCAACAAGGACTCATGCAGTGGAAAGAGAAAAGCAGTTGCTCCCAGTATTGTCTCTGACCTCCCTCCTGCACCACGTCTTTAGATAAATGCACATTAGCTGGAGGACCCATAGATGTTAGAGAACTAGTAAAGGGCCATGGGGGCATTTCAAGAGAAAGAGGGGAGAGATACATGTGACATGATAGGAAAAAGGAGGGTAACAGAGCAAGAGGGGTTAAGTGGGGAGGGGAGCAGTATAGAAAAGCAAGTAGTGTGAGATAAAACTAGAGACCTTTTCAAAAGCCATGTGAAACCCCACTACTGTAGAAGCTTCCTATATGTACATGTGCATACACCTATACCAAAAATCGAGTTTAAGTGGTTACCCAATAAGAGGAAAACAGTGCTTCTCCCAGACACCAAAGGCTATCACATAAAAAGCCCACTGACAGGTGCAGGTTAGCCTCTTTTGAAGTGTTGGCCGGTGGGATCCCATTCTCCCAGCCTAGACATTAAATGTTGTTGCCAGTGTTCGTTGTTATGCTCTAGAACCATGGTTCTCATCTTGTAGGTTACATATCTGTTATCCTGGTAGTCATTAATCAGGCCAAACCCTGGAACCAGCTAGACCATAGAATCTAACACTATTATACTGCTAAATAAGACACAGTATAGCCTGTCCCCTGTTTCTTAATATTCATAGATTAGCGTACATCTCAACTCTTACAGAGGATTTTGTTTGTGCATAGATGCTGCTTAATACAGAGACATGAAATTGGTCAACATGAAGAGAATAAGAGACTGTGGAGTGCTCAACTCTAAAGAGCACATTTTCATCACATCTCTTCCTCATGGTGAAATATCATTCTGGAAGAGATGATTGAAATACTACAAGAGCAAGAGATAGTAGGTGTCTGCAAGCAAAACAGTATTTGCTGGACATGACGTTGTTCTTAACATATGAACTCACGCAATCTTTGACTACATGTACAAGTCCTGTACAAATTAAAGCCATCCAGAATACCAGCATGTATTAGAGAGGGGCTCTTGACAACTGGGGTAAGGAGAGTCCATTTTCTTCAGGGATGTGGGTACCGAGAGGCTAGCAGCTCCAGTAGATTATCCTATACATGCACACATACAGGGAGCACTAAGCAATCTCTATGGTTTTGTTTTTTACGTTTTTAGAAAGAAAAGCACATGAGGCTATAGAGATTGTTCAGTGATACCAGTGCATATTCTCTCACAGAGTCAGAGTTCAGCTGCCAGCACCCACATCAGTTGGCTAACAACCACCTGTGACTCCCACTCCAGAGCATTCTATAGCTGTGTCCTTCCAGAGCACCCAGACAAATGTCCACATACCCACATCAGGCATACACATATACAGAACGCATAACTTAAAATAAAAAATTATATTTTGTGTAAAGCAATAGCATCGATTAGGGAATGTGATATAACAAAAATAACTCTTAAAGAAAAGAATGTATGGAGCTCGGAAAGAAAGTCATGTGGAGATAGAGTAGGAATTAGGAGGGAGGGGTTGGGGTGGATTGACCAAATACGTCATATGTACCAATGAAATGATCAGTCACTAAACAAAGGAAGAACATTAGCAATGTACACTGTTCTGTAATTGAATATGTCTAGAATGTCCTGTTTGAGGATAAGGTGAGAGAAAACCAAAATATGGCAAATAAAGCAGTTATGCAAATGTTGACGTTTCTGTGTATTTGAATACAGAACAAAGAGAGCTCCTCATTTGCGATTTTTCTTTCTCTGCTCTGTTTCATGGTATACACTTGTTTGCTGAAATCCATGGAGATGAAAATTCCTATGATTATAAGCAAGAGGACCTTCTTGATTTTGTGTACTCTTGACTTTCGTTTATAGTGTAAACTGTTGAATTGAATATTTGTAGCCTGTAACAATCCTCATTTGGACCATTTTTTGTATGACAGAATTAATTTTAAGGTAATCTTTATATTTCATATTATATTTTGAACAAAAAGAGATCTCCTGTGTCAGTTGTGTCATAAAACCCTCAGGGCTGATGGAAATTGCACACATGTTGAGTAGAAGCATGCAGAACCAAGTGTACTAATTTGCAGGGTAGGGGCAGTGCTTAGCCTCCCCTCACTGTGGTCACCTTCTCTGTAAACAGCTTTAATGATAACAGTAATGGCAGCAACAGTAGCTTTTATTAAATATTGATTGTATGCCAACTACTCTGACCAAGTGCCTCACACATAGAAAGGCAAGCAGTCTTTACAACAAATCTATAAGACAGACATTCGTTCCTTTGTTTGGGGGTAGTTTTAAAAATTGAGGCTTGGACAATATGAAAGCTTCTCAGGCTACAAGTGGTAAGTTATAGACTAGGTCTTTGTAGAGAAAAGCAGAGTAATAGTTATCAGCACATGTTCAGGGTCCTGGCTTTGACCTTAGACAAGTTCTGCAGCCCTGTGAGCCTCAGTTTCTTTATTATGAAATGCCAGTTATAATACTAAATACGAAGCTGCTTTAGAATTCTTTCAGAACTTAAGTGAAGAGTACATTGCGGTTTTGTTCAATTAATATTTATTTAGTCTTAATAAGTCTTAGTCATTTTGATAGGCATTAAGCTATTACAATAAGCTGTAAATAAGACAGACATTGACCCTTGCCTTGTGACAAAGGCTAATGAGAAAGACAGCCATTAACCAAATAACTAATTATTTGCACTTACGCTAAGTGCTAAGTAAGAGGGACTGCTAGAATAAATGCACAGTGAATAAGAATAAATATTTACTGAGTGTGTATTGTATGCTGGGAACTATGCCAGGTAAAGAATTGAGTACAAGTACATCATCAAAATGAAGAGGGGGCACGGTTTCATGAGCGTGTATATTGGTTTAAAATGGGCTTAGAGAAGCCTGTCTTCCAGTCATCCAAGGAAACTTTGTGAGAAGGAAGTCAAATCTATGAAGACGTTTGGTTCAAATCATTGGAAAGGGAAGAAACAAGTTGGAAATGTGCTTGCTTTCTGCAAGATTAATTCCTGAAGGTCATGTAAGCCTTGAAATGTAAGGGGCATTCCCCAGCTTGAGAGTACAAGAGAGAACTGTTAGAAAACTTGTGTGACTCACCATGGGCACTAGGCATTTCTTCTCCAATGATGCTAGGAGTTGAGTTTGCATCAGAATTTGGCATAAAAGCTTTGAAAGTGACAAGTCACAGCTATCCATTGTTTTCAGATTATTATTTAAATGTCATTTCATACAAATATAGTGGTTCTTCTGGCAAGCTGTTTTCTAATCTTTCTGTTTTTATTCTCCCTCATAGTTACCCTGATGTACTATGAACAACCTGAGAAACATTGACTAATGTATCTGAAATTATCTCAGCAGGGTAACCACAAGACTTCAGCTTCTCCTGGTTTTGTGCCAGGTCTCTGTTAAGCTGCTCTTCTCACTTTAGGTATGTGAAGGGAGGAGTCCAGATCATTCAGGCTGGGGCTTGCCATCGATTAAGACTGTTGTCCTTTGCTGTGGGGTGCCACTCTCAGTGACAAGACCTATAGAGAGGGAAACGTCTTTACTTTTTCTTCTCCTATCAAATGGCCCATCGGTTGATTGGGAAGCCGTGTGTTGCCGCTCAGATGGCTTAGAAGTGTTTCTGCCTTGATTGGTGTGAGTCAAGGAGTAGTAGTTGAAGAACTTGATTCTTTTCTTTCTCCCTAGGTCCCTAGATAGTAAAGTGAAGTGTGGTTTAGGACCTCACATACCAATATGTGTATCATGAGTCTTTGAAAGTCTTGTTATTATAGTTGATCCTTTAGGTTGCAAATCCTTGGATACTAACAACCATGGATCAAAGATATTGGCAAAAGTGTGTTGGATTGGGAATATAGTTCAGTGTTAGAATGCTTTCCTAGCATGTATGAGGCCCTACGTTCAATTCCTAGTACCATACATATAAAATACTGTTTACTGCATAAGGACGATGACTTGTTATTCTCTAAAGCATACACTGTAACAGTCATTTACATTGTGTTAGATTCTAAGAAGAATCTACCAATGGCTTAAGTGTATCTGAAGACATATATAAGTCATATTCTCCTACTCCACCATTTTGTGAGGAAATAGAACATATTTTGGTGTCAATGAGGCTCCTAGAACTAATTGCCCTGCAGATACCAAGAGACAATAGTATTGCCATTTTACACATGTAGTGAGGACACGGGCTGATGGAAGAATAGGCGAACAGTAACCTCTTCAAACCCAGGCTTTTAAATGGCAGTTCCTATATGCATTTCATTGTGCCCTATTGCTTTCCAAAGAACACAATGATGTAGACATAAGCTGTACTTTCAGAGCATATCCTAAACTATAAATAAACTATAAATTGCAAAGAGAAAAACTAGCTTTGGCTGATAAGACTGGCTGTATCCAAAGCAAATAATATATGGACCTCAATAAATGTATGAGGGTAGGGATGGAGAAGATGAGATAGGAACAAGAAATGTCGTAGATTTTTAGGGCTTGAATAGTCAGAAAGCATAGAAATGAAAAGTGATTCCTCTTTAAGCAGATGTACTGGTTAGTTTTGTGTGTCAACTTGACATAAGCTGGAGTTATCACAGAGAAAGGAGCTTCAGTTGAGAAAATGCCTCCATGAGATCCAGCTGTAAGGCATTTTCTCAATTAGTGATCAAGGGGGGAGGGCCCATTGTGAGTGGTACCATCTGTGGGCTGGTAGTCTTGGGTTCTATAAGAAAGCAGGCTAAGCAAGCCAGGGGAAGCAAGTAAGCCAGTAAGGAACATCCCTCCATGGCCTCTGCATTATCTCCTGCTTCCTGACCTGCTTGAATTCCAGTCTTGACTTCCTTTGGTGATGAACAGCAGCATGGAAGTGTAAGCTGAATAAACCCTTTCCTCCCCAACTTGCTTCTTGGTCATGATGTTTGTGCAGGAATAGAAACCCTGACTAAGACAGCAGAGTATAATTATCCTACCTTTATACATAAGTCAGTTATGACATAGCTTGGATAATTTTCCCAGGGTTAAAAAGAAGCTGCTGCACGCATGCATGCATGCATGCATGCACACACGCACACGTGTCCCTCTTCATATATGAATGTAACAACAATTAATGAAAAGTAGACCATGAATTTGAAAGACAGCAAGGAAGTGTTTGATGGGGGAAAGAAAAGGGGGAAATGATGTAATTATGGCATAATCTAAAAACAATAAAATAATAAAATGCAACTCAGGATTTCTTCTCTGTAGTCTAACCTTTCCATTAAAGCATGGTATTCATACACCTGATGTTTTTAACTTTAAAATATTTGTTGCGGTGTATACTAACACATAAACCATATACACACGCCAGTGGACTGTCACAAGCAGCTTATTCACATAAACAGTACAAGGCACAGATCATCCCTGGCCTCTAGAGGTCGCCTGCACCTCTTCTAGGCTTTCAGCACAACTACTTCCCTTACTTTATCTCCCTATTTTTAAGAACTGCATTACCATGTTAAGGGTCGGGCCATTCACTGATGGGACATTCGATGATGATCATAGAGTCTAGAGCCCAAGAAGTAACATTCCAGAGGTCAGTGCCTAAGGACTTGGGGCATTTGATAGCTAAAATTCCCCCATTAGTTCAAAAACCTTTCATCAGGTCGTACTCTGACCTCTGCTATTTGATCTTCAATGCCTTTTTATCAGCCATGAGCATCTTGAATCCTGTGAATGTGGCCAGTTTGACAGTTGAAAAGTCATAGCTACACTTTTGGTTTCTTCTCTTTTCTCTGATGAATAGTGAATTTAATCGTATTTTTAAATGTTTGCTGCCTTTTGGGTTTTTTGTTAGAACTCAATTGTGATCTCCTTCACCATTTTCTATAATTTTTTTTGGTTATTAAATTTATAGATTTGTTAGAGTTCTTTTTTATCTCATATCGATGAATGCCTTTTCTGTTTAACATGTTTCCAAAGTTATCTCATGTTTTTGTTTGTTTGTTTGTTTGTCATGGTTTATGCTGTATGCCATCACATCAGGTCCAGATTTTTTAGAGTACCCTCAATGTCACACACTCTATCCCATTGCACCCAGAAGTACAAATACATAGATCAAATTATGTTTTCCCTGCTGTTGAGTCATCTGGCCTGTGGCAGTTGGCAGAGAAGCTCTTGTTTTGTTTACCAGACTGGTTCCAGATGCTCTTTGAGAGAAAAAGAGGGTAGCAGGACACACCTGCCTTTAAAGCTTTGGAATTTGGTACGTGTAAAGGGAATGTGAACAGTCATTCTAACCTCATATACCCAGCTGTTTTGTGCTATGTTACTCAGATATCTTTGGCAATTTGGAATGTTTAAATTGCTGCTTGAAAGTGTTTGGTTACAGAGAATGGGGTGTGAAAAAGTTCTATCTATAAAGAGACCTGCGCTTCTTTTGGCAAAGGGGAAGCTCTCCTAAGTTCTCGTCCATATTCTTAAGGAATACAAGGTTATGTACAATTAGTATATTATATATAAAACATTAGCTTATACATACAAACATTTACTAATAAAAATTAAGCCTGTCAGGATAATATTCAGCTACTTATATAAACAGTTTAGAAGCATTTATGAAAGAAGGCAATTAGAATCAAATAATATACTTTGATTTGTATGTGGTCACCATTTATTATACATCTCCTGTGTGCCTGATAGGATAGATGAATCTGGCAATTTTGAACAACAAGTAAGAGATGAATAAGATCTGGCCTCTGTATTCCAGGTATTTACACTTAGTAAATAGAAACCATCCTCTTTTGTTGATGAAAACCCCTTCCCTAGAAATTCTCCAGGACCTACATTTGTTTGTGTGCAGTTGGGATCAGTGAGGTTGCATAAGAAAAATAAAAGTAAATGCTAGATAACCAGTACCGGTGTGTCAGACTGTGCTCTTCTCTCAGGAAGCCATTAGCATGCTGTTCTCAGGAAAAGTCAATGTGAACATTCAAATAAGAAAAAAAAAGATGCCATTTCCTTTTTCAGAATTGCCTTTGACCAAGGGCTAGTGACACCTTTAATATATAAGGGGAAGTGATGTTCATTTGGGTTGATGGGTTTTCACATGGTAAAAATAAGAAACCTGTTTTGGGATTGTAGAGTCCGTGGGGAAGGTCTAAAAGTTAGACCTTCAAGAATAGCTTTATAATTCAGACTTCCAACTTCTGTGCACCCTGTTTCCAGCCCCCTCCACCTACACATTTCTCACAAACATTCTTTGAAAGGATCAGGCTGTTCTGGCTTCCTAGTGAACCCCAGAGTTATTTTTGCAAGTTAGCACTGGCATGGTAATTCTATCCCCTTCTTTGTGGAGCAGGTGCTCAAGTCTTTCAAATTTCATTGGCCACTAGTGGTCAGTTTTCTTCCAAGGCAAGAATTTATAGCACTGGGTACTTCCAGAAGGTCCAAGTATTCCCCCAGAGACTCTCAGTATTAAACTGAAACCTTATCCGAGCATATGCAAAGAGCCAAAACATAGGAAATGTTCTGTAATGAGCAGGACAGGGTAGTGGGAAAGAGAGATCACTTTGAGATCATCTTTCAATGATGTAGAACCACCGTGGCAAGGGGTGTAGTGAGTATATAAATATTTGCCACTATAGAGTGGTCCAACAGTGTGGGTAAAAGTGCCTAAAGCAGAGACTCTTATTGGAGAAGCTTACAAAAAGGATTTCCAGAGAGTTGTGTGTATCTACTATTGGGAAACTACCCCCTCCCCCAGCATTAACTGAACTATACTCCAAATATCATGTAATAGTGTAGCGACAAAACTGACTTGATCCCATATCTCTGAGTCCTTACTCTTTCTTATTTTTCGTTGTTTACTGTTATGAGTGAAGAAGGATGAGAAAGGAAGTAAGACAATGGGGAAAAAAAGACAAAGAAAATACACCCTTAGCATGAAACTCTAGAGAGCCTAATTATTGGATCAATGTTTACTGAATTAATTTTAGAAAAAAAGACCAACACTATATTTCTAATAATCTAGGAGAATATTTTCTTTTTAAACCATGGTCCTTCAGCAGCAGGAAGCTATCACCCCACACAGTTTGTCAGTGACAAATATTAATGCCTCATCTCAGCCTTTTTATTTTTACCATCTGAATACCCAGTAATCCACAGGAACACCATTTCCCAGTTAATATTTTTTAAACTAATTATTTTATTTCTTTAAATCCCAAGTATTGCCCCCTCCCAGCTCCTCTTGCAGAGTTCCTCCCCATTCCCCTGTCTTTCACCTCTGAGATGGTAACCCCCGAGGATCCCTCCTCCCTGGAGCATCAAGTCTCTACACTGAGAACAGATAAGGGAATCCTCTGCTACATATATGTCAGGGGCCTCAGACCAGCCTGTGTATGCTCTTTGGTTGATGGTTCAGTCTCTGGGAGCTCCCAGGGGTCCAGGTTAGTTGACATTGTTGGTCTTCCTATGGGGTGCCATCCCCTTCAGTTCCTTCCTAATTTAATGGTTGGCTGTAAGTATCTGCATCTTTCTCAGTCAGTTGCTGGTAGAGGCTCTCAGAGGACATCCATGCTAGGGTCCTGTCTGCAAGTACAGCATAGCATCAGCAGTAGTGTAGGGGTTTGGTGGCTGTAAGTATCTGCATCTTTCTCAGTCAGTTGCTGGTAGAGGCTCTCAGAGGACATCCATGCTAGGGTCCTCTCTGCAAGTACAGCATAGCATCAGCAATATTGTAGGGGTTTGGTGCCTGCACATGGGATAGATCCCAAGTTGGGCCTGTCACTGGATGGCCTTTCCTTCAGTATCTGCTCCATTTTTGTTCCTGTATTTCCTTTAGAGAAAAGCAATTTGGGGTCAAAAATTTTGTAGACAGATTGAAGTCCCCGTCTATCCACTGGGGTTCCTGTCTAACTACTGGAGGTGTTCTCTTCAGGTTCCATCTCCTGGGATGGGGGAAGTGTGTTGTAGACATTTATATGCACAAGTAAATTCCAACTATGCTCTTTATTGTAAACATTTTCACAATATAGTAATAAAGGTAAATAAAATCCTTCAGAATCTAATGAAGTTCCATGAACTAGACTCACGGATGTATGAAGCTCTTATATACAACATAGGTAGCATATAAGAATAATGGAAAATATAAAGGTTATTTAATAAGTAGAGGTATGAAATGGGTTATTTAGTCATTGTTCTTTAGGAATAGGAAGTGCAGAATCAGTAGGATGTATCTGGTGGGGGTCTTCTTACTAATTTAGACAGTGTTAGCTTCTATGCCTATCTAAAATGGTGCTAGATACTTTCTACCCTTGAGAAAATTGAAGAAATAGTCATTCATACCATTTTCTGTGTTTTATGTTTCAGAGGAAAAATTTCAGCTGAGAAAGGCAGATATAGAAGCTGTACAATTTTTCTAATGATAATGAGGTGTTTTGTGGTGTGTGTGTGTGTGTGTGTGTGTGTGTGTGTGTGTTGGTAGAAATGAAAAATTGCAAATTGTTGCAAAACCTTTATAAGAAATTTTGGCATTATCTGTGAAAGCTTAGCTCTCATGTACCAAGATCTAAATATTTTATTGCTTCATATATAGAGATCAGAAAATATAGAGCATTATATTTACAGTAACCCAGTTCACATCACAACAATCTAGAAACCACATAAATTCTCATCATCATTAATGTATGTATTATGCAGTGGCATATTGTATAGCTTTCGTACTACAGCCACACATAAAAATATTAATTAATCATAGCAATATAACATTTTATGAAAAATGAGTCCTAAAAGATTACACAGAGCATGTTACAGTTTTATATGCTTAAAATTTTTGATACAGGTAGGAAGATAAGAGCCCCAAGGTTGAGCTTAGCTTGGGGTATGTAGTGAGAACCAAGACAGCATGGGCCACAGAGTGAGAGAACCTATATGAGAACCCCCAAACCAAAGCAAGAGAAGCATATAGTTTTGATGATACATATAGGCTTAATAGAACTATCTAAGAAGAAAGGGGATATAAAACAAATGAGGGCTTTATCCATGCTTACCTTGTTTCTGGGAAAGGGGATATAGGATTAGAGAGGAAGAAACCTTATGGTTTGATGCCAGTTATTGATTGTCCAAATCTTAGCTTTCATTTTGTATTGTTGGCGTATGGGTCCTTACTATCTATTTAAAAACAATTAGCTGAAGCAGGAACCAGTGATGAGGTGTCACAAACTGTTCCATATCATGTACTTGAAACCATGAAATAAATGCATGAAGAGCAAAAGTGTTCTTGATAAAAGTCAGACTAGGTAAATGACAGTTTTCTTTACTAATTTTTTTCTCTCTTCCTATTTCTTGTATTTTCTTCGCTCAGTCATTTGTTATCTTTCTATTGTGTCTAAGAATTAATGATTCTGAGAAGTATTGATTTGCCTGAGAAAGTCCCAAATAACTGAGAACTGAATTTAATACTTTCTGAATTATCAACAATTAATGAAGTCCATTAAACCTTCTTAACCGAGCTCCTTTCAATTATAAACTACCCTGCACACCTACTTTTAAAATCTTGCACCACCAAAAGCTTTAACCTCAGCATGTTATGACTGTAGTACTCAAAGTCAGAAATAGTGTGTTCATCTAATAGTGGTAGATGGTACGGAATTAGTGCACTCAGCATGTTAGAGGGGGGAAAAGATGAAAGAAAAAACCTGTGCTCTTAGCCTAAATCTGAAAGTCTGCTAAGTAAGTTTGTTTATTAGACCTTACTTACTACGTCTGTTCATTCTCTGCTACAGATAGCCCTCTCTCTTTAACATCAGAGAGCTAAAATATACCTATTTGAAAAAACAATTTTTTTCAAGTCTCAAGGGGAGATGAATTAGAGGTAGTTATCTTATTTTAGTGTACCTTTTTGTTGTTGAGCTTCAATGTATAAAGAGAGAAAACTAAATGACGACGAGAAGAGGAAATCAAAGACCGTGGATGTGCCATCAAATATGAGCATCTTAAAAGTTAATACAAGTAAGAAAACTTCTGTTCTCAGGCGAATGAAGTTGTTTATGTGCTTTCACTTATTTTTAATTTTTTTACTTAATTTTAATCTAAATATATATAATATATGCATGACATTTTTTAAACAAATTAATATTTTGAAATCTGTGTTATTTGCATACGGAATAAAGCAGTTCCTACTGAGAAGCCCACACAGGTGCTTATTTTTGATCCATTCAGATCAGAATGCCTCATACAGTCTTCAAGAGACATATAATTGGAACTGTGTTTCTTCTTCCGGTGGCCAGGATGATGATCTGATGAATCAGCATATCCTTCAGTCAGCAACCAGGAAAGCTTGTATCCTTCCCTGTCTTCCAGAGGAATAATAAAGCAACCAAAAAGCTATTCACTTTGAAAATCTATATTCTCTCCTACTAACTATAAACAAAATTTAATCACACTTCTATTACTCCCTGTTAGTAAGAAGCAGGCAGCTTGTCAAACCAGGATTTTAACCCAGATTTCCTGTGGAGCCCACGTTCAATGAATATGAGTTTCCTGTAGACTTTAATATACCATCTATCTGTTATGCTCTCTACCTGGAGCCACAGACTTCTATTTATTAATACCTGTTCCTAGCAGGCAATTATCACTGCTCTCTTCTTGGAGTCAGTGACTAATTTTTCCTATCATAGTTCCAAATTGGGGAGGGGGGGATTTGGAGGTGTAGAAGGAGGAATTCCCCACATGATTCAGACAAAATCTGTATATAAATATATCCAAAAAACAAATAATCCCAATTTTAGAAATTCACAGTTCAATCACTGTCTGCCCCAAGAAGTAAACAGCTTCCACTCTCTGGCTCTCTGACTCAGCTCAGCCATCTTGTCTCTTTTCACAGCATGGGACTTCAGAGCCCTCTTTCTTTGTTTTAAGGTTCCAGCACTTGAGTCATGTGACTTGACTCCACTCTGCTCGACAAACCTCCAACTTTCTAACTAAATTTCGAACTTATAGGCTAAGAATCTCAAATTTCTAGTGGATTCTAGCCTGCCACATTGGATGTCATCTGTAGTGTGAAATATTAAAAACGCAATCCTCCCTATGCTGGCAGTGCACCAACAGGCAGGCTCTCTGACCTAGAGCTCCGAAATCCCTCTGCCCAGCTCTCTAAGTCCCCATGGCAGGTCACTGCCACTCCAGCCCCATGCTTGCAAATTCCTGTGGCTGGCTGGGGTTCCTGCCCCCTTACCTTTTAACTGGAATTCAGTTGAGTCCCTGCGTGAAGGAAACCACCACACAATCTTAGTTTAGAATCAAAAGGCAACACAATCACTGGGCGCAACAACTAGCATTCTAATGTGTAAGCCATTCTAAGTTAAATCCTCCAGTAGCAGATCCCAACAGATCCACCACCTGAACTGGGACGCTACCTACATTTTGGTGTCCATCAACTCTCCAGCCAAAAGCAAGTATGTTCCTCCTGCCTCCCCTCTTCCTCTCTCTGACCCAGGTGCTGCCTACTCTTCACCCAGTGATTGGTCCCCTGAAATCTTTATTCATAAGGGGAAGTTTCTGCCACAATGTCCTTGTTTTTAGTATTTATTTATTTTTTATATTTATTCATTTATTCAACGCTGCCCCCTCCCGGTTCCCCACTCTCAGAGACCCTCCCTCACCCTCTTCCCTTCTCCTCTGAGAGGGTGGGGCCCTCCAGGTTAACCCCCTATCCTGGCACATCAAGTCTCTCTGCAGGGATGGGCATATCCTCTCCCGATGAGGCCAGACCAAGTTGGGGAATGGATACTACAGTCAGGCTACAGCTTTAGGGAGAGCCTCTGCACCAGTTGTTGGCAGACCCCCATGGAGACTGAGATACATGTCGGCTACATATGTGCCAGGGACCTTGTTCCAGCTCATGTGTGTTCTTTGGTTGTTGGCTCAATCTCTGAGAGCTCCCAGAGGTCCAGATTAGTTGAGTCTATTGGTCGTCCTGTGAGGTTCCCATCCCCTTCAGGCCCTTCAGTCCTTCCCCCAACTCTTCCAGAAGGGTCCCCAGCATCTGTCCAATGTCTAGCTGTGGGCATCTGCGTCTGTTTCAGTCAGCTGCTGAGTAGAGCGTCTCAGAGGACAGTTGTGCTAGACTTCTATCTGCAAGCATAACAGAGTATCATTCATAGTGTCAGAGATTGGGTCTGCTTTACCTCACTCAGGATGATATTCTCAAGTTCCATCCATTTGCCTGCAAAACTCATGATATCTTTGTTTTTAATAGCTGAGTAGTATTCTGCTGTGTAAATGAACCACATTTGTTTCGTCTGTACTTCAATTGAGGGGCATTTCCAGTTTCTGTCTATTATGAATAAAGCTTCTATGAATATAGTTAAGCAAGTGTCCTTGTGGCTATCACCTCTCATGGATTAGAAGTGTGCGCATGCTTGCTTCCTTGGAAATTTATGTTCTCACACTGGGACTATTCACAATATAATTTGTATAATTGTAATATAAATGTAACTGAGCCCCCATTCTGAATGGTCATATTAAGATAAGGGAAACAGTGGAAGTCAGCCAAGACTACTTCTAGATTGGGAGCCTTTTAACTTCCTTTCTGGCCATTCAAGACACACAAGCGTGTGCACTTGTACACGTGTGTGCATATGCATGTACAAACACACATACCCACATACCACCACCAACAACAACAATAACAACAATCAAACTCAACAACAAATGACTGTTTTCTCTGCTTCTGCCTGTCATGCCTTAATGTAGACAGTGTGAAAATGCAGGAAATCAGTAGGGTATTTCTTGGAAGCACACTATAAACATTCGGGGAGGACCTGCCCCTATTCCTTGGTTATATAATCTTGCTTTGTTACCTGTCCTGCTAGGACAAAATATATTGTGAATGGTTCCACTGTGAGAACATACATGTACAAGGAAGCAAGTGTGTACACAGGCACCCTGGTCCTAGCAAAGTTAGGAGAGCAAGGTCAGGACAGACATTACGTGTATATGGATATTTTCAAATCCCCTCAGACAATTTTATGTCCTTATTCCAAAGAAAATATTGAGGTGAAGAAACCAAGGAATAATTAAGAAGAAAATTCTCGTATGATTTGTATACATTGGCAGTTTTGTCAATATATTCTAATATTTAATATTTAGCATTGTGCTTCTAAAGGTAAAACCTCATTTGCCACAGAGAAGTGTACATTATGCTAAGATACATGGAAATAACAGTTTTTGCCTAAATAAATACTCTTCATATTTCCACAGATTTCATCTTTCTTAAAGATAATCATTGCTATTACCCTAGCCAACTGATGAGACTTAATCTTTATGCTATGAACTATGTTCAAACTGCTGATCCACATTTCTTTTCTCTTAATCAGTCCAAAATTTAGTTGATCCATTCAGAAAATGAGAAGCGCATGCTAAGAGACTATATTAACTCTCTCTCTCTCTCTCTCTCTCTCTCTCTCTCTCTCTCTCTGTGTGTGTGTGTGTGTGTCTGTCTGTCTTTGTGTGACTCTTTGCATGTTCCTGTTTGTGCATGTGTGGATGTCTGTGCCAGCAAAGAGAGAACAGAAGACAACTGATGATATCATTACTTACGTGCCATCTACCTGAGACAGCATTGCTCACTGACTTTAAACTCAGTAACCATGCTAGACTATCTTGTCAGAGAACCTTAGGAATCCTCTTGTCTATAGCTCCCTGTACTGGAACTATAATTTCATCCCATCATGGCCAGCATTTCTATGTATGTTGTGATGGTAAAACTCAAGTCCTTGTGTTTGAATATAAAGCACTCTACTAACAGCTAGCTATCTGACCAGCCATGGTGGATATGGTTTTTCAACAGTATAGATGGTCCCTGCAGGATTTACAGCAGGCTGGGAAATGATATGTGAAGAAACAAAAATGAAACTGGGTTCATACTGATTTAGGTACCTGTGCTGGGCCAAGACTATGAGCATCTAAACCACTAGTTCATTTAAGTTAGCCATATTTAATCACAGAACAATTTTGGAAAATGTTTTCTGATAACAGTTAACTTATTCCCACGATTACAACAATACTTAAGACATGTTTATGTCCTAGAGCTGGTCCTCTGAAGGGGGTAGCAGGGTATCTATGGTGGCAACACTAGCTGAGACTCCTAGCAGTTGGATATATGGATCCTCAAGTGGCCACTTCCTGTTGCTAGACAGGACTCCCAGCGGAGGGATAAGGACAACAACCCACCCACAAAACCCCCAAATGTGTCCTAACTACAAGATGTGCGGGAACAAAGCCGGAGCAGAAACAGGCAATGTCAACCAGTAACTAGCCCAAATCGAGACCCATTCCATGGACAAGAACCAATCCCTGACACTATTAATGATACTGTGTTATGCTTGCAGACAGGAGGCTAGCATAACTGTCCTCTGAGAGGCTCCACTAAACAGGTGACTAAAACAGATGCAGAGACCCAAAGCCGAACATTGGAGAGAGCGCAGGGACTCTTATGGAAGACTTGGGGGAAGGATGGAGGGACCTGAAGAGGACAAGAACTCCACAGGAAGACCAACAGAGTCAACTAATCTGGACCCTTAGGGGCTCCCAGAGACTGAACCACCAACCAAAGAGTGAACATAGACTGTACCTAGGCCCCCTTCACATATGAAACAGATGTGCAGCTTCATCTTCATATGGGTCCCCCAAACAACTGGCGCAGGGGCTATCCCTGAATTTGTTGCCTGCCTGTGGATTCTAGTACCCTAATTGGGTCACCTTGTTTGATGTCAGTGGGACAGGATGTGCCTAGTCCTTGGGGAGTGACATCCAGGAGGCTTTCCCTTCTTAGAGGGAAAGGGTAGGGGGAAATGGCAGTAGGATGTGTATGAAGGGTAGGAAAAGGACTGATATTGGGATGTAAAGTCATTAAATAAGATACACACACACACACACACACATACACACACATATACACTTTTTTAAAAAGATATGTTTACATTGAAGCTCCGCACAAAGTACTTATGGTTTCTCTGTAAGATGGATTCTTGTGGACTTAGAACAATGGTCAAGATAAGGGTCTAGAGAGAATGACTGAGGTAAACATAATCCTTGTGGGAGTCAGGATTTGACCTGCCCCTAAGATAACAAGGAAGTCACTTAGGCTGTTGTAAAGTACAAATGACATTTCTCATAAGAGAAATGAGTTTTCTCATGACTCTCATGAGTTTTATGGCCTAGAGGTAATAACACTTGAGGTTTTAAGGGGAATGTCTGTGACAAACAAAAGAATATTCTGGGGGCTCGGGCTGAGCCTGGCTTTGCAGGTAACAAGGATTACCAGGTGTAAACTACATCCATGCTCAGCATGCCAGCAGGGGACAGGTTAAACATCTTCATTTAAAGGATGCCTGTGTGCTTAACTTTCTTGACTTCTCCAGTGCTTACATGTATGCACAAGGATGTTTTGTCCTCTGTAGAACAGTTCCCAGTGTCATATCCGTTCAGTCTGGAGAAAGTATTAATCAGTTTGCCAGTTGTCCATGCACACATATAAAATTACCAGAAACATGTTTTGCGATGTTCCTTGTAAACTGTACAGGAGGACAGCTTTGAGGACAAAACAAAGTTTTGAAGGTTTAACAAATATTATTGAAGATTTCCTCAGATAGGGAGATGATTTCATTTCAATGAGCACCCAAAGTAAAGTGCGTGCCATGGTGTGCTAGTGGAGGTCAGAGAACTATTGAGGGAGTTAGTTCTCTCCTCCTGTTATGTGATTCCTAGAGATTAATCTCAGAATTGCCCCCTGCGCATGGGTCCAACTTTGTGATAGAAAAATGGAAGTACACAACTTCTGGGGGAGGGTAGTTTGTTTTGTTTTGGTTTTTGAGTTGTTTGTTTGTTTGTGTGGTTTTTGGTTTTGGTTTTGCTTTTGGATTCCAGGACATGGTAGCAAGTGCCTTTACCCTTTGAGCCATCTTTCTGGCCTAACATCTCTTTTAAAAAATAGGGCATGTTAGTTTATCAGAGTTCTAAGTCCATGGTGTGTGTGTGTGTGTGTGTGTGTGTGTGTGTGTGTGTGTGTAAATATTACCTACCCTAACTATCCAATGTTGACAGCATTGGAGAAAAATGTTAGAATGAAAGTTGTTCTCAAGTTTTACTTTGTTATGTATCCATAAGAGATACATAAGTCAAGAAAACAAAAATTTATACATACCAAGTTTGCTTCACAACTTGTTGAAAATCTGGCTCTTTTCTTTCCATTGTAATTCACAAGTTAGATACACTATGAAGAAAGAGAAATGAACCATAAAATTCATCTCAAATATGATCTCATGTATCTAGACAACCACAGTCACATGGAATTCTAAAACCATAGAATCATGAAGACCTTAGCAGTGCACCTTTACTCTTTAGACAGGAAAACTGTAAGGAGAGACTTGCCCAGAGCCACAAGGCTTTTTGATTCCCACTCCAGTGCACAATACAGTCAGTCACACACCTTATAACAATGCATATATATTTTGCCATTGTTTTTTATTTTGTTTTATTTTGAAATATTTGGTTGCTGTGCAGTTCAGACTGCTTTTGAACTAATAATCTTCCTGACTCAGCCTCCTGAATACTGGGATTAGAGGCATGTGCCACCATAGAAAGGTTGTTTGGAAATAGGCTTTGAGATGTGGTATTTGTCTATTTTGTCATTGTATGAACATGATTAAGTGTACTTAATACTGTCTAAGATGGATACAATGTCCTTGGTAATACAGTCTTATACTGCCACTGTTATGTGTCTTTTGTCATTGAAGTAAACATTAGAATGCAGTGTATGATGACAATGACCTAACATTGGTTCAGGGATCTGCTTCTATGCACAATAGTGTAGTGTAGTGTTCTGAAAACTTTGCACAGATGTATTATTTAACCCTTATAAAGACTGCAAGAGTTCATATATTGTCACAAGCTCCAATTTGTGGACAAAGCAACTGAGATACACAGAAATTTAATGTCTCTAGAGGTTCCATAGTGTAGGTAAATTTTTTTTTGACAACTTGAGGCATAAGATTACGGATCTGGATTGTCAGACAAAAGCCTGAGATTACTATAAATCAATATGAAAAAATTTTAATTACATGGTGTTTCACTAATGATATAAATTTTAAATAGAATAATCCATTCAGTGTCTATATTGTAAGTAGCCCACCCTTTAATTCCTATTTCCCTTAGAAGCGTTTCTCAATCTTGGCTCACTTCTGGAAGCTTAGTTAAGACATAAAGCCAGTGAAATGTTTACAGTATGTGTTTATCCACTAATGGACAGCTGAATAACCATATTTGAAACATTAAAGTTTGTGGGTATCCATGATTTAAAGTATCCAGATGATAGATTTGTATTTCTGACATCAATATACTCCATTAGTTTTTGGCAAGCCAAGAATTGTCATGGCATTCTCTGAGATGCAAACGTTTAGCTGTCACAGGCTAGGAAGAAATGTACAGTTCAACTGTTATAAAATGCTAGTGTCATTCATATCAGTCTCTGTAGCACTTTCTTTTTTTAATATTATTTTATTTATTTATTTATACGAGTACACTGTAGCTGTCTTCAGACACACCAGAAGAGGGCATCAGATCCTATTACAGATGGTTGTGAGTTGAACCATGTGATTGCTGGGAGTTGAACTTACGACCTTTGGAAGAGCAGTCAGTGCTCTTAACTGCTGAGCCATCTCTCCAGCCCTCTATAGTACTTTCAAAGTAGTTAGAAACAGACAGACATATGACCACAGAGAGATAGACAAGCAGATGTAGAAGATGGGATGGACCTTATGGACAGGGTCAAGAATAGGCAAACCAATAAAGATAGGCTTAGAATAAGAGACAAACAGGCAGTTGGAGGGAAAGTAAGAGAGAAAAACATTACATATACGTGTGTGTGTGTGTGTGTGTGTGTGTGTGTGTGTAAACCAACAAGGATCTAGAGCAATAGATGCATATTAAGAGAGATACAGAGACATAAACACAGAGACTGCCAGGAAGATAGACAGTAAAAGAAAGAAGAGTGCACACATAGAACAATGAGAGATTGGATTGTGATTGCTAATCTTGATTGTCAATGTCACTACATCTTGAATCAACTAAAATGCAAGCTGTTTGGACACACGTGTGAAGAATCTCCTTAAATAGATGATTTGAGACAGGAAAGCCTACGTAAACCTATGCATCTTCTGTTGGCAGCCTAGGTGAAAGGACACAGAAGAAAACTTGGCTTTTCATCTGCTAGCCCTCACTCTATCTGGCAAGTTCATCCGTCACCTGTTATCTCATTATTTTGCTAGTGAATTGTCAGAATTGTCAGAATTTCAATACCAACTGAAGACCAGCAGCAGTCCAGGAAGCCTCTAGGATTCCAGTGCCGTATTGGGACTTCCAAGCCACCCAGCCTTATGAACAGAATAGCTGCCAGATTTTCAGCTTTTCCATTATGAGATAGCCCCTTTTGGACTGCCTAGACTGCATCCTGTAATGTGTGTGTGTGTGTGTGTGTGTGTGTGTGTGTGTGTGTGTGTGTTCATTCTGCCAGTTTTGTTCCATTAGAGAACTCCAACTAATATGGGGTACAGCAAGGCACAGACAATCAGGAGTAGCCAAACTGCAAGGACCTGAAATAGAGATAAATGAGTACAAAGGGAAAGAGAGACACAGAGACTCCAGTAGCACAGTCTATAGAGAGACCCAAGCAATAGAAACTGAGGGAGGAAAGAGGAAAAGCAATGGGAAGAAGAGGAGATAGAGATCGAGGAGGAAAAGGAGCAAGTGAGCTACTCTCACATGGACAGACAAGTTTTCAAATGGGAAGCAGAGAACATAGGAACGCAGACTGCGTAATGAAAAGAAGCAGTGGACTGGGTGTCAGAGGATATACACAGAGCCAGGATACAAACTACAAGGGACACAGTCTGTTAGAGTAAGGAAAAGGAGGAGGGAGGGAGAACCAGAGGGAGGGAGGAGACAGGAAGGGAAGTATGGAGAAAAAACGAGGAAGTATCCTGAGAATCATGAACTACATAACAGAGGCTCAAGTTGAGGTTCACAGTAAGACACACACCTAGAAAACATTGAAAGAGACAGAGAGAAGACAGAACAAAAGAAACATTGATAAAGAGATTACCAAAAAAGATAACATTGAGAAGGTTGAACACATAAGGAGTTAAGACGGAAGTTGGGAAAGTGAAGGGAGGAAGAAGAGATTGAAGAGAAGACTAGAATGGACCTCAAGAAAACAGATGGAGACAGAAGGCAACAACAGGAGATGGTGTGTACGGAGAATTAAGAATGGGGAGGTTCCAAATGGGAGATCTGGAAAGGGGGAAACATTTGAAATGTAAAGAACGTATGAAAAAAATGAAAAAAAAATATAAAAATAAAACTTAAAAAAAGAAAAAATATATTTTAAAAATACATACTGCTATGTATGAAATGTCACCAGGAAACCCATTATTTATGTGGTAACTAAACATTAATACAGTGGACAAAAATAAAACATGCTAGTTTTTTGGAAAAGAAGAAGAAGAAGTGGTGCCTTACATATATATTCTAAGGGTCTCCAATCTGAAAACACACAAGAGACTGTTAGAGCTCAGCAACGGAAGACTCCAGTTCTGTAGGCAACTGTACTGAGGGCAGGAAATCTGCAAAGAAAAATATAATGTCTCATTAAAGGAATCTCTTATCCTGTCTGTTTAGTATGCTTTAAGGTAGAGATCCCTCTTCCTGAGGTGTGGTCCTGCTGTCCTGAGCTGTGCTCTCTTAGCTAGGTGATTGAGCAGCTCAACTCAAATGTTAGGTTTCTACCGAGTGCACAGATTGTATGCACTTGACCTGAATGGGCCTCAAATGCTTCCATGACAAAACATGGGCTAAGGACTTGAGACATTTTGGGGGAAAAAATGCATTCAAATGATTAATAAGGACATAAAGACATGCTCAATGTCGTTGATCATTAGCAAAATGCTAATGATTTCCAGATATTATTTTATACTTACAACAATGGCTACAATCTAAAACATAAAACTCAGCTGTTTTGAAGAATATAGAAAAATTAAAACACTGCTAAATTTCTAATATAAAATGTTTTAGTCATTTGTAAAACAGTTTGATGTTTCCTTAAAAATAGACTTAGAATTGCCATGTGACTTAGTAATTCTACTCCTGTGTATCTAACAAAAAAAAATGAAAACAGGTTTTTAGACAAGTAAATATGAATGTGTGTTTACAGCTGCTCTATTGCCAATAGCCAGAAGATTGGAAACAGCCCTAATGTCTGTCAATGGATGAACAGATGATAAAGTTATATATCCATACAATGCATATTATGTGGCCATAAAAATAAATGAAATATTGATGCATCCTACATGACAGACAAGCCTTATAAAACATAAGTCTAAGTTATATAGCATCCAGACACACAATTGCACATTCTGTATGATTTTATTTATATGAAAAAGCTAGAATCAGTAAATTCCTAGGAAAAGAAGATTGGTGGTTGCCAGTAGTTGGGAGAAGGAAGGGAGGAACAACTGCTTCGTGGGTGCAGACATTCCCTTGAGAGTGATGAAAACGTTGAAGGACTAGTGAGCTGGCGGTTGCACAACCTTGGGAATGTACAAAATACCACTGAATTGGCCACTTTAAACTGCCTCATTTTATTCATGTGAACGACAGAGGGAAATGATCAAAACAGGAGGATGGACCACCAGGATGGGCAAACTAGGAAGCTGACAGGGAAACAAGGAAACACAGAAAACCAAGCGTACTGCCATTGAGATTGACTGATGATGGATAGGTCAATTATACAATCAACGGAGAGTCCCCACCCATCCTCACTGTAACTCTTGCCACCATTACCACCACAACTGCCCTTGCTTGTTGAGCTCTGGGTAAGGGACAGACGGAAGTATTTTAGCGCTATGCATGGGTCATGGAAGATATTTAAGGGCAAGTGGAGTCTGACAAATTTGTTCAGATCATGCTGGGCAAACACTGAGTCTGAATGTCTTTGCTGTTGGGAAATATTCCAGAGCCTATATGCTATTTTGTAGGAGAGTGCTTGTCCTATGTCAATACAATGGGTCTTTGTCCCTTGTCAATACTGTAAGGCTTGGTGGTTGTTATTTTGGTTTCTAAGTAAACACTTTTGAAATCTTTCAGAAGTCTATTGTTTGCAGATTTCCCATCATGCTCCCCTCTTCCCTAGAGGAAAACCCTTTGTTTCTCTGATAAAGCAAACTTACTGCTTTTCTTTTTTATGGTCTTCTACTTGGTGTCTTATTTTCATAGTCTAGAATTCATATAGCTCTCAGGCAAGGGTCTCTAAGATGTTTATATTTAATATTCAGCTGTAGCACAAAGGAGTTTACCATTATTTTCATTTTTTACAAAATAAAAATCTGGGGAAATATCTCTTCCTGTAGGCACATTGCCTTAATGTTTTCAGGTGACTGCTAGTTTTTAAAAATTATCTCTGGCACCTAATATTTGCCACCCCTTACTATACAAAAATATGTAAATAAATTAAAATGTGATTCCAAAGGTTCCTCAAGTGCTCAGAGCTTCAAGTGGTTGTAGGCAGGTTGCTCCTGCCCAGGGATAGAATCTTAAGCAGTGGGGCACTTGTCATTTGTCCTCAGGGAAGTAGAAAATGAGAGTGAGTCTCCAGTCTTTGGATTTGGAAGGACAGGTCCTGCCAAATTCTCCAATGTGCTTTATAGAGGTTGTTCCCATCCTAAAAACGGCAAGACAGTAAAGTCAGTACCTCAGAGCATCAAGAACCTCACATTCTCAAGAAAAACTCAGCCTGTCAAGAATCGAGTGAAGGGAAAAAAAGAATCTAGTGAGAATTCTGTCTATTGTCTATCCACACTTGGATAAAGAAAGAAAGCCACCACTGCCTCTTTGTAAAATTATCATTAATTTAGAACTAGAGGGTTAAGGGAGTATCCATCCTAAAAGTGTAAACTGTAAGTGAAGAAATGAAAGAAGCAGAAAACTCATTTAATAAATTGTATAAACTAGAAAATCAGGAACACAAAACTGACAAATGAATTCAGCTTCTGTATAGCCTGTGTTACACTAGGCCCATGTCTAGCCTCTCTGTGAAGAGGTAACAGCACTTACAAATGGCGGTAAAGAAATAAGGGAGACAATGACATAATTTCTGATGCCTGACTAGGAGTTTAACATGTTACTTTTTATTATCTAAGAAAGAAGTGACTTGGAGTTATGGCCTCTTGCTTACTAATCCAATTCTCCTTGAAAACCAAGATGTGCTGACTATGTAGCAATGCTGCCTTTGAAGCGCAGACCTCCTATGTCCTTCCTTGTTGTTTTTCTGTATTTGCATAACTTTGGGAGAAACAAGATCCTAATGAGCATTTTCCTCAAACCACATCACTCCACATTTGCTACTAATCTTTGTTATTGTCTGCAGGCCTTCTTCAATGGTGGCGGCCTGAGCTACAATCTGAATTGCCCACAGGCCTCTGCATGTTGAATAAACACATCTGTCCAAAGACACCAAAGACCCCAAATTCCATCCTCAGTAATGCTGAAAATCTGGTGTGCAGTGTTAAAAGTCCTTATTTCTGTAGCACACAGAGGCTGAGGAACTGTTTGTCTACTGGTGGAGCCTAATTACTGTGTGCAAAGAGCTTGCTCAGCAAAGCAGCTCTTTGAAAAGCCCTATTCTAGGGGCACAGTGTCCATACTTCAGACCTGCTTTGTGCCTGAAAGCAGGTCTTCTGCACACAGTATCTGGAGTCACCTGAGAAATAACACTCCAAAGTCAACCCAGGGATGTAGTGATCGAGTTTCCACAAAAAGCAGAAGGCTCTGAGGCTCTTTTTATCTACCTTGATAATTACAAAGTTGAATTAAAATCTGAAAATAAGTTGAAACTTTTGGTATTGAAAGGGTCTTAAGCTGAATAATTGATCCAGACTTCTTTTTATCATTCAGTTATTTTCATTTGAAAGGCCATTGCCTCCATAAAGAGGACTATGGGAAGTCAAAGTTTTTATTTAATGCTAATTTCCATCTTAAGTATATAGAAAAAAAGACAAACTTGCTTCCTGTCTTCTAGGAGAATACTAAAACCTCATTCAACATCCATTGGCTTCATTTGCAGGTCTTTTTAAACTGACAATTCATGTATTCTTCATGACTTGATCCCCTTGTCTCCCTATGCAAATCAGGAGTCTCAAATTACCCTTCCACCTAAATTTAAAATTTATGTTTGATTGTTCTAGCTGCTATCATACAACAACTTGAATTGATTCTATGCATGTTCCATGGCCTCTTTATCATATTTCAGCTAATATTTCAGAGTGGGAAATAAACAGATAATCCTCATTACCCATTTCCCTTGTTCATAGCCTATGCTACTCTCTTTTTTTCTGGTATAAGGGGGATTTATTAGGAAAAGGGGAGAAGAGGAAGGACCTGGGGGAGGAGTAGAGGCAGGCGAGTGCACATGTAAACAGACAGACAGGAGCAAGGGGGGGTAGAGAAAAGGGGGACAGTGAGGGAGAGAGACAGAGACAGAGGTATGCTGCACTCTTAATAGCATCTCTCTCTCTCTCTCTCTCTCTCTCTCTCTCTCTCTCTCTGTGTGTGTAGATAGACAGATATACGTACATGTATCTCTATAAAAATCTAGAATCCACAATGAGTCAAAGCATGTAATATTTATGTTTCTACATCTAGCTTATATTACTTAATTTTCATCATTCCCAGTTGGATCCTTTTTCTATAAACGATATAACTTTGTTCTTTATGGCTGAAAAAAAACTTTATTGTGTATATATACTTTTACTTTCCTAATTCATCTGCTGATAGATACCTAGGTTGATCCATGGGTTGACTATTCCAAATAGTGCTTTCAGCATATCTTTGGAATGATAATTTAATTCCTTAGTTTATACTGGCTTTCTGGGTTCCAGATGTTTTCTCATCTTTGACTTGCACATGGCTGTTCTCTTATAGTGAAGATAGGAGAAGACCCTTTTTACATCCCTGTTTCTGGCTGTCAGTAGCTACTGGGTTCAGGCACAACCACCCTACTTGTTTTGAGGCTAGAGTAGTAGACCAAAATGTAATCATCTTTCTCATGCTTCCTTGATTAGATACTAGATTCACTGCCACAGCCCTCATCATCAGATATGGAATTGCTTGTTGTTCCGCGCTACGGTCTCGCCAGCAAGAACGACGCGGCACACATAGGATCCTTCTGCAGTAAAAGCTTTAATGCCTCTTGAGAGGGAGAGCATAAGCTTGCCACGAGTGGAGACTCTGAACAATAGAATGCCCGCCCTTTATATAGGTCACAGCGTTTGCCTGGGACATGGAGCTTCCCCATTGGCTCCCCGCACATCAGGCCAGATGCCGCCACGAGAGAGGCTGAGATTCTGAGGTGGAAAATTACCAGGTGCATGCGCACTAGCCTGTTTACAACTTGTCCTCGGCCGAATGTAGGCGCCATCTTGTAATGGCGGATGTGGGTGCTCAGGCGGCTCCCAACATCTCCCCCTTTTTATTTCTGTAAGCAAAGTAGGACACTCTTAAGAGGGTGGAGACAGAGGTCAAATCCCCTGACCAAAAGCTTGGGCCTTGTACAGGAGAAGACCCCTAAGCTCATGCGCGCCCAAGGTTTTCCTGACCCGCCCAGTGCCGTTTTTTAGAGGGAGGGAAACTAGGGCACTTAACCCTCATGCAGATGACATATCTCCCAAGGTGGCCCACAACGATGGCCACCTTGTGCGATGCTTTGCTCGACATCCCTCAAGAGCTGCTCAGACCAAACATTCTACCCAGTGCAATGAGACTAGACTCGCGGGTGTGCAAGAACTGTCTGGCTGGCGACCTACTGCTATTGTTTAAGCATGGACAGCCAAACACCGGCCGGGGCTCTTTGTTCTAAGGCAACAAACCACCTTGTCTCTTTTAGTCTGGGCCCTGAGTTTGCAGATGAGCCATAGGAGGAACACCAACCCACAGCAAAGCACTGCTCCAAACAATCCCACCCCCACCCATTCCTTGAAATAAGAAATTGCCGAGGAAATCTATGAAGAGAGGCCCTCGGGTCAAGGACAGGTCAAGACGGGTGGAGTTAATCTGAATAATTGTTGTTGGCAGTTCCCGCAGGGTGTCATCAAATTTAAGGGTCTAATTCATGTATCACCGGCATCGGCAGTGGGAAGGTGGACATAATTCCCCAACGCAGTTCTTCTCGAGCCATCGGGGTGCTTGTCATCATCAGCAGGATCAGGCAGGGCAGTCGGACCCTTTGGTTTTGCTGGGCATTCCACCTCATTTCTTTGTTCTATCACCCTCCTGGTGAGCCTTTCAGGGATCCAAAAGGGGTTCTCTTCTTTCTGTGGAAAAACACATATAGCTCCCCTGGATCTTATAGGAATAGGATCCGGTCCTTTCCATTTAGTAGATAACACATCTTTCCATTTTACCATTTCTCTTGGTCTATCTGGCTCTGAGCAGTGACGCTCGGCCGCTGTTTGTCCCTGTTCATCTAGGTTTAGAAAATTTAAAGTAAATAGTGCCATAGAAATCATAGTCCTCGGCACTGAAGGGAGGTCCTTCATTATTCCCCCGTTTTGTTTTATTAAGTAGGACTTTAAGGTGCGGTGGGCACGTTCCACGATGCCTTGCCCTTGAGGGTTATAGGGCAGGCCAGTCAAGTGGGTTACATCCATCTGATGGCAGAACTGCTTGAATTTTTGAGAAGTGTAGGCCAGCCCATTGTCTGTTTTAAGGACTCTGGGTTTGCCCCAGGCACTCCAGGCCTCGAGACAGTGTTGAATTACATGGGAAGTCTTTTCTCCCGATAGGGGAGTGGCGTGCAAAGCACCAGAGCAAGTATCAATAGAAACATGTAAATACTGGAGTTTTCCAAAAGAGGTGACATAGGTAACATCCATTTGCCAGACCTGTAACGGTCTGATGCCTCTTGGGTTGATCCCCACATGAGGTATAGGTAAAAATTGACAACAATTGTGACATTGGGTAACTATTTCTCTAGCCTCTTTTCTAGTCAGTGAAAATTGACAGCGCAGTGTCTCAGCCGTCACATGAAACCGTTCGTGGAAGGTCTTGGCGGTTTCCAAATTGGAAGACATGGCAACTGTAATCATTTTTGTAGCTTTGTCAGCCAGGTC
>JADRCH010007304.1:1188374-1277284 GCA_019843965.1 Rhynchomys soricoides
CTACATAACTAGAATCAGAAACAATATTTACAGGATCAGAAAAGTTCTGTAATACATCCAGAACCACCAAACATTCAACAACCTGGGGGGAGGTTTCTTTATACTCTTTTGAGACAACCTGAGTGCCAATCACATAGGCTCCGATCCCCGTCTTGGAGCCATCAGTATAAACTACCAAGCCATTTGATAAGGGCACAGGGGATGTCACGCGAGGGAAAACCACAGCTTGGGATAAGGCAAACTGCAAAATAGGGTGCCGGGGATAATGATTATCTATCTGTCCCGGAAATGAGGTTATCAATATGGCCCATTCATTGGAGGCAGCTGTCAGGGTCTGGACCTGAGGCAAAGTGTACGGGACTATTAGCGCTTCTGGATGTCTCCCAAAGTGAGGGAGGGAGGCCTTAAGTCCCCGCAAGGCAAGTCGTGCCACGGCATCGGGATACCAGTCAATGATTTTTCCTGGTGAAGCATTAGGGTGGATCCACAAGAGTGGGCCATTTTGCCACAGCACGGCAGTAGGCAATCCCTTTGTCTTAAGAAGGCACAAGGAAAAAGGCAATGTATCATCAAGGCGTGTCAGTTGGGCTTCCTGTATGGCCTGCTCTACTAGCTGCAAGGCCTGTTTTGCTGGAGAATTGAGGGACCTTGGAGAGGTCAGGTGGCTGTCACCCTCAAGGATGTCAAACAGTGGCTTCAGGACTGTGGAGGGAATCTTTAAAAAAGGCCTGAGCCAGTTAATATCTCCTAATAATTTTTGAAAATCATTAAGGGTCCTTAAGTGGTCCCTTCTTATCTCTACCTTTTGTGGGACAATCTTATCAGGGAGGATAATTGACCCTAAAAAATGTCCCGTATCAGAAATCTGAACTTTGTCAGCGGCGATCTGTAGACCCCAGCGTGACAAGAGGGACTGTAATAAAGGATAGGCTCTTTGCAAAACTGTCAAATCTTTATGGCACAGAAGCACGTCATCCGTATAATGAATCAAAATCAGGGAAGGAAATTGTTGCCTCAAAGGTCTCAAAGCTTTTTGAACATATAACTGACAGATGGTGGGGCTATTTGCCATGCCCTGAGGCAAAACCTTCCATTGAAACCTCTTATCAGGCTCCACATGATTAACCGAAGGAAGCGTAAATGCAAAACGGGGTTTATCTAAGGGATATAAGGGAATAGAAAAAAAGCAATCTTTAATATCTATAATAACTAGGCTCCAACCTTTGGGTAAGGCGGAAAGGACTGGAAGACCCCTCTGTACTGGGCCAAAGGAATCCATCTGCTCATTGATGGCTCTTAGGTCATGGAGCAGCCTCCATTTGCCCGACCTTTTCTTGATTACAAATATCGGGGTATTCCAGGGGGAAGTAGAAGGCTCTAGATGTCCCAACCTTAACTGCTCCTGTACTATTTGAGTAGCAGCCTCCAATTTTTCAGAGGACAAAGGCCATTGAGGAACCCACACCGGGTCCTCCGTTTTCCACGGGATGGGTCGTGCTGCCTCAATGGCGCCTAGGAAAAACCCAGGCCCTGTCTGTCAGGGTTACTAGTGGATTGAATGGGTTCAGTTCTACCATGGCCCATAGGCCCTAAACCCCTTCCTTCTACATATCCCATTTTGCCCATAATACGTCTAGCCTGAGGGGAACAAATATGTTCATTAGATAACACAACCCTCATGTCTTGCATGACATCTCGCCCCCAAAGGTTAAGTGGAAGTGGGAGCACGTAAGGGGTAAAACATCCCTTTTGTCCCTCAGCCGTTTTCCAAGACAAAGCAACAGAGCTAATAGCAGGGCTGGCCTGATAGCCAAGGCCCTGCAAGGAGTGTGATGACTCAGTTACAGGCCACGACTTTGGCCACCAATGGGAAGAAATAATGTTTTTATCCGCGCCTGTGTCCATGATGCCTTCAAACAATTTTCCCTCAACCCATAATTTTAGTTTAGGCCTCTCATTTAGTGAGAGAACCAAGTAGGCGGAGTCCGTGCCAGAGGAGCCCATTTTCGCCTGCCCGGGTCCTGAAGGCCCAGCAATGTCCGGGAGGAGCAGTAGCTGAGCTATCTGATCTCCCTTTGTGATGGAAAAAACCCCTCCGGGGCAAGAACACAGGACTTGGATCTCAAGGGCATATTGACAATCTGTTATACCCGGATGAACATGTAGGCCCTTTAAGGTCATAGATCCTCTGCCAATTATAAGACCCACAGTTCCAGGTGATAAGGATTCAATTGGCATCACGGGAACCGGTTGGACACCCATCTGAGGCATCAATATGAAGTCGGAGGCGGCGCACAGGTCCACCCGGGCTCGTCTCTCCTCTCTTGGCCCCTGTCTGTCCTGTTCCCATATTTCTGGGGGCCCTGGGAACGAGGGCCCAGCACCTCGTTTTTTGGCATCCTCTGTGGTTGTTCTTCTAATGGAGGGAGGAGTTGCCCCTTGATATCTCTGACAGAGCGACATTGACTAGCCTTATGGTAACCTTTATTGCAGCGGGGGCAAAGGACACCGTGTGGTCGAGACGGGGCTCCAGCCTCATCGGTAGAAGCTTTGCAATCTTTTTTTAAGTGACCTAGTCGACCGCACCGGAAGCAAGCCCTTTTGTCTGTCCCCTTATTGGGGTATTTTTGAGACTGGATGATAGCAGCCGCCAGCCCCGCATTGGTAAGAGGTCCCCCAAGCTCCCTACAAGTTCGAAGCCAATTCTGTAGCCCCTTACTTTTTCTTGGCGCTATGGCGGCGTGGCACTCCTGTGTGGCTTGCTCAAAAATGAGCTGTTTAACAAGGGGTGCCGCTTGGTCGGGGTCGCCAAAGATGCACCCCGCAGTCTCAGTCATTCTGGCCACAAAGTCTGAAAAGGGTTCTTGGGGACCTTGAATGATCTTAGTAAGTTGTCTAGAAGCTTCCCCTCTTTTGGGGAGTGCCTTCCAGGCCTTGATGGCCGTATTAGAAACTTGCACATATGCACCCCATGGAAAAGCGGTCTGATCCGCCGCAAAAGGACCTTGGCCAGTTAACATATCAAAGGTCCAATCTCTCTGTCCAGGGGTCGGTGCCGTAGCATTGGCTCTGGCTTGAGCTTGTGCAGCTTCATGCCATAAAGCCTTCCACTCCATATATTGGCCCATTGTAGGGAGCGCAGCCTTGGCCAGCATCTGCCAATCGGCGGGAGTCATGGACGCCCCGGCAAATCTCTCTAACATTACTATAGTAAAATTAGCATTTACCCCATACTTTCGGACCGCTTCAGCCAGGTCTTTAATTTGGCTGTACTCTACAGGGGCATGAACTCGTACTCCACCATCTGCCTCGAAAACTGGAAAAGCGGCTTGTACCTTTCTCTTAACCTTGTCAGAGAGAAAAGAAAAGGAGTTGGGACACATCTCATAAGGGGGAGGGGCAGAAGGCATGGTCCGCGTAGGGGCCAAAGGCGGCGGCCGCTTTATCTGCCCATTACAAGGCGGCCAATCTTCCTCATACCGCGCCGCTTCCTCTTCTAGCTCTGACTCCTCACTAGAGCTAAGGGGGTCAGTGTCTGAAGTTTCCAATGGAAGAGCCTCAAGGTCTTGAACTGGGTAGAGGCTCTCCCCCTTTCTTTTTTCTTTTTTCTTGGGTATGAGAATTGTTTTTCTGCCCACATTCCTGTCAGGGGGACAGTTTTCTATTTTATCTTTAATCTCTCCCTCGTCTTTCGACTTACTAGGAGGTCCATTTCCCTTGTTGAGATCTCTTTCATTTTGGGTACCCCTCCTCTCACTCCGTCCGGTTTCTGACATGGTGTCCTGGACCCTATCAGGGGTGATTTGCCCCTCCCTTACAGCATCTACACAGGCCCTACCTTGTTCGCCGCAATACAAAGACAGTAAAACCAAAATGAGGGCACTTAACACAATTAGCAAAACTTCAACAGCGTTAGACCAAAAAGGGGGCAACCCCAAATCAAGATCCAGGGTCAACATGCCTATCCGAACCTACCTCCCTGCAGTTCTGAATCCTCCCTGTTTCCAGGGGGTCTCCAAAGGTGCTTGATGATGACAAAGTTTCCCGGGTTTCGGCACCAGATGTCCCGCGCTACGGTCTCGCCAGCAAGAACGACGCGGCACACATAGGATCCTTCTGCAGTAAAAGCTTTAATGCCTCTTGAGAGGGAGAGCATAAGCTTGCCACGAGTGGAGACTCTGAACAATAGAATGCCCGCCCTTTATTTGGGTCACAGCGTTTGCCTGGGACATGGAGCTTCCCCATTGGCTCCCGCACACCAGGCCAGATGCCGCCACGAGAGAGGCTGAGATTCTGAGGTGGAAAATTACCAGGTGCATGCGCACTAGCCTGTTTACAACTTGTCCTCGGCCGAATGTAGGCGCCATCTTGTAATGGCGGATGTGGGTGCTCAGGCGGCTCCCAACAGCTTGTGCTTAGAGACTAGCTTGAGTGTTTGAGCTTTTTCTTTTAGAAGGTAGTTTGAACGTAGAAAGTGATGTTGAAAAGAAATCGAGATCTCTAGTCAATATCAAGTTGGAGATGAGTGCAAGGATATTTAGAAAATGGTACCAATTAAGGCTTCTTCTAAACACGTAGAACTTGTTTCTACCTGCTATATTAATACCCTCCTACTTAAAACAAGGAGATTATCAGGCAAGCGTAAAAGACAGCAGAAAGTAAGGTCGAAATATAAGGAAGTATGAGGCTGTTAAGTTTCTGTCAGTGAAGCAGTGGCACAATAATACCCCGGAGAAGTGAAGCTATGCTGGGCAACAAATATGGCCCAAGTTCTTCAAGTGTCCTATCTGGATTAGACAAATGGTGAACACAAGCAGTGGTTTCTCCCAAGATCATTGCCTTTCCTTAACAGGAAGCTTACAAACAATGTGGACGCTGTGAAAATGTACTGGCCATTCATCCAGCATTCAAATTATCACGGGAGCAATTTCTCTTTGTACTATGCAGAGATTTTCAGAAATGAGAACTTGTGATCTGTTTGATTGAAAGGCTATGTGATTCCTTACAGGCTATGGAGAAGAAATGTCATGTTCTGACCAACAATTTCATATTTCAAGTAGCTTACCAAAAATTCCTGGCAGTACTTAGTACTTCATTATTTACTTTTGTCTTTTCTTCTTTCAATTCCTTTCTTTTCATTGTTTACTTCCTTTTAAGATATGTTTAATTAATTTAGAATTTTACACAATGTATTTTGATTATATTTAACCCTTTCCTAACTCCTCCCAGTTCCACCCTTTTTCCCTCCCAACTTCTTGTACATACTGTCACAACCACCATGAGTTCTTGTGTGAAGCTGCCTTGTTGTGTCCAATTAAACACTGTAGTCATCCACTGCCTTTGTTTCTTACAACCGTTCTTCCACCACCCCTTCCTTAGTAGACCCTGGGCCTTGTGTGTGATACAGATGTCCCTTCTCTATTATTCTCTGCATATTGACCCATGGAGCATCTATGTTGATTGCCATCTACTACAAAAAGTTTCTTTCAGGAGGATTGAGAGATACACCAATCAATGGAAATAGCTATAAGTCATTAGGCATCATTTTAATACTATGTCCATTTAGTAGCATATTTAATCTCTAACCTATTTATTCACAGGATCTTGGCCAAGATAATGGTACCAGGTATGGATTCTATCTTGTACAAAAGGTCTTAAATCCAGTTGTAAAAGTATTTGGTTACTCTCATAACATTAATGCCACTATCGCACAAGTGGGCATACATTATCAGGACAGTTGATTTCTGTAATTTAAGGGGTTCACAGCTAGGTAAGTTTGATGATTACTTTTCTTTTTCAGTTATCCTATAATGAGAGGACAATACCCCTACTAGACACAACATGCTAGCAAGTAATCCTCCAGTACCAGGAATAAGTTACTGGTATTTGGTTTGGTTTGGTTAACAATGTGGTTCCATAGACCCAAACATGCATTCCAGGCCATTGCTATTGCTCTCTGTTACCCTCTGGAACCTGGAAGTAAGACTCTGTTACTGAAGACACTGTGTATTTGAGTAATAAAACATGAAGAAGTCAAGCTGGTACGGACTTAACTACTCTCCTTAGCTAGCTTTCATAGCTCGTCTTTAAATTCTTAACCAAGAGCCAGCTGAAGCCAAGAATTATTCTAAACTTTACTAATTTATTCTAAAGAAAGAAGGTAGAATGAAGCTGACCATTAAGAACAGAACTGTCCTTCCAGCAGATCTTAGACTGCTCTGAAAGTTCATGTCATTGCTTCTTTGTCTTCACTTAGTACTTCATTATTAACTTTTGTCTTTTCTTCTTTCAATTCCTTTCTTTTCATTGTTTACTTCCTTTTAAGATATGTTTAATTAATTTAGAATTTTACACAATGTATTTTGATTATATTTAACCCTTTCCTAACTCCTCCCAGTTCCACCCTTTTTCCTGTAAGATGAAGTACACTTACTTCATCTGAGAGCTCACTCATGGAAAAAAACTAGATCTACTTCCTTCTCCATCCAAATCTTCATAAATAGCTATTGCAGTGTTCTGCACATGGTGAGCAAATGATCAGTATTATCACATCAATTCTTTGGTCTCGTCTCTTGACAATTTCGAATCTTGATTGTGAAAACAATGGAAGACCTAGTTCTCTGCATTTGCCATGCATCATGCAGTAATTCTTCAAGAATATTCTGTTGGTTCTACAGTAGTACCTATAAAAGAGGCCAGGAATCTCCAATTAGATCACTATATGTGCTAAAAAGGATAGGCTTTCCATTAGATTTATTAACTTTTAGAGGGCTAGAAACATAGCTTAGCATCTAAGAAAACACTGGTATGTCTTAACTTTGTGAATTTTGATCAGTTACTTCTGTTTTTGTGTATGATTCCAGAACTGTACATGGAAATAATATCTTTGTACTGAACTTCTAAACTTCTAGCAAGGATCAGATGCAGTAACAAATTTCAATATTGTAGCAGAGTAGACACCAAGTTGGAATTATTTGTAAATTAATTATGTCTATTATTTGAAAATTATTATGTCTATGTGCCTCAAAAAGCAGAATCATCATTCTGTAATTCATCCATTAAGATGAAGTGATTTGAAGTTTACAGTTTCTAAACTTTTCTTGACTGATGTATATTTTTTTATTTTTATTTTTGATACTTTATTTACATTTCAAATGTTTCCCCCTTTCCAGATCTCCCCTTTGGCACTCCCAACCCCTCCCCCTTCCCCTGCCTCTATGGGGTATTCCCCCACCCACCCACCCAATCTCATCTTCCCTCCTTGGCATTCCCCTATACTGGGGCATCAAACACCCTCAGGCCCAAGGGCTTCTCCTCCCCCTGATGGCTAACAAGACCCTCCTTTGCCACATATGTGGCTAGCACCATGGGTCCCTCCATGTGTATTCTTTGGTTGGTGGTCCAGTCTCCAGGAGCATCGGGAGGTCAGGCCAGTTGACACTGTTGCTCCCTCCATGGGGCTACACACTCCCTCAGCTCCTTCAGTCCCTTCTCCAACTCCTCTATCTGGGACCTCACGCTCAGCCCAACGGTTGCTGTGAAGTGATTCTTGGGTATTCTGACCTTTGGGGCTAATAACCACTTATCAGTGAGTACATACCCTGTTCACTCAGGATATTTTCAAGTTCCATCCATTTGCCTGCAAATTTCATGATTGACCGATGTATATTATAATTTCTGATCAGTATAAACAAAGCACATACTATTTTGTACTTTCTCATTAATACACTATTGCTAGATTCAAAATTCTTTATAGCTTTCACACAGCCATAACATATCCTCATCTTTGGTTTTTATCCTTGGCATATATATGAGTTTTAAAATTTTTGTGTATGTTTGCATGTGCCTGTATATGCACAGATATGCAACAATTAAGAGTTAAAACCTCTGTCTTTGGAACATCCTCACTAAACACTGTTCAGGCTTTTAAAGTTAAAAACAAGCAAAAAGGGATTTATTGCGTCTTATATTAATAGGAGTTATAATTCATCTAATTCAACTCCATTATCACCTCACTATAAAATTCCTTATGGCATATCTGGGCCAGGTATTCATCTAGCATGTGTCCAAGTATTTCATGTAACTTTAAGACCACTGTTTGCAGTAAACTACTCCCATCTCCATGGCCCTCATGGAATTCTTGTGGGGATCCCATGAGCGGTTATATTAACAGTGGACCATAGTTCTCACAATTTAGTAAACATTCACTAAATCCAACCTATTATCCTTATCATTTGGTGGTTATACTTCTATAATTATTAGAAATCTTTTTCTTATACTGTGCTGGATAGTTTTGTGTCAACTTGACACCACTCTTTGGGAAGAGGAAACGTCTGTTGAGTGAAATGCCTCTACTAAGTTGGCCTATGGGTAAGCATATGGAACATATTCTTGATTTATGATTGATATGAGAGGGCCCAGCTCACTTTGGGTGATGCTGCCCCTGGGCTGGTGAGTTTTGGTGCTATATGAAAGCAGAATGAGCAAGCTAAAAGGGAAAGAATGAACAAGCTAAAAGAGAAGAACAGGCCCGTAACCATTGTTCCTCCAGGGCCTCTGCTTCAGTTCCTACCAATAGGTTCCTGCCCTGTTTAAATCCCTGCCCTGAATTTCTTCAGTGATGGGCTGTTACATGGAAGTATAAGCTACATATACCCCTGCCTTTCCAAGTTGCCTTTAGTCATAGTATTTTATCACAGAAATATAAGCCTTAGCAAAGGCACATACATAACCATATACTCCTAAGTCCAAGATTCATAATATAAAACAAATCACAACAAGTCTAATCTTTTTTTTAAACCTGATGGTCTTTGAAATACATAAAGCTCCCACAAACTCATATTTTCTCCTACAGAAGCTTAATATTCTGTTAATTTTAAATGGACCACATAGGAAATCATTTTTAAACACTTCACCCCAGTTAGTTTTCACTAGTGTGTTCGTGTTGCTCTTTTTTGCTGCCTCCCACCACAGAATCCAGTGGCCAGGAGCAGAAAACAACAGTTGTACTTCTCATGCTCTGGCTCTACTTCTCTATGTGTTTGTTTGTTGGTTTGTTGGTTTGTTTTCTTTTTTAAAGTTTGAGGACAGCGTTGGTAGAGTTTAAGAAGAGAAAGCAGACCTCACAGGCTGTAAAGCTCAGCAACTACCCAAAGGACGCAAATGGAAAAGAGAAAGGAAAAGTCGTGTCATGTGACTTAAACCAGTATGGAGGACAGCCACATGGCAGGGAGAATCTCATTAGAGAAGGAGTGAAAAAGCCCAAACTGGCTGGGCAGTGGTGGCGCCCGCCTTTAGTCCCAGCACTTGGGAGGCAGAGGCAGGCGAATTTCTGAGTTCGAGGCCAGCCTGGTCTGTCTTGAAAAACAAACAAAAAAAAGCCCAAACTATCAGAGCAAGTACGATTAGGCTCTGGCCAGCATCTGAAAGCACTTAGTGGTTTTATTAATATAGCCCCCGTTGTAACTGATTTTAAAAGCTGTTTCATAATGCTGGCTCCTGTTAACTTTGCAAACTGAACTACCTATGTCCGTGTAACACAAGCTACAGTAATGTCATATTTTCTTCATTTCATTCTTGGATGATCTGTATTATTTTTCATCTTCATAGTTTCAGGCCCATTAGTTCAGCCATTGTGCCTCATAAAAATAGAGATATAATAATAAACCAGAAAGTCACAGTATTCACTGTCTTCTTGCACAGAATATTTTTAGTGTGTCATTAGTCCATGTGCTGGTTTTCCCCAATCACCTTAGCTTCCCTCTGATCTTCAAGGAAAACAGGTAAACAACCTGATTACATGTGGACTGATCCTCTTTGTTTCTCTTAATCTCCAACCTCCCCTCAGTTCCGCTGAATCTTCAGGAAAAAGTATATTCTAGTGTAGTTTGTCAAGATCATGTAAAATAACTAGTAGAAGTATAGTATGTTTTTAAAAAGCTTCATATTTATTAAAAAGCACAGTTGGCTTTACTGACAGTCTCACTAACTAGCTGTGTAGCTTTAGGTAAGTTATTTATAACTTCTCTGTGCTCTACTTCTGACCTTACAATTTTAAAACTAGAGCATCTGTGGACATACAGTAGTGTTGAAATGATAATAAATAATGGTAATAATTAAGTTTGAAACTCAGTATCATCAATGATGTTTAATCCCCATCATTGTCTTACCTACTGTTATGCTAAGCCCACTTTTAATACTGTCATCCAAATAAAGCCATACATTAAAATACCAAGCATGACATGGGAAGTAGAGAGCACTATACCAACTATTGGAGACAACCTGCAAAGTTGTTGTCAGCCCGTACATTCACTGTTTGAACACAGTTTTTAATGAAGAATCTGAGTAATGAACTTGTATGATTTGCATTGCTCCCTCTTTTAAAATAAGAGAACTGTGAAAGCTTTATTGCAAAGCTGCTTATCTAGTGTCCTTTCAAAGAGTGACAATTAAAGGAAACCATCTTTACTTAAGAGACATGCTCTTACATTGACTTCACTGGTCAGCACTTACTTTCCTAAGTGCTTGTATATCATCTCTCTAATAAGCCATTCTTGAGATTGTGACAGCCAACAAGCTCAGCAGTTTTAGAACCCAAATTTCCCATCTGTTTGAAAAAGAAAGAGAGGGAGACCCAAGAAAGTTGTTACATGTGGTTATAACCAATGATTTCCCAGCCTTCCTTTAATTCAAAATCAAGACCCTGGGCAAAGGCCGGTTGTATATAATGGCTGTTTAGATCTTTAAAAACATTGTATTTACTCTAGATTTTTCTTTTATTGAACATAGATATTTTTCTCACATAATATACTCTGATTATGGTTTTATCTCCTCTACCCCTTCCAGCTTCTCCCCACGCCCCCTCCTATCCAGATCCACCCCCTTTCTGTCTCTCATTAGAAAACAGGCTTCTCTTTTCCTCCTATTGGATTGCCTTGCCCATCCTCAATATAGGAGCTTTCACCTTGTTTTACTGGATCTTGTGTTGGCCTACTTAGCTGTTATCTCTTGGAAGCCTGCTCTTTTCTGAAGAAGAAATAAAGGAGGAATAGACCTAGGGGAGAAAAAGGTGGAGGGGAAGTTGGGAAGAGTGGAAGAAAATGTGGTCAAGATGTATGAGAGAAGAATCTATTTTCAATAAAAAGAAAATTCAGAGTTCTAATGGATAAAAATTAAAGTAAATCATTGCTAATGATTATAAGATAAAACAAAATAATAAGATAAAACAACTAACATATTGGAATTGGACCAAACAGACAGAAGAAAAGAACATAGGAAAAGGCACAGGAAACAAAGATCTACTCATTCCCAAACTCAAGAATTCCATAAAAACACTAAACTGAAAGCCATAATATATATACAAAGTATCTATAGGGTAAGAAGAAAAAAGAAGAAAACATAAATAAAATAATTTTAAAAAAAGAAAGCACTCTGACACAATATTATGAGACAAGAAATCTCTAAAGATGTCATTGAGTTCATTTTATCTTGGCCATTAATTTCTGGCCATTCAAACTACCATTGGAGGAAACTAATTTTTGTATTTGCAAGTGGTTATCAATTGGAGGTTGTTTCTGGGTTAGGGATTTTGGGGAGAGGAAGTATCCACTTCTCCTTTCAGCTCTAGGATCCCAAGTGGTGCAGACCAGGATAGGCACTATGCATGCTGCCTCAGTCTCTGTGAGCTCATGTGTGTGTCAATGATGTTGATTTAAATGGCCTTGGTTTTTTGGTGTCCACAATCCCTTCTGGCTCTTACACTTTATCCTACATCTGATTTAGGGTTGAGTGTTTCAAGATCTCCCATCCTCTGTGTAATGTCTAGCAGTAGGTCTCTGTGTTCACTCTCATCTGCTACAGGAGGAAGCTTCTCTGCTGATGAATGAACAAGGCACTGATCTATTAGTATAGCAGAATGCAATTAGAAGTCATTTTATTACTTTGGGATGTTTTTTTTGTTTGTTTATTTTCTAGAACAGTGTACTTACTATTTGGTTTAGCCCTAGGTTCCTGGGCTATCTAGTCTTAGTTCTTGGTCACCTGAGCAGTGCTGGGTATGAGTTACAGCTTATGAAGTGGGCCATAATTCAAATCAGATGTTTGTTATTATTATTATTATTATTATTATTATTATTATTATTATTATTAATCAGATGTCTTAATCAATGTTCTGTTACCATGAAGAGATACCATTGAACAGGCAGCTCTTATAGAGGAAAACATTTAATTGGACTTGGTTTACATATTCAGAGGTTTACCCATTGTTATAGCAGGAAGCGTGATGACATGTAGGCAGACATGATACTGGAGAAGGAGCTGAGAGTTTTACATCTGTATCTACAGGTGGGAGAGAGAGGGGAGAGGAGAGAAGAGAAGGGGGGAGGAGAGACTGAGTCAGGCTTGGGCCCTTGAAACCTCAAAGCCCTCCCAATCTCCACTCCCTGTGACACACTTCCTCCAAGAATGCCACACCTATTTCTACCAGGCTACATCTGCCAATCCCCTACTTCCTAATGGCCACGTATTCAAATATGTAAGCCTATAGGAGCCATTCTTTTCCAGACCCCCGCATGGGATATTGGTTGGTTATTCCCACACACTTGTACCATTGTACTAGCTTATCTTATAGGCAGGATACCTGCCTACAACAACTGGCTTGTGGCTGAAGTAGTGTTGATGTTTCCTCCCTTGGTAGCATGTAGAATACTTCCCTGTACCAAAAATGCTAGCACATGTGGGTAAGGGCTCTATATAGGCACCAGCTTGACTTCTCCATGGTCAATGAGTTGTGTAGGTGTTGTCCTCAGCAATAGCACCTTGCTGTCAGTTTGTGGAGAGCAACCTATAATCTTAGCAACACCCTGGGTTGTTTGGGGGTTCTCATAGGACTCTTTTGGCCAACAACTCAATTAGATGATCTATTGTAAATTTTATAGATGATTAGAACTATAGGACTTGGAACAAGATGATTTTCTTATTCACAGTTTGTCTCTCTTGAGTTCCTCCCATTTAAATGTTACATTGTTCATTGTCTCTTTCCCCTTTTAATTAGTGTATGCATCTGTTTTTCTAACACCAGAGGGTTGGTAATTACAGCAGTATCCCTGGGCTCCTATTTTAAAAATGTATTCCACATTTATGACCTTCCAGGCTCAGGTAACAGTTGCTCTTTCCTGGGATTCTGTTGCCTATTATTGTTAGTACATGTTATTTCTTTCAGTTTCCTTCATGTCAGGGATTTACTTCCTTGGAATTTCTCACATACTCCTTAGGATATGTGACTCTTTGCTTGAATGTCTCTGACCTCTTAGGAGTACGTGATTATACCCAAGCCTTGAGGACAAAATGTTAATTGGAATTTCTCATCCATTAGATAGTATATGGGGAAGGCTAGTGCACCAAGCATGGCATACCTTTAAGAAATGCTCCTTTGAAAAGTGAATGCCCAGTAGAGACAGATAAGGATGATCAGTTTTCAGGCTTGGGCCACTTTTGCTAGCAATTAAGTTCCCTTCAGCAGATTCCTGTGGTTCTTTCTGTGTAGTTGAAAGGCATATGTATTCCCTATAGGGTAGTCTCCTCAGACCAACCATGAAGGTTCTGCAAAATCTGACCTTAACTTTCCTTGTCAACACTTTCTGCAACTCTGTTTCAGCTACTGTGATTATTATGGGGTTTTCCTTTAATCAGGATGTGAAGAAAAGAAATGGTTGGACCATTTTTTTAATTTTTATTTTATGTTTCAGTTTATCCATATAAAAAGGCTTAAAGGTATAAAAACACCAAGTATTATCTATTAAATTACTTTTTTATATTTCCCATTTAATGACTACTTACCATGTATTAGTATTTTGCTCAGTATTTACTGAGGTCATATCATAGGCTCCACATTACAGTACCATTTTACAGGGAAGGTACTATAGTGTTTAGAATACATTTGGCCGCTATAGACTCATGCTTAAATATGCTTGACCCAGGGAGTGTCACTATTAGGAGGTGTGACCTTGTTGGGGTAAGTGTGTCTCTGTTGGGGTATGCTTTGAGACCCTCATCCTAGCTGCCTGAAAGACAGTCTTCTGACTGCCTTTGGATCAAGATGTAGAACTCTGGCTCCTTCTCTAGCCACATGTCTACCTTGACACTGCCATGCTTCCCCGGTGATGATAATGGACTGAAACTTTGAACCTGTAAGCCAGCCCCAATTAAATGTTGTCCCTTGTAAGAGTTGCCTTGGTCATGATGTCTCTTCACAGCAGTAAAACCCTAACTAAGACAGAAACTAATCTCCCAAGAGGTTAGTTAAGGACTATTCATCCAGAGAGTTAGCAGTATTCCTGGTACTCAATCCCATGTCTGTCTGATTTCATAGCCTAGGCTCTTGGCCATTGTTATGCATACTTTCAATGTCATTTTACTCTTGAGTGAATAAATGTGAAAAGAAAGCCCTCCTCCTGAGCACTTATGTAAAACATGGCCTGACCAGACACTTTCTCACATTCACATCAGTATCCTCAGAGATGTTGAGGTTTTATCTGGGTTTTATCTCACAGTTCTCTCTGAGCACTCTCTGCTCACCTTTTCTACTGAAACTCTCTTCTTCCTCATGAATACTTCTCTTGCAGATTTCTCTCTTTCTCATGACACTTACATTGATTGTTATGACTGCGATATATGATTTTATTATACAATGTTTGACACATTTCTTTGACTGCAAGAACAAGGTTTTATATTTTTGCAAATCCCCAATACATTAGTACAGAATCTGTTAAATGGGTGTCCCATGAATACTTACTTTAACTTTTTTTATATGAGTAATAATCAGTTTAAATTTAAGTCATTGAGCAATACTTCCTGGCCAATGATCATAGTATGAGAAAAATAATACGTAAATGTAATAACTCTGGAAATGAATGTAAAATTCTTTTCACTATCTAGATATAGCACTTAAAACCTCTTATTCCCAACTAGCACTCTTGACAACACATAATAGGACAACTGGCAAAATGTATTGGTAAATTAGCCAAACCAATTAAAATGTGGGTACTATTCTCATTAAACTTGAAACATGTTATTGACTTCTGTAAGCCTTAGTTTCCTTGTCCAATAAATGGAGATAATATCTATTCTAACTTTAGTGGATTCTTAAGAAAATGTAATTGAGCAAATACGTTTATTGGCACATGTTATAAAATATATAGCACTAAGCAAATCAGGTTATTATAATTAGTATATTTTCTAAGCATTTTAACACTCTAGAAAAAAAGAACCATGTTTATCAATTATTTAGGCGTAATTCTATCTCTCTCCTCTGAAAGGGGGTCCAGCATAGTCCTCAAAGCCAGGGTTAGATTGGGAGCATTTCACTGAGCGGGCTGAAATTCCTTCAGTAATAGAATCTTAAGCTCCTGATATAAAAATTGACCAGTGCCAGTACGAAGAGGAAACCACTTTGTTTCACTAGGCAATAGGGCAGCTCTCTCTGGATACACAGTTGGGGCCTTTGTAATCATACTCACTTGCTGTGCTTCCCATGGGGTGAGTTAATGAACCACTAGAGAGCTGCTCTGAATTGAAAAGGTCATACCTGACATGAGCCTTCAGTTCCAGCATCCTGTTCTTTTCCCCTCTTCAAGGGGAAATTTTTATTTAAGACCATCTGCAATTTGCCAAAAACTTAAATTATGTGAGTGGCAAAATGGCCCTTGCAAATAAATGTCAAGAGAGAAAACTTACCAGGAATTATAGAATCATAAAATATTAGAGGTAAAAGATCACTTTGAGTGTAGAGAGTAAACTCCTCTCATCTAATAGGTGAAGATGCTAATGTCCAAAGAAAGAAAGTGACCTAGTCAAGAACATGCAGTAAGTTTTGTGTCAGAGCTGATGCTTGAAAACAAGTTTCCCAAGGTCTTCGGGCTTCTTGTTGACTAGGTTTTCCTGTGTCAGTTCATTTAGGTTACACATTTGAAGTGTTGTAAGTGGGTGTATCAATTTTACTATCGTGCTCTAAAATGGAAAGACTTCCTCTAATCCATTAACAAGAAACAGTTAGAATTTCACACCTCCATTCAGTCAGAATCTGGCACTTACAGGTTTTTAAAACTGTCAGTTTGTATATCTTACAATTTCCACCATCTTCACAAATCTATTCCCATCAGTTGACATCTTTATACTGTACAATGTTTCCAGTGTTTAGTGGTTCTCAACCTGTGAGTATCCTACATATCAGATATTCACATTGCAATTTATAACAGTAGCCAAATTACAGTTATGAAGTAGCAACAAAATAACTTTATGGTTACCACAATATGAGGAACTGTATTAAAGGGTTGCAACCTTGGGAAGGTTGAGAAGCATTGGTTTAAATATCAGGAAAATGTGTAGGTTCCAGCTTCTGGAACAGTTGGGTAGCATCGGGGGATATGACATTACAATAGAAGCTGAAGGAGTAAATTTACATCTCAAGATAAATGCTGAAAGGAACCTTAATGAAGCTCATTAGGTTAGTATATTAGTCTGTCATGAAACAGCCATTGTTGGACTACTTGGGCCATAGTCATTCCCTCGGTTCTGTTCCTTACAGAACCCTGAGTAACATAAACCTCCTCACATCTGGGCTGACACCAGAAGTTACTACCTACATTTACAACAGTCTTCCCGATTCAGTTAACCTAATCAATCTAAGAGGCTTGTCTCTTAGTTGATTCCAGATCCAATCAAGTTGACAACCAGGATTAACCATATTCATCATCTACAATAAAATTAAAAGTGATAAAGGTAGAAAGGGGATTAGATGGAAGAGGACTGGTGAGGATCCACAGGAATGGGGACAAGAAAGGGTAGTAGAGAGTTAGTGTGTTCAAAGTACATTGTGTGTGTGTGTGTGTGTGTGTGTGTGTGTGTGTGTGTGATATTTCCTAATGAAACCTGTTATATATAATTAATATATACTGATAAACCTTTTTCAAGGTTTCAATAGAACCCACAGTACTTACTACCATGCCTGTGCTGTCTCTCTGTCCTCTATACCCCTAATCACACTTACCGAAGCAGCATTTTGAGTCTATCCCACTGCACCTCTTGAACCTTTGACACATTGTCACCTTCTCAATTCTCTTGAAGATGCTCTTCAACTTTTTTTTTTGTCTTTAGCTCACTTCTTCTGTTCAGCTTCTACCCTCACCCCTCACTTCTGAATGGTTCCTTGTGATGGGAGAGCTGATGCACAAGTGCCCAAGGATGCTGTCAAGTCCTCAAATTCTGGATCAGTAAATCCTTGATACTGTATCTCATAATGTCCAAGGTTAGGGGTCTCAGACATCTGCCTCTGTGTAGGTTGAAATCCTCATGAGTTGCCTTTGGTTCCCTGAATCCTAGAACTAGTATGTTCTATTCTTAGGTGACTACCATGAAGTGGCCATAACATTAGGTATGATTTAATATCTTAGATGGCAAAATTGACATGGCCTGAGAGTTATTTAATCTAGAAGCATTTCATGAGTATGTTTTCATGCAGATATGTGCCAATGCATGTTTGAATAGCATGCACATACAATATTGAACACTTACTTGGCAAGAAATAAAACTTACAGTTTAGATATGTCCAACTGCTTTTTAAAAATTGCACCATCATGCACATTCATGGTTAATAGACATACACACAGTCAATACACTCATGCACATAACATTTTAGAAGAAAAAACTGCACCTTTGATTGGAACTCAATGCAAAGACAAAGGAGTGATGGAAACTCAGGTAACCATGTTGTACTGCTGGTCTAAGAATCACAGGTGATAGCCCAGACTTAGCATACCAAGCCACTTTGCCTCTACTATGTAAGTCTTTCATAAACAAAATTGGGCAGTTGTTGAGAATTTTAAGACTTCTTGAAAGATTTTCATTGGATATACTATAAGAAGTCAGAAAACTGGTTTATGGAGTGTATCCATCCTGGTGGGCTACAAAAAACACTAACATTCTTCTTGACATTCAGTTTCTAGCTAATGTTACTCTGGTTAGATTTTGGATTCTTTGGCCCTTTTGAGTCATTGTGACTTCTGTCACCATAGTTTTATCTGTGAGTAGAGGTGGGTTTGCTGTGGTAGGAGAGATGTCCTAGATAAACGATGGTGATGCAGCATGACGTTAGACTACTCTCATTTCAAGTAGAAATTAAAAGTCTGACACACCATATCTTTTGCCATTTTGGTTTCAACTCAGAAAAGAAGTAATTAGTAATGTTTCCTTTGTTGACCCAAGAAACCAAATGAAATAAGCTTGGTTGTCAAGACACCTGGGATATCAGCCTCCTATGCTTAACACTACAACAGGAGTAAGCCTTTGGTTGAAATCTAGCTCACAGACTCTTTTCTTTTTTTCTTTTATAATTTTTTTATTAGATATTTTCTTTATTTACATTTCAAATGTTATCCCCTTTCCTGGTTTTCTTTTCTTTCTTTCTTTCTTCCTTTTATTTTTGAAATTCACATAGAACTGTAATAATGTATGCTATTGATACAGGCCAATTGAATCTAAAGAAAATAAAATCTCAATGACACCTTATCTATCATTCTTGATACAGAGTCAGGAATACCTCTGGCCACCTTTTTTTTCTTTTCTTTTTAAATAAATATACACATATAAGTATTTATCTATTCACTTTACACCCCAATATCAGGCCCCTTCTACTCCCAGCACCCCCCCCCCACGGGGATCCTCCCCTCACTGCCGCTCCCCTTCTCCTGGTGTGCCCGGGAGGATGATTCCCAGGTGGGACGCACAGACATGTTTATCAAGTTTTATTGAAGCCCATTTATAGCCCTTTTTTTCTTAGTATCCATGGCTGCTTTCACATGAGAAAGGAAGAGAAACCCTGCAGAAGGTTACTTCTTTCCCAACCTGAGATCCTCTCTGCTGAATTCTCTCAAAGGAGATATTGGGTAATAGTAGCCAGAGTTACAGGATTTTAGGGACTCTACACACTGTGACTCTATTCCTGAGCTTCTTGACCTTGGTTAGTTATGTGATACATCCCACAGTTTCCAAACTGGTAAGAATGGTGGCTAATATTCCAATGAGAGGAGGAAGTGCTATCTGTCCAGGAAAACTCTGCTTTGATTTCTTACCTGAGGGTGGACCTCTGCTGTACAGTGGAAACTGTCAAGCTGGGAATCCCAAGAGAAGCTGGAGTGCACATCTGTACTCCATACAGCTGTTTCTTCTTTGCTCCTTCCTTCTTCCTATGAATGTCTTTGTCTCCTTCCCTTTTTTAAGCTGAACTTATAAATTTTGAGATGAACACTCATGCACAGCTGTAAGAAATAGTACAGATTCCTTGTGGTGTCCTTGACCCCCTCTAGCTCCTATAATCTTCTGTTCCCCTCTTCTGCAGGAATTCCCCCAGCTCTGCCTAATGTTTGGCTGTAGGTCTTTTCTGACCTGGGCCCCTAGGGGCTCACAGAGACTGGACCTACAACCAAGAAGCCTGCATGGGACTGGACTAGATCCTCTGCATTATGTTACAGTTGTGTAGCTTGGTCTTCTTGTGGGACACCTAACAGTGGGAGTGGGGGCTGTCTCTGACTCTTTCTGGCTTTTGGGACCCCTTTTCTCCTACTGTTGCCTAGTCCAGCCTTAATACAAAGCTAATTACCTAGTTTTACTGCAACTTGATATGCCATGTGTGATTGATATCCATGGGAAGCCTGTCCCTTTCTGAAGAGAAATGGAGGAGTGGATTGGGGGGGTGGGAGGGGAAGACAGCTGAGTGGAGATGAGAGGAAAACCTGTGCTTAAGATCTATATCATCACCACCACCATCACTACCACCACCACCACCACCACCATCATCATCATCATCATCTAAAAACTTAAAATAGTACAGATACCATATACCTTTTACCAAGTCCTATCTTGGAACACTATCATACACTCCACAACCAGCATATTGCTGCTATTGGAATCAACATGCAGAATGCTTCCATTTCTACAAGCATCACTGTTCTGCTACCCCCACCCCACTGTCTACTGATCTCTCCCGTATACATGGAGTCATAAAATAAGTAAATTTTCTAGTTTTTCTTTCCTCAGCTTAATCCCCTTGATATTCACTTGAGTAATTGTGTGTGAGGAGTTGATTTTGTTGTGTTGTATTTTATTGCATGCATGTGATTCAGTTTAACCATTCACATATCAAAAGTATCAGAATTTTTTATATTTTGTGGTTATAAAGAAAGCTACTATACATAACCACATGGAGGGTTATAATATGAATGTTGGGTTCACTTCTGAGACAAGTACTCTGCGCTATGATTCCTGGGTAAGTTAATGTTTGCATACTTAACTTTTTAAAGAAATGCCCTAAAGTTTTCCAGAATGACCGTATGATATTTCCACCAGCAAGGATGAGTGATCCAGTGGCTCTACACCTTTATCAGCTTTTACTGTTGTTGTAAAGGAAGTTAATGTTTTCCATTTGATGGAATCCGATTTATCGGTCTTTAATATCTGGGGTTTTGGTATGATACATGAAATCATTGCCTGGCCCAACATCAAAACACATTTCACCTTTTTGTAGGAGTTTTATGGTTTCAGGTCTTACATTTACATATTTAATTCATTTCTATTTTAGTTTTGTGTTTCATGAAAATTATGGGTTCAATCTCATGGATTTTTTTGCATGTAGACATCCAGTTATCCCAAAACTGTGTCTTCAGAAAACTGTGATTTCCACCTCACTAAATATATTTCTATGTTTTTTCTGTTTTTTATGCTTTTGATGCTATTTTAATTGGGATTGTTGCACTTGTTCTCCTTTCACATGGTTCAGACCATGCCACAAGTGTGGAAGTCAGAGGGGAATTGTGGACCTTGAGTTCTTTCCTTCCACCTTTAAATAAGTTCCAAGGGTCATACTCAGATCTTCATGCTTTTATGGTGAGCACTTTGATCCACAGAGCCATCTTGCCAGACCCAAGAGGGTTTTCTTTTTAACCATGAAAGGTTATTGAAATTTGTCAACTGCTTTTCCTGTATCTCTTGAGGTAATTGTGTGATGTTTTGTTTTTTGTTGTTGTTTTTTGATTTTTTGTTTTTTGTTTTTTGTTTTGTTTTTTTTTTCAAGACAGGGTTTCTCTGTATAGCCCTAGCTGTCCTGGAACTCACTCTGTAGACCAGGCTGGCCTCGAACATGATGGTTATTCTTTACTCTATTAAAGTAGTGTAACCCCTTTTTTCTTTCTTTTTTAATTAAAATTTTAAAATACTTTATAAATTAATGGGGATGTATCGTTGTGGCCTTTTCATTTTTATATGCACACACAGACACATATAATTATCTTTTTTCCCTCTTTTCTCTGCCTCCCTCTTGCTCGCCCCCTTCCTTCTTCCCACAAGATAACCCTCCCTTATGAGTTCATGCCACTTGTATCCCATTGCCCTCTCATGTTTCTGCTTGTCTCCTTTAAGATCTCTTTCTCTCTCACATTTGCAGGTTTCTTAATACCGATCTACCTTTGCTTATTACCCAGTATTAAGTCAACATTTGATCATGGTCTGTGGTCATCCCAATATGCCATTGGATTCAGTTTATGGTAGTATTTTGTTGAGAAATTTTACATCTATATTATCAAGGATATCATATTTCATTTTGAATTAATTTTGTGTAAGGCATATGAGTTAATTAAAGAAAGAAGCACTGATCTCTGGGGCATTGTTAAGTTCCTAGAATCCACAATCATCCATAACTCCAATTCCATGGAATCTAACACCTTTTTTCCCCCTGTGTAGACACCAGACATCGAAATGGTACACACATACATTCAGGCATAATATTCATACATATAAAGTAAAATAAATAAATCTTTTTTAAAAAGTAAAGAAATCATCACCCATTCAAACCCAACCTGAACTTTTAATTGCTATAGCAGCACTTGTTTAAAACCCTTTGTTTTTTCAGTGTGGTCAAAAATAAATGTTGACCATCTGTACATGTGATATCTTTTCATCAGTGACTAAACCTCCCTTGTCTTTTTATTGCTTTCTAAATATTTGTTTATACCCATAGATAACGTTGCTCTCAGCCTTGGTAGTTGAACCTTCTCCCGTCACAACAGAAATTCACAACTGGCCAAAGTGCTAAGAATGAGGGACAATTGAGTTCTTGGCCCTAAATGGGTTATCTATGCCATCTATTCCAAAGAACATGGCAGAAGACTGTCAGAACCAAAGGATGGGGAGAAACACTATAGAATACAGTCACTGGTTATATCACGGCCATTGCAAGCATGAACACACAGCAGCAGTAACTGCCTGCCTAAGACCTGTACAGAAAAAAAGTAAAAGGCATGAAGAGTGGGAGGAGGCAGAACTAGGAAGAAGGGTGTCAGAAAGAGTGACAGTAGTGAGAGAAGGTCATTCAGAGTGAATATGACCACAGTACATTGTACACAAGTGTGCACTTCTAAACAAGGTCAAAGAAATGAGGCAGCAGAAAATTTTTGGGTTTGTATTTTTGTGTCAGAAATACTTTTAAATGAATAGTAGTTAATACCTATGGAGTATTTGCTATTCCAGAAACTTTGTTATTATAGTCATATATTATTATCACCATTTTGCAGACAAGAAACTAACTCAAAGATTAAAGTTTTGCTCATTGATAGGTATAAATCTGGGAGTCAAGTCCAGAGGAGATCTTTGTTCTTGTTTTTTGTTTTGAGAGATAGCCTGGAATATCCTAAGTAAACCAGGTTATTTTGGAACTCAAAGAAATCTGTCTATTTCTACTTCTGTAGTGTTGGAATTAAAGGCATGCATTACCACACCCATCTAAAGCCCTAGATTTGATCTCAAAGCATTCCTTAAATTGTAGCCTGCCTCTTATGTCAATACCATTTTCTTGTTTCAATCCACCTAGCCATTCATGGAATCAATTTGTAGTGGGTTATATGCAAATGTCCCCTGTTTTATAGTTACCGTTTTGTAGCTGTAATAAAACATCATGACTGTAAAAGAAAGTGTTTAATTTGGGTCTTGGATTCAGAGGGTAAGAGTCTGTAACCAGCCAGGCAATGGTGGTGCACGCCTTTAATCCCAGCAGAACTTGGGAGGCAGAGGCAGGTGGATTTCTGAGTTTGAGGCCAGCCTGGTCTACAGAGCAAGTTCCAGGACAGCCAGGGCTACACAGAGAAACCCTGTCTCAAAAACAAAACAAAACAAAACAAACAAACAAAAAGAGTCTGTGACCATCATGGCAGAAAGCATGGCAGCAGGCAAGCATGCTTGGTGGTGGTGGAGCACTTATAGCAAGCTTACATCTTGAGACACAAACATTAAGGAGAGTAACAAAGAGAAACTTGGAATAGTGTGAATCTTTTAACAAGGCCACACCTCCAATCCTTTCTAAACAGTTCCGTCAAGGGGGTGGGAATGGAGTCCAAGTATTCACACATATGAGCTGATGGGAGGAGGGGCATTCTTAACTACAACATCCCCAGAAGATTCAGATATTTGAATACTTGGTCTCTTGTTAGTGGCATTGTTTGGGTAGGTTTGGGTGATGCAGCCTTCCTTAAAAAAGTATGTCACTTGGTGGACTTTGAGGTTTCAAAGGCACATTCTATTCCTGATGTGCTCTCTTGGTATTTTGTTCTTGTGTATTGAGATGTGAGCTCTCAGCTCTCAGCTTCCAACTCTAACTGCTGCCAGTTTCCTGCTGTTATATTAATGGACTTTTATCCAAATGAAATCATAAGCAAAAGTAATAAATAATTCCTTCTATAAGTTACCTTGATCATGGTGTCTTATCACACCAATAGAAAAGTAACTAATTTACAATTGGTGCTCTAATATATAGTCATTACAATGGCAACGTCAAAGGATTTGATTTTAATAAAAGTGAAGGCACTATTTTAATGTGAAAGCAGGCCTACACTGGTTTTCAACAATCCTTAGTATCATGGAGTTTCTGAGTCTTCACAAAGAAGTAAAAGCTAGAACACCAAACTCCTACATGGCACATTCTTCATGTCTACATCTGCTGTTGCACTATAAACCATCAAAGTGCTCTGAAGCAATATTCTTTTTCCCACTCCACATTTGGGCTTCGTCTACATGAAATGAAGGAGGAAAAAAAAGACAATGGAGGTTTCCTAGGACTTGGACTACAGTCGAGATTAGAGTGAACTCCTCTACTAGAGGAGAAACAGAAGCTATAGTTACAATAAATTTCTGGAATTCTGCTGGGTTAGTCTTGTAGGAGGAGAGAAATACTATGCAAACTTATTCCAAGTTCTCTCCTTCATTTGTGCTGATCAGGACCTTCACCTGCACACAAAAACACCATGTTTTACATGATCCAGAGAACCATGGAAGTCTGTAAGGCTATCGGTATTTATAGGGACTCTGTCTAAACACCATCTAGTGGAAGGTGCTATTGCTTCCAAATGCAGTTGTTGTTATTATACATGGGACATGTACTAGAAACATCCTAGTGAATGAGCAGGCTGATTAACTATGAAGCTTTCTGAGTGTTTAAATTTGATCTGTGCCAATACTTCCTAAATACTTCAGAGATTGATTTGTGTCACATACACAGAACATTTTAGTTGATTACCAGACCTTGATATTTACATTTTCTTATTCATATCTATTTATCTAAATTCTCCCGTTTAGTATTTGTTGTATCAGCTAGTCAGAACAGGGCAACATAAAGAATATACAAAATTAACTCAAGCAAATCAGTAGCCTACCTATACTGGAAGGATAAACAGGCTGAGAAAGAAATTAGGGAAATGACACCCTTCACAATTGTCACAAACAATATAAAGTATCTTGGTGTGACTCTAACCACACAAGTGAAAGATCTGTATGACAAGAACTTCAAGTCTCTGAAGAGAGAAATCAAAGAAGACCTCAGAAGATGGAAAGATCTCCCAGGCTCATGGATCGGCAGGATTAACATAGTTAAAATGGCCATCCTGCCGAAAGCAATATACAGATTCAATGCTATCCCCATCAAAATCCCAACTGAATTCTTTGTAGACCTAGAAAGAGCAATTCTCAAATTCATATGGAATAACAAAAAACCCAGGATAGCAAAAACTATCCTCAACAATAAAAGGTCTTCTGGGGGAATCAGCCTCCCTGACCTCAAGCTGTACTACAGAGCAGTAGTGATAAAAACTGCATGGTATTGGTACAGTGACAGGCAGGTTGATCAATGGAATAGGATCGAAGACCCAGAAATGAATCCACACACATATGGTCACTTGATCTTCGACAAAGGAGCTAAAACCATACAGTGGAAAAAAGACAGCATCTTCAACAAATGGTGCTGGATCAACTGGTGGTCTACATGTAGAAGATTGCAAATTGATCCATTCCTGTCTCCCTGCACAAAGCTCAAGTCCAAGTGGATCAAGGACCTTCACATAAAACCAGATACACTGAATCTAATAAAAGAGAAAGTGGGGAAGAGTCTTGAACACTTGGGCACAGGGGAAATGTTCTTGAACAGAACAGCAATGGCTTGTGCTCTAAGGTCAAGAATTGACAGATGGGACCTCATAAAATTACAAAACTTCCGTAAGGCAAAGGACACTGTAATTAGGGCAAAACGGCAACCTACAGATTGGGAAAAGATCTTTACCAATCCTACATCTGATAGAGGGCTAATATCCAATGTATACAAAGAACTCAAGAAGCTAGACTCCAGAGATACAAATAACCCTATCAAAAAATGGGGAAGAGAGCTAAACAGAGAATTCTCAACTGAGGAAACTCAAATGGCCGAGAACCACCTAAAGAAATGTTCAACATCCTTAGTCATCAGGGAAATGCAAATCAAAACAACCCTGAGATTTCACCTCACACCAGTCAGAATGGCTAAGATCAAAAACTCAGGTGACAGCAGATGTTGGCGAGGATGTGGAGAAAGAGGAACACTCCTCCATTGCTGGTGGGAATGCAAGTTGATACAACCTCTCTGGAAATCAGTTTGGCAGACCCTCAGAAAATTGGACATAATACTACCTGAGGACCCAGCTATTCCACTCCTGGGCATATACCCAGAAGATGCTCCAACATGTAATAAAAACACATGTTCCACTATGTTCATAGCAGCCATATTTATAATAACCATAAGCTGGAAACAACCCAGATCTCCCTCCACAGAGGAATGGATACAGAAAATGTGGTACATTTACACAATGGAATACTACTCAGCTATTAAAAACAATGACTTCATGAAATTCGTAGACAAATGGATGGATCTTGAGAACATCATTCTGAGCCAGGTAACGCAGTCACAAAAGAATGAACATGGTATGTACTCACTGTTAAGTGGTCATTAGCCTAAAAGTTTGAAATACCCAAGAGTCACTTCGCAGGAACAGTAGTACTGAGTACGAGGTTCCAGATGAAGGGCTTGGAGAAAGGACTGAAGGAGCTGAGGGAGTGTGCAGCCTCAGAGAGGTAGCAACACTGGCAACTGGCCTGACCCCCCCCATACTTCTGGAGACTGATCCACCAACTAAAGAATACACATGGAGGGACCCATAGTGCTGGCCACAAAGACTGCAGAGGAGGGTCTTGTTACCTGTCAGGGGAAGGAGAAGCCCTTGGGCCTGAGGGTGTTATATCCCCCAGTATAGGAGAATGTCAAGGAGGGAAGATGAGAGTGGGTGGGGATGGGGTGGGGGGGTGGAGAATATCCCCATAGTGGCAGGGGGAGGGCGGAGGGAATGGGGAGGTTCCAAAGGGGAGATCTGGAAAGGGGGAAACATTTGAAATGTAAATAAAGTATGAAAATAAAAAAAAAAAAGAATATAAAAGTAGAAACTTAGTGGTTAATTACCAAGTGTTTTGGAAAACATTTTATGCAAAAATGAACTCAGCTGTACAAATCCATGAATAATATGAAAATTATGATGGTGTTCTGTCACTGGTGCAAACCAGTTCTCGTTATAATTCTTGAAAAATATGCTGTCATGCGAACGCTGAGCAGCTAACCTCTGTGCTGAAGGTTCCGAAGTGTTTCTTTTTTTTTTTCAACATGACTCTGTTGTCTAACAATTTTTTTGTGTTTCTAAGCAAAGGTGAGGTGTAAGAAAAAAATGAAAGGAGTTGATCTCTTGTTTGGAGGGAATGAGTCTTGAGTTTTGAAGAGGGATCCTGTCAGTCATCAAACGTTCTGAGTTTGGTATTGATTATTTTACTAGGGATAGCAATAATTTTAGGCTCTCACGACAAATATTTATGTGCTATAGGAAACCTGATCTGTGTAACTTCAAATATTTATTTCTACAATTGAATTGAAAGGGATATGGCCCTTGGGTTCCTCAGACTCCACTTGCCTTTCCTGTCTGACTAGTGTGTATATGTGTGTGTGTGTGTGTGTGTGTGTGTATACATATATATATATACACATATACATATATATATATAAATATATATATATATGTATATTTTAATCTTCATTGAACAAGTTCCAGCACCCAAGAAACCACACATGTGCCTAATTTATTTTCTTAGAAATAGCAGACAGGTAATCCCCAGCCCCTCCCAGAGGATGAGACACTACTTCCTTATTTCCTCTTTGGACCTCATCTCTTGGAACATATCACCATCCCAGTCCACACTGTCTCCTAGAAGCATCTCTGTCTTGAGAATAAGGAACACTGAGAAGGAGGGAAAGGAATTCATTACATTGGCCTGTGAAAAATCAGTAGAGAAACCACACACAGTGATACAAATAACACAAGTTTACAATAAACATTAGCTGTAACAGAGCACTAGCTATTAAGAAGCAAAGGTATCTACAAACAGTATACTATTAACATATAAGGCATATTGTGACAGTTGAGCTACAAGATCTAGGATAAAACTTTCTCCCTGTGTTAAGATCTAGATTTTACAAGAAAGTGCCCAGTCAAGGCTCAATGATTGGCAGCAAAACTATTGTAGCACAGCTTCAGCAAAACCTTTTAGAATTCTGCGCTCTAAGACTTCTGGGAAATCCCTCCTCCACATGCCTTAAGAAGCTGGTCACAGGGGTGTAACCCACTATAGGCACTCTAATACTAAACCCTCTGATTGGAGAGTCCTCGAACAAGCATTTGGCTGCTGGGTGCCCTGATAACCATCATTACAGGAGCTGCATGCTTGAGAAGTTTCATGCCCTAAAGAAATCAGTACTTTTTGAGCTGTTGGAACTGCCTACTAAAGATACTGAATGCCTCCAGTAGAGAAACGAAAAAGAAGTCTTTTCCAGCTGAAAAGAATCTGTCTAGTACCCTCTCCTGACAAACCTTAAAGCTCTGCCAGACAGTAAAGGGGATGGATTTAAAGGGCCCATAATAGTTTTTCATGAAACAGACAGGATGGATTTGGAGATGAGAGCAACAGTACTGAGATAAAAGTAAGTCTCATGTAATATTCTATTATTCTACTAGTTCTGGTTTATGTCCTGAACGATCTCTCATCCTCTTGTAGATTTGGGATAAAGGGATAGACATTAGTTATTTCTATTCTCCCTTTATCTTTTGCTAACCTTTCTATAGCCTGTAACAATAGATAAAGTAGGATATGATTCCTACTCAACTATGCAAGCTTTCATGTTCTTACTGAAAAGTATCCAGGTGTCTAACTAGTTTTGTGTGTCAACTTGACACAAGCTGGAGTTATCACAGAGAAAGGAGTTTCAGTTGAGAAAATGCCTCCATGAGATCCAGCGGCAAGGCATTTTCTCAATTAGTGATCAATGGGGGGAGGGCCCCTTGTGAGTGGTACCATCTGTGGGCTGGTAGTCTTGGGCTCTATAAGAAAGCAGACTGAGCAGCCAAGAGAAGCAAGCAAGCCAGTAAGCAGCATTCCTCCATGGCCTCTGCTTCAGCTCCTGCTCCTTGACCTGCTTGAGTTCCAGTCCTAACTTCCTTTCATGATGAACAGCAATTGGAAGTGTAAGCTCAACAAACCCTTTCCTCTCCAACTTGCTTCTTGGTCATGATGTTTGTGCAGGAATAGAAACCCTGATTAAGACACCAGGTTACTTTCAACTTTTCCATCCACCTGCCTATACCAGTTGATTTATATTGGAACACTATCAAATTGCAGTAGATATGGCAAAATCTGTAAGTTAAGAACTCTCTCTGTTTCTCTGTGTTTAGGTTAGTATGGGTGTGGGCATGGCATGCATGTGTAAGTCAGAAAACAATTTTTGGAGTCAGTCATTTCCTTACACCCTGTTTGACATAGAGACTCTTGTTTGCTGCTGCATGTGTGAGGCTAACAGGCCTGTAAGTATCTGGGGACTTCTGTCTCCATCTCACATCTTGCTGTAGGAGTGCTGGGATCACTTAAGTATACTACAGTGTCTAGCTTTAGGTGGGTCCAGGGGATCCAAACTGATGTCCTCATGCTGATACAGAAAGCTCTTTACCCACTAAGCCATCTCCCCAGCCAAACAGCATGGACTTTTTAAACAAGCTTGGGTTTTATTCCTCTGACACTTATTTCTATAGAATCTTGAACAAGTTACTTAACATCTTAGAATCAATATCTATCTATGTATCTATCTATCTATGTATCTATCTAATCTATCCATCCATCTATCCATCCATCCATCCATCCATCTACTTATCTATCTATCTTGCATACATGTGCACATTCACACACATGCCTTCATGTGTGTGGGTGTGCTCTCTCTCTCTCTCTCTCTCTCTCTCTCTCTCTCTCTCTCACACACACACACACACACACACACAAAACCTACCTATAAATATAAATAATGTATACATACAACTGAAGAATGCTGTGAGACTTCGGCATAACTAATCTACCAAACACAATTCTTGACACACAGGGGCCAAATGAAAGTACAGGCTTCACGGTGATCCTGTCTTTTACTAGTTTTGGAGCCTGTGATCAGATTACTTATATATAAGAGACCTGGTTTGCTTCCCAATAAAATTAGAATCATAGTAATGTCTACCTTATGAAGTTGCTGAAATGGTTAGATGCATACAGAATGCTTAGCACCATAATAAGCACATAGGAAGTACTTGGTAAATTGTAGCTAGTATGTAGAGGTATGCACATCAGGTATTTTGACATATTCTTTAGATCTGTATGTTTGTTTATAATCTTATTTTAATTGTCTTCCCTTTACCCACTCGAGCCTGCCTATTGTGGTGCTTCTATCTAATGAGTAGAACATAAGAATTACTTTTGGCCCAATGACTGCCTGCTGATTTAGTGAGCAATCCTACCTACCATCAGAAACTCCTTTCAACCCAGAGGCCTGTACCTTGAGATGGAGTTAGAGGGCTTAGTTCTTCTGGCTTCTGACAAAAGGTCTCCATCCCTTTTAAAAGAACTAATTTCCTCTGTAATTGTACAGTTGCTTCTTCAAAGTATGTTGCATGCCAAGGAAAGAAAGAAAGACCACTCAGACTTCTAAATCATCATAAAATCGCATTCTTATTCTGCTAACAGTCATTAGAGAGGAACTGGAAAGAGCTGGGAAATGAAACTAAAGTGATGTAAAGAATACGTGTTTTTCTACTGTCAGCAGCATGAAATACCACTGACCTTCAGACCAAACTGAAAGATAGACCTTCTTTCTTGGAAAGGTCATTTGTACGCATGTGCAAGCATTCCATTGGTCTGTTGCATTGGGTGAAATCTCCAGCTTGACATCTTTTCATTTGAAGCTGATACAACATAGCAAGAGGTAGAAAGAGGCATGAAAAGTGGAAATTCTTCTAACTTCCCTATCACTCTCTTCCATTAGGCACGCATGTCAGAGCTCTTCTGTGTCATGAATGCCCCAGCCACACTTTCAGTGTAAATTCTGGAGGCATTGATCCTGCACAGGAAACTCCAGCTTCATGAAGAAATCCCATAGGGAAAGAGCTTTGCTTTGTGGGAGTTCTTTTATTGCAGTTGATGAAGGGTAAAGAGGTTATTTCTGGAGTATTTTCTTGAAAATAACAAAGACTTCTGGTGGGTCTTCTTTCTCTGCACTATTCTGTGGCATGCCATTTGAAATTATTAATTACTGTATCATCTAACTTCTTTTTGTGTGTAAAGCTTGCAGCCTGAGAGGTATCCTACATGGTAAGATATATATGATGCTTCTGAGCTTTTATTTGATATACACATGATAATTACTATATTTTAAATTTTTTACCCTTTTTTTATTTCCTCGATAATTTTGTGAGTACTCTACATCATTTCCACCTGTCTCTCTACCCACAATAATTCTTTCTGTGCCTCCCTCCCTCTCAAATTCATGACCTGTTCTTTAATCATCACTTTTACACACACACACACACACACACAAACACACACACACACACATTGAAAAGAATAAATTTCAATGGCACAGCTTCCCTGTCCTATCTAGAACACACTGTCTCTCCATAGGCATTCTGGTCCTATGGCTTTTAAATTGCTGCTCCCCCTGTTCCATTATGTTCCCTGAACCTTGGGTATGGGAAATATGCTGTAGATATGTCTGTTGGGGACCATGGCCAATTGTTCTCTTCATTTTGATTGGTTCTTGGATCTCTGTAATGGTCCCTGGTAGGGTTATTGGGGTCCCATGTCCACTCTGCCACAGGGCTTGGCTGCTCAGAGAGGCAGGACATGGGAGTTTTGACCTCACTTATCCCATGTTGTCACCAGGCAGGTGTTAGGCCATAGGGAAGCCACAGGACACTACTCCAGGAGTGGGAAAACACAGTCTGAGGTGTGGGACAGCTGGAGCTGCTTAGGCGGTCCCTGGGCCTGCAACGAGGCCAGGCCATCTGGTTCACAGGCTCTTGGACACCCAGGCACCACTGGATGCTGCAGAAGAGCTGAGCACAGAATGGGGGCCCGTGGGCTGGATCTAGCCTGGGGCTGGAGGAAAAAAGGGGGGAGCTCTGGCTGGTCCTGCCGTGATGGGTCCTTGACTTGGCAGTGGTGGTGGTAGGTTTGGGCTTGGCTTGGTAGCAGCTGTGACTGGGGGCACTGAAAGGCCTTCTACTATGAGAGACTAGATGGCAACCCTATAGGTGACACCCTTCTCCATGGCTAGACATGGCGGGTCCCGATGAAAAGAGGCAGCCCATGGTTTTAAGGCATTTATTGTCGTGTCAGAAAGTGGATGAATAAAACCATACCCCCCTTCTCAGGTCGGGCCTGAGGTTAAATACCTTTTGCAAGGAGGAGTATCTGGGAAGGAGAGTTTATTGACTAAGTCCTCCAGGCCTTTAGTTACCTCATTAAAATGGAGATCTGTCTTGAGTCTGCCACAGGTCATGTCCTCTACCTGTGGAGGGGTTTGGCGTGTTGCTCTTATGAGACTGATGGCCACAAATCTATGGAGGGCTGCAGCTAGTGATAGGAGCCTGGTGCCCAAGAACCAGGCAAAACACCTACTGTCCCTTTAGGGTGACAGGGTTTCGAACCTTAGCTCAACCAGGAACAAAGCTACCTTTCACGGTCCTATAGTCCCTGTTTGCTGCAATATGAAGCTTCTTTGATGAGTCATAAGAGATATAATTATCTGTTGGTATAAGAATAAATACTTATAATGTAGTTAAAAGGGACATTGCTTTAGGAAAATAGTAGTAGTCGGTTCTCCTTTGGGGTCTGTCTATCTTCTCTTCAGTCACAGGTGATTGCCTAGGTTTATAGTTCTAGGCAGGAATCTTTCTACTGAATAGGCCTAAAGTTCAATTAAATAGCTATTGGTTACAACAAAGATGAAAGTGCCACTATTATACTATTGGATATCTTGCCAGGCCTGTCATTATTGTGTCTGTAGGCTTTCCAGCTGGATAAGACTATTTGTTGCTGGAATTTCCAACCCCAGTAAGCCTGTATAAAAAGCATGCAATCCAGTTATTATAAACAATAAAGCCTAGATTGGGCAGATCTAACACTATACTTATTCCCCAGCTATAAGACCCCTTGCTACTTGCAGTACTCCTGGCCATGTAGTTCTGCTCCATCATGGCTTCCTCATCCTCCTCTTCAGTCCTCTCTCCATGCTTTACTCCTTTTGGCTAGTCCTCAGGGAAGAAGCTAATGGATCTATCCCAGCTCAATTCTCCAGGTCCTGTGTACAAAGTGTGTGGTATCTTCTGCAATAGGGTTGTCCTTCAATTTCTGGGAGCAAAACAAGTGCATTGACAATAGCATATATTACTTGTTGAGTCTCTTAGCCCCACCAACACACACTCAGAAAGACGGCCAACTGGTTATAAACACATGCTGCTCTTCTACAGGCCCTGAGTTTGCTTCCTAGCACCCACATGTGCCAATTAACATTCCTCTGAAACTCCAGCTCCAGATGATCCAGCTTTCCATGAGGGCATCTGCTCTCACAAGCATTACTCACTGCATAATCTAAAAAGAAATAATAAAATAAGTCATTAAATATATTGAAATAATTTCTCTACTGATTGGGAAGTAGGTAGTTCTAGAAGATCTCTAAATGACCCCTTGTCACCAAGTGCACCCTGCTATTTCTCCAGGTTGTTTCATGTTGCAGTGATGTCATAGCAAGAGTTTCTTCCAGAACTGTCTCCAATGATAAAGTGTGTCTATTTATGTTTGTTTGCCAATGTCATGCTGATGTTCGAGTATTTTAAACTGTATTTCCGACTTCTGTGGTATTACCCATAGTGATTTGTGAACATGTTTTGGGCAAAATCAACCAGCTTGCCAGAAGAGTCCTCATAATTTATTAATTTTTATATAAACTAAGTATAATTAGTAGTAGAAGAAATAATCATGGAAAATAGTAGTGAGATTAACCTGAAGAAAAAAACATATACAATTTTACAATAGCACTTCTAATTTTAAATACAACAAATAATGAAAGGCACAATTATGGTCAGGCATTACCATGCAGCCAAGATGTTATCATATTGAAAAAGAAAAACGTGCTAGAGTTGCAATGCTTATTTGATCATTATGTGATGGGAGGATTGCATAATTGAAGTGCATCACGTACCTTCCCTGCCATTAGGAATTTTCACAACCTGGCAGGGGAAATCTTTCAAATACCTAATTCATAGAAGACAAAATTCTATTTTCCATTAAGAGAGTCACACTAATGGTAAAAATCTCTTAGAAAGGCACAAAATCAGCACTGTTTCTGGGCAACAAAAGTGCTGTCAGTCTGAGAAATGTTCAGTTCCTGGAGAACAAATGAGGAGATCCCCTTACTCAAAACTGGGCTATTTCTGTGATGTTAAATGTGTACTTACTCTGTGATGATATATGGAATTTAATGCCAGAAACCTTAACTATTAAAAAATAAACTTACTGGCATGAATAGAGTAATGCAAAAACAGAGCATTGCATTGAAAGATTCCTTCTACGCCTATGATGGAAACATATTGGATAATTTTTAATCCCTTATCATCCTCTAGGAATTATATTTGCTAATGGAATGTGAATATCATTGGTAAAGAAATCATAGAGATGAATCATTATAATGAATGTTCAAATAAAGAGCATCAGATTTAAAAAGCTACATTATCCTACTGCCTAAATCAAGTCAACCAGGCTTTCCCACTCTGCATATAGTCATAGGCCTTTGAGTACAGTGATTGGAATGCTAATTTCTCCTAGCTAGTACTTAGTTGGTACTACTGTTACAGAGGCTTTCTGGAAACCCAACAGAGTTCCCCTGTGGAAGTTCTCTTAGCCCATTTGAGGAAGATTCATCCTTCTCTATATGTTATTGTCTTCTTTGTTTTTGACTAATAGACTCCTGCTACAGACTCACAAACACCAGCTGCACAGGGAAAATAATGCAGAATGGTACCATGATTGTACAGACCCCATCCTGTGAACCTTCTATTCTCACCCTGAAATCTGATACTTGCCTAATATTCTCCATACATAGGAAGCTTATCAACCTTGAAGTTTTGTCTATATGTAGTAGAGAAGAGCTTAGCTAGGTATCAGACATTCAATCACCTTACTCATTAGCCTTATTCCATAAATCAGTTCTTGATAGGTGCTTATTATATACCAAACATACATAGTACATGTAACCTGTTATACATTATTCCTAGAAGTCTGTAGCTCCGTTCCCACAAAGTTCTGCCTATGTACTGGTATCCTGAAATACATCAACCTCAGTTCTCCCCTCTGATGAGCTTAACTGGACTTTAATAATCCCTGCTAAATTGCCTTGTGACTCTGTCATGTGAAAAAAAAGACTACAGACTCTGAGTTAGATTGTAAGCATCAAATTAATTTTATTGCAAAGGTCAGGCTGCTCTCCTGTTGTGCTTGAAGGTTAGTCCCTGCATGATTGGCCAGAACTTTCCTGTCTGAGTTGTATTCAAAACAGACTTCAAGATATAGCCAGATTGAAAACTAGACATTTGGATAAAAGGCTCTGGACTCTGACTCCTTGGAAATAACAAGCAGCTACAGGGATTCTACCTGTGTATATTATATATCATAATCTCCCAGAGATGATGGGCATTAAGCTCAGCACCTTTTGCTCCCAAAGCAAATGTCTGTTCATCTTTTCCACCTAGCTGCTCATGTCAGAGTTAAGAAATATTTCTTACCAAATGACTTCTAAGCTTGCTTGTCTCTGAGAAGTGATGCCCCTGGGAAAACAAGACCTATCAGTGGAGTTTGACTCAAAAAAAGATATAATCACATTCAGATAACCAGACACCTCCATCCTGGTTCCATTTAACCTTCATCTGTCTTCCCAGTTTAACACAGGCTTAGTCTTAACAGCTCACCTCCTTAGGCCAGCCCTATTATGAGTCCATGCATTCCTGACATATTTTTGTTGTTGTTTCTTTGGTTTTGTTGTTTTTTTAATATTTTTTTTTTAGATATTTTCTTTATTTACATTTCAAATGTTATCCCCTTTCCCAGTTTCCCTTCTGCAAACCCCCTATCCCATCCCCCCTTACCCTGCTTCTATGAGGGTGCTCCTCCACCCACCCACCCATTCCTGCCTTCCCACCCTGGCATTCCCCTGTGCTGGGGCATTGAGCGTTCACAGGACCAAGGGCCTCTTCTCTCATTGATGTCAGATAAGGCCCCTTCAGCTCCTTCAGTCCTTCCCCTAACTCCTCCATTGGGGTCCCTGTGCTCAGTCCGATGTTGGCTGCAGGCATTCACATCTGTATTGGCCAGGATCTGGCAGAGCCTCTCAGGAGAACAGCTGTATCAGGTTCCTCTGACATGTGTTTTTAATATACTCATCAATTCAAGTTCTACAAGAAGCATTCATGTAATTTCTTGTCATTTATACATCCTGAAAAATCTGCTTAGGCTTTTTATGGAATCTTGTTTGGCCTTTACTTTGTGCAAGAATTTGCCTACTCTTAACCTTATTAAGTTCTCTTAGAGAGAAGGACTTCATTCTTCTGAGAGTTTTCTGCTTTTCCCATGTCTCTCAGCAATTAGAAAACAACACTATAGAGAGTCTCAATAAGTATACGTTAGTTTATTTGTAATTAGAGAACAATCCAAATGCATTATACTGGTTTCAAAACTTAGGTATACCATTTTCTTCTTACCAGTAAAATTTTGTCTTTGAAGTTACATTGTACTCTTCAGAAGTAAAAACACTTCCACAGTTCTGTGCTAGAAGCTACAATACATTTTGTCAAGTGCAGTGGTTAAGGATTATATGCCTTTCACTGTAGTTGAGAGGGGACTGAAAACCAGGACTCATTGCATTCCCCAAATTGTCCCTCTTGAAATTACAGCCCCAAAGCTCCTATGTCAGTTCTCTTTATAACCCAAATCCTGTTCTGTTATGGTGGGGCCAGCTCTTCTCATTTTCTCTTAAACTCTCCCTGCCTTTCTGTTTCCCTCAGCAGAGCTCATCAATATCGATCTGCTTTCCTGGGATGTTTTGAGGACACAATGCTGATAAGAAAACACTCTATGAGAGAATATTGATGACAGTTGTTTTGTAGGCACAAAGGAGAGGGCACTCAGTAGTAATTGGGGGCCATGCTTAGCTACCCAACCACCCACTATCATTAGTACTCAGAGTGAATCTAATGCATCATAATAATGCAGCATGGGCTATATATGGAGACTGGGAATTTATTCTCATGTGTTGATTGTTGGCCATGACAAGCTGTTTGAACATATTCCAAATATAGCTGTATGCGTGTCTTTTGTTTCTCCTCCTTGCTTTGATTGGAAATATAATATTTATGCTTTAATTCTATTTTATACTGCATGTTAAAATATTGTTTTTATTTCTTTTTAAGCTTTATTTCTAAACAAACTGCTAGACCACAGAAGATGGATTTAGAACAGTTAAAGTAGCAAAGTCCAATTTAAGAATGGTGGCAGATTTTATCACTGGGCTTTAATTAATGGACCTCATCCTGGCCACATTGTACTTCTTTCCCTATGCATTTGTATAAAAGCCCTTGCCTACCTCATTAACCTCTTTGACTGGTGTTAACTCATTCCTGGGCATTTGTTGCCATAATTGCAGCTGTCACTCAGCTGGAACCCCGTGCTGGCTCCTCTGTGGGCCATATGGGGCTGGCTTATTTGTTCCAGGCATCAGCTGTTAGGCGAGGGCAAGAGACTAACAACCTCTGAGGTCAAACAGCCTGTCCTGTTTGCTTTAGTCCTGTCTTTCTGTTTGTTTGTTTATATATTTATTTCTCTAGCTATCTATTTATTGCAGCAGATGGGCATGTGGCTATCTGGCCTGAGGGAAACATGTATGGGCATATGACTGGTCTTCATCCTCTCTCATCCACTCTAGGAACCAAAGCAGGTACCCTAACTCCTTGTTCAAAAATATGACCAATAATTCCTCTCCATTGTCTGAATCTCTTCCTTCAACACCCACGGCAGCTGTGGGAAATTGTTTGAAACTTCTGTCTGTTCACAGAAACAATTGCCAGCAGTTTTATAGGACATCTCTTGTGTGTGTTTCTGCCCATTTGTTGATTTGATTATATCCTTTGCAGAAAGGTAAGCAGCAGCTTACCACTGCTTGCTTGTTTCTTCATAGATCTTTCAGGAGACACTTCTCTTTTAAAAACAAATTGGAAATGCTATGCTAATGGCTATGTTCCTGTCACACAAGCAAAAGTCAGGTCTTGCAGAAGGTTCCTCAGACACAAAGTGATCTAGTGATAAACACATCTTACATTCATTTCTGTTTCCGACAGAAGCACTATCCTAGTACTTACATAGACCAGGGCCAACACAGCATGCACATAAACAGACTAAGCAAGTGTAAGAGCCATTGAAGGAAGCATAAAGGAGGAAAATTTCCACAGAGACCAGAAACACAGCACTAGAGAAGACATTTTAAGTTTGCCCGTGTTATTGCCAATTTTGCTTTTAAAAGCCCACAAAGACTAATATGCAAATTAGGTCTGTGCTCATAAAATTCCTGAATAGCCTTTACCTTGGCTTTAATAGAATTGATAATATGCCATCAACAACAGAAGCAGAACAGCAGCACAACTGAACAGTCCCACAGTACTTGACAGCTTTCCAAATCTGTTTACAGCCGGCATCTCCTATTCAACTATCTCAACAGCCCTGTAAGGCTGTTGTTATAATTGTTGTCTGTGCTTTTCTGTTTAAAAGAAAACCTAGGCCCAGAGACATAGACATTAGTGACTTGCTCAAGATTACATAAGTAGTAAATGATACTGTCTTCTGACTCCAATCTTCTAAGATACTCACATTAAGCAATACAGTCTGCCCTGTCATCACACCATCCAGCCCACTGCCTATGTCCCCAAATCTCCCCTGAGATTCTAAGTAGATGAATTCACACCCTGCAGGGATTCCCTTGAAAAGCAAAGGGAAAGTAGCCACATTAGTAGGGAATTAGTGCCTTCCCATGGGGATTTACTGCTCAGTGATATCTTTGGCACTTCTGTTTGTTCCTAGATCGCAAACTACTGCTCTAGCTGAGAAAGAAGAGTTAGAGAGTGAAGAAACAGGCAGAGAGTGAGAGCAGAGTAACTGTGCTGACTAGTTTTCTGTCAACTTGACACAGGCTAGCCAGTTAGAGACCAGGAACCTCACCTGAGAAACTTTCCCCATTAAATTGGCCTGTAGGCAAGCCTGTAGGGCATTTTCTTGATTGATGATTGATGTGGGAGGGCCCAGCTCACTCCAGGTGGAGCCACTCCAGGCTGGTTTTTCTGGGTGCTATAAGCAAGCAATGTCAGCAAGTCATAAGCAATGTTAGTAAGCAGCACTTTTATATTGCTTCTGCTCAAATTGCTGTCTCCAGGTTCCTGCCCTGCTTCAGTCCCTACCCTAACTTCCTCTAAAGGACCTGTCATGTGGACCTGTGAGCTGAAATAAACCCGTTCCTCGCCAAGTTGCTGTTGGTCACCGTCTTTATTCAAAGCAATAGAAACCCTAAGACAAACAGTGCTTGACAGCTAAAGAATCTTTTAGAAATTAAGATAAAATATTTCTGAAGTGATACCACTGAGCTATGTAATAGAACTGTGAAGATAAGCAAGGAATGACTAGCACAAAATCCAAACCAGTGATCATCTTTGAGGGATGCATGTGGTGAACTTGAAAAAGAATGCTCATCTTTTTAACTTATCTTTTTAAGAATACTTTCTTAAACCACATGATATATATATAAACGAAGCTAGACTGTGACAGGCAGCCTGGTTCCTAGTAGAGCACAAGCTTAAAACCAGACAACCCAGTAGGGGGTAACCCTGCAAGGAACAGTAGGCATTTTGCCACTCTCCTGGGCCCCTGGCTCATATCAAGTAGCTAAAACCCCCACAGCCCCCCATAGAGAGGTCTGTGACCATCAGTCACACAGGAGCAGCACACCAAGCCCTCCCACATGCAGATAAGGTATCCCTAAGCTCTCAGACCAAGCCAATGGGAAGTACCTGCTGCCAGACCCTGACCCACCCCAAACTGTGTATAAGGATCCTATACAGAAGGAATAAAGGTGTGAGAACTACTCCATCCTTTGAGAGCGTCTATCATAAGAGCTATAACACTGCTGCTTGGGAAGAGGTATGCTCTCCTGAAAGGCCACCAGAAGCTTTCCACACTCCTTGCTGACTAGTCGGCCTCTCCTGGGCTCATTCTGAGCCCGACTCAGGGTAGGGCAGCAGGTGCAGTGTCTTGGAGCAACCAAGACTGCAGAGACTGAGGCAGAGGTGACTCTCGTCCCTGCTTACACTCTCCCTCCTTTGCCAGAACCCTCGCATATGGCCGGGCCAGAGATCCCTGTGGAAAGCCTCCAGCACATAGATAGGTAGGTAGGAAGGTAGGTAGGTAGGTACATAGATAGATAGATAGATAGATATGAATTTTCCTTTATAACTATTCAATCTTTAGTTAAAAGAGTTCAGTGCCAGTGTATTCAGTGGGTTTAAGTCAGAAGGGAGACATTAAAAGGAGTTGGAGGAGAGAGTGGTAGTGGATGTGATCTAGATAATTATATCTACATACCAAAGAATAGGTAATAAACAGAGAAATTACCAAAAACCGAAAAAGACAATGTATGTCAGTAGAACAGAAATAACTTTACTACTCTTGAAAAATGAGATGCATGTTGACTTAAAAAAAAAAAAAAGAAAGAAAAAAACCAACTTGACCAGTTTACTCTGGTGGTGTCTCCAGTAGTACCAGTTAGTTTCTCAAAAGTGCTGATATGTATAGAAGGTATGCTTTCCCAGAACATTCCTGGAATCTTCAAATATGTACATGGCCTTGACTATCACTTTGCCTTCTTTCTTTCAATGAGCTAGCTTCTATGAGAGATAAGAACAGTTATCCAGTCATTTGGGGATTTGAAATTGAATGCTTGAACTGTAACCATGAATTTATCCATTGTTACCTAAAGACTTTCTGCTGTTCTTGGTCTGGGACCTGATAGAGAATTCAGTAAATGGGTAGGCTTGCATATTTATTTTCTTCCTCGGTTGGTTTTACTCTGGCCAGTCTAGATACCATGTAAGTGTGGGCTGTCAGGAATTACAACTTGTCTTCCATGTGGAAATAAGTGGATAAGCAAATATTCCCAGGCTGATTGTCTTTCCTATTCATTATTTACAGGGAATTCACCCTTTGTAATCGTTTTCAAATCAAATTTGCTTTACCAATCCCTATAAGGTTTGTTCTGGAGATCATTGCCAAATTAGATGCCTTGCATTTTTTAATACCTCGTGTCTCCTCCATGTTAATGACATTAACCAGGAAAACACACACACACACACACACACACACACACACACACACACACTTGGATTAAAGATAATAACACTTAGTGGCCTAGAGATTCACTCAAGAAGAAAATTTAAGTTACAGCAGAAATGTAGATAAAGAAAAGAAAGTCAATAACTCACATCTTTTGCTTCTGCTGTTGCTACATTAAAATATTCAGAAGAGCTATGGAGCTAGATGAGGCAAAATATGACATACAGAAGATAGTTTCCAGGTAAGGGACAGTAATACTGTCTCAGAGTCATAAACTGACTACAAAATGTACTTGTATACAAATTGTTCCTAGTAAAGGTTGATCCAGTGGGCTCCCTCTGCCCACCTGACACAAAGGTCACATTTATGTCCTTAACCTCCCTTTGTCTTTGTTTTAAAGTTGGAAATAAAGAACAGTCCTTGCCAGCAATCTTCAAATCATCATCACAGATAATCAAGATGTGCCAGTGAGTGATTTTACCTTTCCAGTATCACAGATGGTGAGTGGTCAGAAAAAGAAAGTGTGAATTTAGTTCTAGGAGAATAAGAAGCAAGCGAGCTTTGGAAATTGTTCTGGTGGCGGTGGGTATAAACTAGGGAAGAGTAACACAAGGAAATATTTTCAGGATAGGCAGTACAACATTTCTAAAATGGGACTACTGAGGCAGCTCATGTAAATTGCTTGCTGCATCGGCCCAATGATCTGAGTTCCATCCCCAAAACCAATATAAAGAGAAAACTCTACAAAGTTATACTGTGATATCCATACATGTGTACCTCCACACGTCACTAATAATAATAATAATTAATAATAATAATAATAATAATACAGTGGGAAGTAGTTATTGATTAGAGCTATTATTATAGTAAGTAGCAATTTAAATTAATAAAATAAAATGCACCAGCTGGTACAACCACTCGAGAAATCAGTTTGGCAGACCCACTGAAAATTGGACATAAGACTTCCTGAGGACCCAGCTATACCACTGCTGGGCATATACCCAGAAGATGCTCCAACATGTAATAAGGATACATACTTCATTATGTTCATAGCAGCCATATTTATAATAGTCAGAAGCTGGAAATAACCCAGATATCCCTCAACAGAGGAATGGATACAGAAAATGTGGTACATTTACACAACGGAATACTACTCAGCTATTAAAAACAATGCCTTCACGAAATTTGCAGGCAAATGGATGGACCTTGAAAATATCATCCTGAGTGAGGTAACTTAGTCATAAAAGAACGAACACAGTATGTACTCACTGATAAGTGTATATTAGCCCAAAAGTTCGTAACACCCATGATTCAATTCACAGCAACCATTGGACTGAGCATGAGATCTCAGATGGAAGAGTTGGAGAAGGGACTGAAGGAGCTGAAGGAGTTTGTAGCCCCATGGGGAGGGAGCAACAGTGTCAACTGGTCAGGCCCCCCGGTGCTCCCGGAGACTGGACCACCATCAAAGAATGCATATGGAGGGGCCCATGGTGCTGGCCACATATGTGGCAGAGGAGGGTCTTGTTAGCCATCAGGCAGATGAGAGGCCCTTGGGTCTGAGGGTGTTAGATGCCACAGTATAGGTGAATGCCAGGGAGGGAAGACATGGGTGGATGGGTGGGTGGGCAGGGGAATACTGTCATAGAGGCAGGGGGAGGGGTAATGGGATAGGGGGTTTCCAAAGGGGAGACCTGGCAAGGGGAAAACATTTGAAATGTAAATAAGGTATTAAATAAAAAATAAATAATAAAATGCATCAGTTGGAAGAGGGAAATTTTAATTAGTCTTGTTGGTTTTTCTGGCCATGTTCTTGGTATAAAGACAATGTTACAGAGAAGCCATCCTGTTCTTTTGTAGATACTGTTGTAAATGTATTTCCCAGTATTATTGATGGCTGGTTAATACACTGGTATCTTCATCCCCCTTCTCCATGAAGGAATCAAAATATTCCCCACTCCTCACCTCTGACACCCATGTTTTATAAGATAGCAGACAGAGCTCACAACTGTTACTACATTAGTAATTATTCATATTCTGTAACCCTCTTCTTGAGCTAGAAGTAAATCTTTTCATATGTTTTCTACTGTGATTTTCACTACTACTCTATTAGACAAGTACTACTATGATCCTCATTTTTAGAGTTGTAAAGTGCCCAAGGTACCCAAGCATTCCACATCTAAATAGTAGTAGACCAGGACTGGCATTCAGTTCTAATCCAAAGAGTGATCTTAACTGCTGTTAGAACCTCAGTTGTCTTCAATCAAGGACATATTGCATTAAAGTTTGAGAAGTCTCATACATTTTTTATTAATTCTTCTGTAATTCCATGCATGCATACAAAACGTTTTGAACATATTCATCCCTCAATCCTCTAACTTCCCCCAAATCCACTCCCTCAATCCCAAATCTCATTCTGATTTCATATCCTTTTTATTTTACAGATCACCATGTACAATTTGTACCATATATATACACACATATATATGTGTGTATATATATGTGCATGCATGGATATTGGCCCGTCCATGGTTAACCTGTAAGTGAGCACACCCCTAAAGAAAACTGCCCTAGAAACTTTCAATAATCAGTAATTCCTCAGGTAAACAGGACTGCTCTTGTGCTCCTCCCTGTCCATGTTGTAATGTTGACTGGCTTGATTTTGTACCTGTTTTGGACAGACAGTCACAGTGACTGTGAGCTCATGAGTACAGTTTTCCTATCATAGTCAGAAAACACTGTTACACTCCAGTCCTCCCTGACCTAGCTCTTACATAATCTTTCTTCAGCATTTCTGTGATGGTGTCTAAACCTTGGGGAGGAAGTGTGATATAGAAATCATATTTGTACATGAGCCCTCTACCTACACTTCTGCAATTTGATCATTGTCCAATACACAAAGAAACTTCATTAATGAAGTCTGAGAGCTAAACTAAATTATAGATATAGATATTTTTTGAGAGTGCAGTTTCATACTAAGTCCATTTAACAAAATAATAGCAGTAGGTTTATTCCTAGGTCCTATGAGTTCCCTAACCATGGATTATTGGTCAGATTTATGTATTTTCTCCTGGAAAGACATTCCTAAATCCAATTAGAAAGCAGCTGATAGGCCGGGCAGTGGTGGCGCACGCCTTTAATCCCAGCACTCGGGAGGCAGGGACAGACAGATTTCTGAGTTTTAGGCCAGCCTGTTCTAGAGAGTGAGTTCCAGGACAGCCAGGGCTACACAGAGAAACCCTGTCTCAAAAAAAAAAAAAAAAAAAAAGGAAAACAAGCAAGCAGTTGGTTACTACACAAAACATTCCACTGTTGCACCCTTAGGTGGTCTCACTTGGTTGGTCATGTTAGTTCACAGTGTTCACAATTAGGTAAGGTTATTGGTGACGTTTCTCTTATAGCAGCCTACATAGCACCTTTGGTCCTATAAGAGGTAGCCAGGAGGAAGGAAGCTTCCTAGCTATTTTTCAGCTGAATTTTTGCATGTCCGGTGACCAAATTATGGGTTGTCTCCATCAATAGGATCTTGCGATCAAAATCTGGCATGCTACTGAAGGCAAATAGCCCAGAGGCATATATGGGTTTTTCCTTGAGTAATTGGTCAAGGATATCTGGAGATCCTCCAAACAATGCAGGGTTAAGAATGTTCTAGTTGCTCTGGCCAATTACATGCTGGTAACTGATGCAAAGGTAGCAGTTTTCAGGAAAAAAACCAAATGAGTTCTTTTGAAACAAGAAAGGTGAAAACTCTGTATAGTAAAGGCTATCATTTTCAGATTACTTTTAAATGGAAATGAAGTTCAGAAATTCTGAACTGATGTTCATGGAAGTAAAAGGTAAAAAGAAGTTCAGAAGGAGCCAGGGCTGCTGGCCCAACACAGAGCCTGCCATTAGTCACTGCCTCCCGTGGCTGTTTGTGTATATATGACATTGCCCTTAATATTTGAGAATGACCCTGAGGCAGCTAGTTATCAAGCCAAAGTTCCCATTATCACTAGTATTTAACACTTGACTTGTTTATAGTTATCATGGCCAGAGTCCCACCTTCTTGACCTAGACCATAGGCCTGTATTTAGTGGCCTTGCCCAGCAAGTCAACAATATAATCTCAGAGAGCAACCAACTGAAGAATAGAATGGCTGCATTTGTTCAGCACTCTACTTTTAGGAAAGATGCATAGGCTGAGGTGTGGAAAACATATATTAACCACCCATGTACACCTAGTAGAGCCCCATGAAAGGGATGATATTGGTGTTCGTCTTAGATGAAGAGATTGAAGCCCTGTGACTCTCAGATTTGTAGTAAGCTACTTGATCACAAGGCAGATTCTCCATTACCACCCAAAGGAACATCTCAGCAGTGGACCCTAGAAATTTGCCATGTAGCCCCACTCCAAGTGAACAGAATTACATGGTTGGAAAGCAAAGCAATTTGACAAACTCAAGGGTGATTACTGCAGAGAGAGTACAGGGCAGAGCAGAGTTCTGACAAGCCCTCTTAATTCCACATGGACTTCACGCTATGTTTATCTTTGTTCCACTCTGTGTCCTATGGCAAAGAAGTTGACATGAACATGTTAGAAAGATTTCAGAAGCAGTAAAGCAAGGCATTTTGTGGATTAACTACTACAGGACTGTTATTTTCTTTCAAGAGAGCTTGCAAGACTTTCAACTGTATAGCACCAGGCTGTATAGCTGCAGCCTACCTTTGGAAAGGGTGGACAACAGAGCTTTAGGAAGTTCCTCAGTTCATGCTGCTACTTTTCCTTGTCTCTCTTATGTCAACTCTAGCCACCACCACTGCCAGCTGCACCATTAACACAATGAGTATGCTCAGTACCTGATTTATTAAATATGAAGAATCTGGTTAAAAAATAATACCTACAAAAGAACTGAGATTCCAGTAACAATTTTTGCATGTCTGTATCAAAATTGGGGTATAAAATGGATTGCTTAATGCAAAGCTAGGAAAGCTGTTGAAGGAGCTTGGATAAGTAGTCTTTTTAGAGCACATTTATTCACATTGGTGGTCTCTACCTAAATAATAAGTGAAGAGATATTGAATAAACATGATGATGCCATTCTAAAGACTAGAGGGCCACAGTGAAGCATTTGTTCTACCTAGTCCGAGACTATATTAGTCACTTATAATTCAGAAAGTTCAGAAGTCAAATGTTGATCAGGTATTGACTATAGTCCAGAAAAGCCCCAAACTGTGTGCTTCTAAGGACCCTACAATGGAGCTTGATGAGTTTTCAGATCTGCCGTACCCAACCTCAACTTAGTCTCCTGGCTCATATTCTCTAAATAACCTTCTAGTAATGAGCAATATATCTGGGAGTCTTTAAATGCACCCTGAAACAACAAGGGAAGCTCTGTTTCTAGCTCAGAGGTGTGTAAGAAGACACTCCCACAGGGAAGCTAATGTATGTTTCTCACCAAGAAGAAGGAAAGGAAAAATAAAGGGAGTTGAGTGCAGTACAAGATGGCGTGCTTCTTCAGTCTCAGCCATTAGACTCAGGATTCTTAGTAGTCTAAAGTTTGTGCTTAAAAGAGTGCACTCTGAAACCACACTTCCCCAGATTGGAATTCTAGCTCCAGAATTACATATACCTGTGGTAACCTAGGCAATTTCCTAACTTACTCACGTTTCATTTTCATTATCTGTAAAATTGGCATACTTAATAAATATTACCTGTGTTGGTTCATCATTGAAGAGAACATGTAAGGATCATGCTCAGGGCCTGAAATGCATCTTCTTTTTGTAATTATTAACATTTATATTTGAAAAATTAATTATAAAACTGTTTTGCACAATTTTCATTCATTCAATATTAGGAATCGGAATAATTATCACTGGGACTGGGAGTTTCTCAGTGGTTAAAATACTTTCGTCGTAAACATGAGGACCAGAATTCAGATCTGTACAACCTACATAACTGCTACACAGGCATGGTGGGCACTGTGGCCCACCTGTAATTCCAGCCTCAGTAGATGGAGACAGGGCAAGCAGGCTAGCAGGAGTACTTATGTTAGCAGGTTCTAGTTTTCAGTGTGAGACTGCTTCAATGAATAAGGTTTAAAAAAAAAAAGCCAGAAAGGATGATTCCTGACATCACCCTCAAGCATCCACATGTACATACACATGTACATTTGTATATCCACATATATGTTTACCCACACACATATACATATATCACATAGGAAGTTGGGAGGGGAGGCAAATGACAGAATGAGACATCATTCTTAGTACCTGAAAGATAGATATTGCCAGCTATAGGTGAATAAACTAGTTTAAAAGTTTGTAGAACTGTCAGTTCACACAAGTAATAAATACTAGAATTATGGTTAGATATTTGCATCTATCTGACTCCAAGGTTTATTATTCCCCACTTTCACTGTAACGATTATTAGAATTTTTACATATATATAATGTTTTTATCAAGTCCACCCCATTACATCCTTTCCATGTCCTTCAGTATCCCCCTAAGTTTTCTTAACCCACTCAGTCAAGTTCTTGTTGCCAGTATGTGCATGAGTGTAAGTCCATTCATTGTCATATGGACTACCTATCACAGGCTACATATGTGAAGAAAAATGACCCTTCCACAGAAGCCATAAGCCTCTATAGCTACTTCACTGTGGGTAGGACTTAGTGAGCTCTTACGCCATTCATGCTGGAATTTGGCTGGCTTGATTCTGTGCAAGTCTAATTGAGCTAGTTTAAAACCTGGAATGTCCTTGTAACTGCTCCGATATTGTCTCAAGAATTATCTTGCTTGTATAAAAGAACTGTGAATTACTGAGGTGCTGTTTAGTTTGTGAAAGTACATTCTACCCTAAATTTTCCATCTATATGTCTTAAGGATTAAGCTACTATCCCACGCCATGCTGCGCGCGCGCACACACACACACACACACATACACGATCCACATGAGGATGATTACTTACTATATATACTAACATTCAGACCCTTTTCTCCTCTCCTTTCTTTCCCCCTTTGTTCCCTTCCTCTTATTCCCCTCCTCTTACATTTCCTTTCCAGAAAGAATAAATTGTGACATCCTAATTTTCTTGAGTGGCTCTTTGATCCATCCTATATACACTCACAAGGAGGTAAACCCCCTGCTTGTCTAAACAGCGTCATCTGTCTGCTGTCTCAGAGCTTTATCTTACAAACTTCATTGTCAGCTCTTTCAGCCTGCATAACCATGATGCAAGCTGTAGCGTCACTGCCAGTGACATCTGCAACAGGAGAGTGGGTACCTGGGGCTTCAGTGAATTATTCACAAACAATGATGTATTGTTAATTTTCAAGGAAAATGAACAAGGACTCAAAATAACACTTGCAGAGCACAATATATTGCTTCGTGAGCAATAAATACCAAGCAGAAGATAAAACCTTGAGCCTTAAGCTTAATGCAATCCAAAAACATGATTTATTCTGCTGTTTCCTTTCCATTAGCCAAAGAACAGAAAGCACAATGTTATTCAGTGCTGGGACTCACAATCCTATCCTTATGCCATAATCTATCAAAGAGAATATTTTTTGCATGCCTGTTATGTACAGAGTACTATGCAGTGTGCCAAAAAAATGGGTGTTTGCTTTGTGTTCAATACAAACATTTTCTAAATTTTCTCTCACTTCCTTTCATCATAGTTGGGCTTTTAGTACTTTGCCAGTACCACTCTCTAAACAGCAGTCTATCAGCCTTCTAGAGTGTGTATCTCCCCACCACGACAGGAATGATTTCTTTGATGTGAAGCATAGAAAAAGTAGACAATGATATTAAATAGATTTTTAGGAGTTCAACCAGATTAGTATTTACTGCATAGTAGCACAAGAGAGCTGGTCAAGAACTGTGAACATGGGATTGGCTGTGCAAGTGATAGATGATTCAGGGTTATGAGGAACCAGGAGTACGAGCCACTCTTCATTAAGAATCCACAAAATTGTGAACTATGGAGATGCCTCAGTGGATACAAGCACTAGCCTCAGAAGTAAGCATAGTGACACAAGTTCAATAATGACCCAAATGCAATCCCTGGAACTCACCCAAAGGTGCTAGATTCAGTGGCATATGTCTGTAAGTCTGGCATATCTACCACAAAATGTCAGAGAGACAGAATGTCATGAGCCTGAAGCTCATGCACCACTACAAAAATAATGCTCTGCTTAGATGAATTGTTCCCTAGTCTCCATACATGAAGGATAGCATGCTTGCACACAGACACACACACACACACACACACAAATATTTCTTGAGGAGCACACCAAATTGCTGCCATGGAGAAAAGTCTCCCAATCTCACCACAATAGACATCTAGAGCCAAGTAATTCTTCACTCCAGAGGACTGCCCTGTAGGACAGAAGATGATTACCAGCTTCTTTGGCCTTTACCTATCCACTAGACAGAACTCAGCAGCAACTCCCTATTACCAAATGACACAAAAAGAAATGTCTCCAGACTGTCAAATTTCCATTCAAGAGAAACTTAGCTCCAAATGCGAAGCACTAGAAAAGAAGACATAGTAAATACCCATATATCCAAGCTCAAATCTTGTCTCTAACTTTTTCGACTACCCTTATTTAGTATAGCATAATAGGTAAGAACAGAAATCATGGAGCCAGACCTTGTAAGCCAGCTTTGTAAGCTGGCTCCATTCTCTGGCCTCTGTTCTTATTAATTCATCAATACATTGAGATAATGGGAAAAATTTATTTCATAGAGTTGCTTTGGGTTTTAAATTTATATACATAAAATGTCAGAACAATGCCTGGTACATAGTAAATATGATGAAGGTGTTAGTCCTAGTACGGTTTCTCTTATATTATTCAAAATTTTGTTAGTACTGGTATAGTCCAGAGGTCTGAGGTCTATTATCTTCTTTCTGCAGAAATGATAGAGAGCTAAGTCCACAATCCAGGAGCACACAGTGTAAAGAGAGTTCGAATGGCTTTAGATCTATTAAATCTAGCAGGTAATCCCCTCGTTGTACATTTACAGAGTTCTCTTATTTAAGAGTGGATTTATTGGTAGAAGTAACAGAAGTAAATGAGGGTTATGTCTCCTGACCAATATCTACAAGTCACCCTCTAACCTCCATGCACAGCGCATGCTTACCCACACACAAACACAAAATAAAGAAGTACTATTATTTTTAAAAATTGCCAAGAAAGTTGTTATCTTAATAAAAGAATATAGTTGGAGAGACAGTGCTAACATATTTTACAAAGGAAGAAAAGAGAAACATAATCACGAACCTCAGTATGAGAGGATTGCAATTTCTTCATTTTCAAATAGCTTTTGCAGAATTGGAAAATCAGTGGTTCATAAACAGGCACTGGCTTGGTAGTTATGGAGTGACATCAAGTTAAAGTGGATAATCACTTCCAAAGCTTTTATTCCTTTGATGTTTATGCACTCTTATTCCAAAATGCCCTATCTTCAATTCAGTTACTTTGAAGGCACTTATGGACGTGTACTCTATAACTTCTGATCTCCTAAGGAGTTGTCACACAGCAAACTAGGAGAACTAGGGAAGGTATTTTGAAGAGTATTTTGTATCACTGGCACTTACATTCTGAGTATTCCTTTCTTTTTAAAATTGATGTGTGTGTGTATGTGCGTGTACATGTATATATGTGCATATATGTTTGCAAGTGTGTGTGTGCTTGGGCACGTGCATAGAGATGAGAAGAGAGCCCGATGTGCCCTCTTCTATTACTCTCTGCTCTGTGCCCTCCTCTATCACTCTCTGCCTATTATTTTGAGGCAGGGTCTCTCCATATGGGGTTGTGGTTTTTTAGGTAGGCTACAATCCAGCAAACACCAGCGAGTACTTCCTTTCCACTCACTTCAGAACTGGGTTATAGACATTGGGGAGCTCTGTTTAGCTTGAGCTCCATAAGAAAGCTCTGGAAATGGGTGTGAGGACTAGAGTTTCTACAAGTGGGGCAACTCAGCAGCTTAGAGAGTACTGCAGAACACTATGGCTCCCTCCCCTCTCTCCCCTTGCCTTCCTCTCTGGATATGTATGGGTGTGAGTGGTGTTGGAGGATTCAACACAGAAGAATGACAACAACTCGAATTTCAAAACTAATATCTTTAGACATTTGCTTGTTCTCACCCAGACTAAAATAGCACAAGAATAAATAACGCAGCCAAGGACCATCCCGGATGTTGCCAGCTTGGAAGGACTTGATGGACATTAACAAGCTACTCTTAGAACAGAGTTGCCTGCAGGGGTCCAATTGGCAGATGTTCATATTGGGAGGTAGTAGGAAGGGTATGTGTTTTCCTTTTACCAGGAGGCTATCAGCAATCAAGGAGAAATTTCCCAAATTAAAACCCTTGTGTGGTTAGATAACTTATTGACTCTATCTCGCCTAACTGATCAGTCAGCACTTGCCCTTGCATATATGACCCACTTCAGTGTCTTTGCTTATGTCATCTTTTTTGGGAATGTCCCTTTCTTTTCTTAACTAGCTAATAACCACCTATCACTCAAAATATAGTCCATACAATTCTACCCTACTCTTTCAACATCTGGTCTCTGTAATTTCTGCCTACTCAGGCCACAGAATTCCTGTATTCCTTAAACTTCAGCAATCTAGTCTATACTACTCATGTATTTCATTGGCTCTTAATTATTTTATTCAGGACAGTAAAGCAGAGTTACAAAAATGTATGTATTCTGTACAACCTTGGGTAATAGAGATAACCTTTCAAAACCTCTCATTTGTTGAAGATATAAGTCCTCTCCATCTCATAGATTTGTCCTGAAAGTTAAATGACAATGAAGCATGCCATCTGCTTTAATTGACATATGGTAAGCACACAATAATTAGTGATAGTAGCAGGCTGAGGTGGTACTGGTACTAACAGTAATTATCATCATCTGTCTCTTCAACTAGATTGTACAGTCTTTGTGGATAGGGACCATGTCTACTGTCTGCTGTTTCATTCATTTTCCCCTAACCCCCAGGATATTTTATTAGCTGAAGATCTGTTCAGCTCTGTCAACTGTTAGACTGCTAGGACCTAAACTTTTGCCAGGAGTATATTTTTCACATTTTATTACCAACTACAGAAGCCCTTGGGTGATTTTTTCTCTTGGTTTGCATCCCTGAGCAGTTCGGATGAAGTCTGCTGAAGTAATAATATACTAGTAGACAGAGAAGAATAAGAAACTTCTTAATTATTCCAAACTCCTTTGATGCATACATTTATGATGGGAAGAAAGGGGAGAGGGAGGAAGGAAATACACTAAAAGGCCGTTTGGTAAATTGCTTTCAGGTTTCCTGACTTTCTGCCACTTTAAGCTGTATTATTTCAAGCCTTATAAGAGAACTAGCATTGCATTGAGGAATTCTCTACCACTTGTCCAAAAATGTTTGCCAGAGTTTACTCTTATGAACTAGACTACATAGTGGAACCTCAACCCAACAAATTATTTGGTCTGTCATTTCCTTTCAGCTGATAATACTAGAACTCTGAATGTAGATTCTGCTGCAATGACGCTGCCTGTGTCTGATCCAACTGCATGGGCCACAGCAATGAATAATCTTGGAATGGCTCCACTGGGAATTGCTGGACAACCAATTTTGCCTGGTATGTTATTTTTAATTACCTCACAAAGTACTTTTTATTGAACATGGAGTAATAAACCTAACAGTATGATACAACTTATTTTGAAGTTGGCATTTTCTAGATTCTGCCTAAAGTGAGTAGTTTCATAATATGAGCTTTATCAACTAGATGGCCAGTGGTTCCTAGTACACTAATGGCGGACAGCACTTTAAGCAATCTAGGAGTATATCTGAAGCAGGATGGGGTCACTGAACATGTATTGAAATAAAAGGCAACAGAATTTTGACAAGTAATAACAAAGCCTGTCTACTTTTATAGACTTCTTAGAGGAGACAAATAAACATGTGGGTGGAAAGAGAACTTACTTAAACGTATCTTAAATCCTAGATCTTAGAGAGGAAGAAGGAAGGTGGTATGTGCATTGGCTCCAAGATCATTGTGACATTTAATGACAACTTCAATATGTCATATAGTTATATGTTTATATATGTTTACATATATGTACACACACACATTAATGGACATGGTAGCCTAACTTCATCTCCAGTAAGTATGAAGTCAAGGACCAGCAAAATAGCTCAGAAGGTGAAAGGCACTTTGCCCCAAAGGGTGATGGCTTGAGCTTGATTCCCAGAACCCACATGACAGAAGGAGAGAATCAAATCTTGCAAATTGTCTTCTTCATTTCTACATGTACACCATAGCATGACTCTGTGTGTGTGTGTGTTTTAAAATGTTTATTTTAAAATGAAATTAGAAGAAAAACATCACAGGGGTTCATATAGAGACAACACAGCTTCCTGGCTAGTAAGAGCTAATTAATGTCATCTCAGGGAGCCTAAGGTGGCTTTTTAAACAGTCTAGACATTAATCTCCTTAGATTTATTTAATTGTGGCCCTACATAAATGCACAATAAGACCTAATCAAGCTAGATGCTTGCTGCTCAAAATATGATCTTGTATAATCCTGGAATTGTTTTGATTCCTAAAATATGAGACCCCTTCCCAGACTTACTGACACAGAGACTTCATTTTCACAGAACACTCAAATAATTCACAGGCATTGCCATATCGATCCACAGTGCTGTGCCCTTCCCTTTATATAATTAGTTCCTTCTTCTGCTTCACAATTCGAGCCTGAATTTTAAATCTTTACAGATTATAATGGAATTGATGACAATATTGGCAATGAATTAAGAGATGCTATTATGTTAAATACTGGGAAACAACTACAAAAGAGATCAATCAAGAAAAAAATATATGAATAATGAATGGGTACCAAGTCAGAAGCTTTAACAATACCTTATAATTTTCATAATGCCAGGTGGTTCTATTTATGCTATCAGTGAAAAAATTATTTAACAATCTTGCCTCACTGTGAACCCTACAGACTATAATAATGATTGGCCTCACCTAGCAAGATGTGTCTACTGCTGCAATAGTTAGTATTGCAGTAATAGTAGTAATAGGAGTAACCGTCCACATTCTGATTGGATTTAAAGCCTACTCTGCAAGACTTGGCTTGGCTAGGTCATAGACACTAAGGGAAAAACGTAATTAGTTGCACCCATGAACTCATTAAAGCTCTGAGTAGATGTCCAAGAGATGCACAAGATCATTTATGCTAAAAACCCTAACATGGATTGAATTGACAGATGTCTAAGAGGTTAGCAAAGCACACCACTGGATATCTCTGTGGTGATTTATGCATACTCTCTCTCACACACACAGACACACACACAATGACTGACATATAGGAGAGCAACTGAGGAAGAAAGACCCATAATAAATGTTGACAGCACCATCGCCAGACGAAATAAAAGTAGAAAACCAAAAAGGAACAGGTACAAAGTCCCTTTTCTGGAGTCAGTGTGTCTCATACTGTTGTTTAAGCACACCTGAGCCTCGCCGCTTTCGTCTTTTAATATGGGCTCTTACCACGTATTCTCTAGGAAGCTTCCAGCTCTCTTCTGTCTTAGGCTGGGACTGCATCACTGATCCTCTCCCCTCGTCTTGCAGCTTACAGCTTAAGAAAGGATATTATCATGACAGTCCTAAAGGTTTCAAACGTTTCCAAAGTAGTGCCACCAACTGGACCTATGAAGGGCATTTCACATTCCCAGCACAGCAGGCATTATACTCCAGTGAGTGCTGCCTGCCTTACTGCTTGTCAAGCTCTAGAGGGCAGGGTATCTACCATCTTGGTGCAGTTTTATACCAACCTCTATGATGTTTGCTCAACCCTCTAGACAGGGGGCCAGTGTGAGTGGAAAGAGATAGGAAATGTGGTGAAGTGTGTAAATACATCACACTACCTATATACATGTATGGAAATGTCATGATGAAAACCATTATTTTGTACAAGTATTATATGCTAATTAAAATGACCCCCATCGAGCTATTCTTCAAAGTACCTTCATGGATAGCTTAGCAATTCGCCACTCTTTTTGCCTGTCAGGCAGTTTTCTGCTGAGCCAGTAGACTGTTCTTTGGCCCGTCTGGTGTGGCCTGCCTATGGCCATAGAATATACTTTGTCACAGATGAAAAGCAAATAATACATAAGGTTTTTTGGTATTCCCCCGAGAGTTCAAATCTCCACTGTCATGGTTGATGGTGATGAACACATACTTTTCATTGCAAACAATGACAGGCATAACTAGAAGCTTCTAGTGGGGATCAGAAATGGGCCATCTCATGGAGTGGAGCTACTTTCATCTACCATGCAGTTTTGTGCAACTCTTATTCAATAACATTAATTAACAGTGTAACAGTATACCAAATAGAATTAATATTTCTCTAAAGCAAACTCAGAATGCTTCCAGTAATAGTAGTCCCAACATACCATATATTTACATCTAGATATGTGTTACTAAGCTTCAAGAGACCATATGTGTGTCCATACATATAGTAGCTGGTAGAATGATTCAGGAAAAGCAAGTTGTCATCATTTGCGTTGGACATGACTGCGGTTATATACAATATAATGGAAAATGTTTAAAATGTGTACCCAACTTTAACAAAATGTATAAGCTGTATGATCCGTGTTTTACCAGGCCTTTTCCCAGAAACAACCACATCATGATTGACTTGGGAGCTGGTGACATGAAGATTAACTGGAGTGTAGGGGCCAAAAAAAGAAGCAAGTGGCATTGTAGAGATATGCCTCCCAAGGACGGTTCCATGGAAATGATAGTCATTTAGCATCACAGTTTGTGTAGATAAATGCTATGATGTCATTTTCATATAGAAAGGATTTAAACTACTTAGAACATTTAGAAAAATACCCACAGATCAAGGGCTTCAGAAACTTCAAAATAAAGATAGCATGGTCTTTATTCACTGAAATACACAAATATACAACCAATCATAAGGAAAAAAACTTATTTTAAAGGCTCCTTATTATAAACTGTTATATTGGATTATCAGAGTGATAATGTTTATTCATTCACTCATACAAGCAATTTTTACTGAAGCCTGCTATATCGCTGGTACTATGAGGAACTCTAGGGAGAAAGCAGGTAAACACAAAGATCCCTGCTCTGAAATCAGCTCCAATACTTTTACAGAATCACATTTTCTCCCTACTAAATGTGTCTTCAGATATAAGCTGCTTCTTGATTGACAACAGCTCCAAAGCTTCCCTTGCATTTTATTAGTTTCTTCTTTCATTTCTGCATTCCTTTATTAATTCAGATTCTGAGCTCAGTCAAAATGGAGATCCAAAAGACTCAGTCCTTGCCTTGAACTCAGACTCCATTGGTAGGGGCAATAAAATAAATAGCACTGTACTACAATGTAGAAAGAATCAGAATAAAAACTTATACAAAAGTGTTATTTTTAACCAGAGTGCTAGATAAACAATGTTGATCAGAGAAGGGTCACAGAAGAGGAGCCATTTGCATTAGAGCTAACTAGGAGCACACTGGGGATCAAGAACTAAAGAAAAGTCTGAGCGTAGAAACGGTGTCAATAATGGGGAAATAAGTAAGAGAAGATGATATTCAGACAGGGCTGAACTACTCAGTTCAACCAGGTCACCTTATTGCACAAAGATGTTGATGTAGCTTATTAAAAATTGAATACAGTATAAGAAAAATGACTCTACTACAAATAAAATGAATTATCACCTGGGGAAATATAATAAGAATCAAAAGAGAAGACAATGTAAGAAGGTAAATTAGAAGCCATATATGTAAATCCTAGGATTGCAGCTAGTCTCCAAAGTTCAGGAGAAAAATAGCGACCAGATCAGTTATGAAGATAAAGTACACCACTCTTCTAGTCCTTGTGGAAAGGGAATGTGTATGTTATCTGTGTGTATGAGAGTAAGGGTGCACATATGGGGGGGGTGCTGTACAGAGGCCAGAGAAGAACATTGAATATCCTGCTTCATTGCTTGCTTCCTTATTCCCTTGAGAGCCCCTAGGGTCTACCTGTCTGCCTCTTCCCACCCTATACTGGGGTTAAGAATCATTCCCAGCATTTACATGAATGTGTAAGACCTAAACTCAGGTCTTGATCCTTGTGCAACAAGCTTCTTCACTCACAGAGCCATTTTCCCTGCCCAAGAAGAACCATTTCATGATAATATTGTAGGCTTGTAATATTATATTTCCTAAAGAATTGTTTTATGGAGAGTTTCATATGACAGGGTTCATAATAAATAAAATGCTTGAATGCTCTCAGAGAACTGGTATGTAACCCAGGACTAGTGAATATTATGTTCACTAATCTGCTGCAAAATATAAAAATGAAAAATATAATGAGGGTTTCTTGTGAAAGTGAATTTACTTGACTGGAAAAAAAGTTCTTTATTCTGAGAGTACTGATTTCTTAAGTTTTTGGTTTTAAAATGTTCTGTCCCTATGAACTACATGAATCACACATTGCTTAGATCCTCTGTTATTTTTTCCCATACATCTTTTCTTGGCAAATTCAAAGGTTTTCAATCTTAAATATATAAATATAATTCAGATATATAATTTTGTATTATTTGTCTCTAAAGTCCAGAAATTTAGGAACTGTGGATAGAGTGGGAAATGTTCTCATTAATTCTCCGAAGGTATTCACAACATCCCTGATTAACCTTCAAATTGACAGCTATTAGACACCTTCTCTGGTGCCATGGCTTCTTTGAGTAAAGAATTACCAGCCAGATAAATTTCTCTCATTACCAACAGTAGCTGCTTCATACCCTCTATGGACGTCTTAAAGAAACTACACAGCAACCATAGATGCACACTGCTTAAATCACAACTCGGGTCCAAAGAGAACTATCCCTATCTTGACTGTTTTAAACCACCTACAGTAGACTTTTTACCATAACAAGCCTTTGTGAACTCTAGATAACTCTAAAGCAATGTCTGCCCAAGCAAGAAGAAACACCCATTCTCTGGACGCCCAGCAGAAGACTTGTGAGTGATGCAAGCACATTTATTAATTTGCTTAAGGGACTCCTGTGGTTGGGATAAGCATGGCTCCACATTTGCCTGAGCGCTAGTTCCACTAGAGATCCAAGTACACCCCTTCATTTCCATGAAAGTGTGGTTGATTAGTGCAAACTCTCCTGACACATCCCCTTTCCAGTGATTCATTCTTATAGTAAGCCTGAAGATCCTGTGCTGGTCCCTGGTGTTGCAAGATTCATCCCAATAAAGGCTTCTCTGGTGGTGCTTTCTTGACCCAATAAGCAAACTGCTTATTATAAACACAGAAAGGAGAGAATAGGACAGCAGCAGCAGCAGCAGCAGCAGCAACAACAACACAATGAGAGAGCAACTGAAGACTTCCAGAGAGTGGTGAGAACAGAAACAATAGAGAACAAAACCATTGAAGACAACCCAAAGATGAGAAGTTGAGGGCCCTGTTCGCTAGAAGTGTGCCAGGGAGTTACCAATCTTTAAGGGACAGGGGCCTTGGATACCCTAACCCCCCAAAACTTTGTACATGCTGTTGTCAAAGCCTGAAGATTCCAACTCTCTAAACCAGAGGGTTTTAACAGTTGTCACTATAGAGCTGTGGGACCCAGTATGGAAGCCCTGTCTGAGAGCTTTGAAACCAAAAGACACTGTCTGCTTCTGCTAGCTAGTCAACTGCACCTGGCACTGCTGTTAAGCAGTAATTACAATAGCTGCCACGTGCTAGAGGAACTGGTAAATCAGCCCAGAACAATAAGCCCTCAACATGAATGGAGAGAAGGTATAGTTTCTAAAGCCTGGACCAGTATGTCCTAATTCTCAGGGTTTAGATCCCTAAGACAGGGTCTTCAGCTCCAGTCCCTATCCATTAGGTATTCAAGGGCCCAGAATTGCCAGCCAGAAAATTTTCACCTCACCTACCTACAATTCTTATATTGTCCGAGCAAAGGACCCCAGCCAACTGACTGTAAACAGATTGACAGTTGAATGGTTGGATAACAGCATAGATATGACTCTGTGTCCATTTTCACTCAGTGGCCCAGATGTGTACAGACTGTCAGATGATATTACCAAATTTTGGGAATGCAAATTGCTAAGTAGCAGGAACAGCTTAAGTTTACACTGAAATGTTCCTTGAAATCCTGTGGTAGATCTGAGCAGAGAGCTTGCTCAGCTAACTCAGAATTGGCAGAATTCCCAAAAGGGTGGGACTTTGAAAATTACATGACTCAAAAGGAGGTATACAAACTAATAGTTTATGGCCTACCCAGCAGTGGCTGTGCCAAGAGTCAAGAAGGCAATGGGTGCAAAAGAAGAAATAATAAAAGCACAACTGAACAGAGGAATTTTTGTCAAATGAACTTTGGAGAAACACCTTGACCTTTTCCACACTCTTTATGCATGATTTCAAATCTTGTTCAGGTGTTTGAACTGTGGATGGTAGGTAGCAGTAATATATATGCTGGCAGTACTCCTCAGGCCAGGCTAGGAGCCAGGAAAAGGGAAGGGATTTCTTTTGTGTTCTACTCCCAGTGTGTTTCACTTTGATTTTTCACATCCTGTAATACTCATATGAAGGCCCAGTATCTCACTACTTTTCCCCATTGGCATTGAAAATTCAGCTCTACTTTGTATCTTACTGGTTAACTATAAATAACAGAATAATTAATGGGATGGGAGCTTTTGAAGATCATGAGCAACCTGCCCTCTGGAAAGCCCTCTTGGGCAGTTTAGCCTGTGGAACTCTTGACCTACTGAACTAAAAAGAAGCTATTTATTCTGTCTTTAACCATATGTCATGGGTACATTTGCTTTTAAGTGAATTTATAAAATATTAATGTAATCATACCAAACTGCAGAGTCGTAAATACATCTATCAGGAGTTACATTATCCTTTAGATTTGTTTGTCTCATTATTAGTAGACGGTACAGGAAGACAGGCATTTCCTTCTTGGTGGAAGCAGCAGAACTTGTTTACTGAAGTGCTGTTTCTGTAATCTGTGGTAAGGTAGAGTTGAGACAGAGCGATATGAATAACAATGAGGAGGCAGGCAGAACAATAAAAGGAAGACAAACACTCCTATCATAGAGGAAATAGATGGAATTGTTGAGGTCGAATACAATCTAATCTGATCTTTTCCTGAAGAAAATTAGCAGTTTTTAAATGGGTGAGATAATGTTAACAATTTCTCCCAAATCTTCTGCACAAAGAATCAAATTTTTCAAACACATAAATGGCACTCTGAATCAGAGTGTTCTTATTCTGCTAGCAAGACAGAGGGTCAGGGACCTTAAGTTCTCTGTGATGAAAAGGAAAACTAGACACCCTTCCCAGCGCCAGCATACAGCCCCACGTAGAGAATCCTTGTCATAAATGTTGTGGACTGTAATAGTGAATATCTGAATTAGTGAGTTTATTAGTGTGTGTTTTGCATCTGGCACAGAAGGAAGAATACTTATCCATGAGGACTATCCTGCCAGAGGTCTTCAGACCTGTTTTGTTCTTTCATTGTTTCAGGTGAATTTCATTATGTGTCCCTGTTTACCAGAAGGGAAATAGAAATACAGAGATATACTAAACTTTCCTCAAGGTCACATACTATTGAGTACAAAAGAAAGAAGTCATGAGAGCCTAAGGAGAGAAGGTGTGTATAGGTATACATGCATGTTGAATGAGATAACATATGACAGATAGAAGTAAGTAGTTCATAATATAAAATAGCCCTTGGGAGATTATTCTTCCTAAACCTCTCTAGGGTATTAGCACCTCAGGAACACAGACATTAGAAGATGGAGGTGGCCTAGTTTGCTTGGCTTGTCTCTGCAGAAGAGGGTGTCCATGAGGCATTTACGTGCCCATTCGCCCAGACACAAGGTTCCTTCAATACATAGCATGCTAGTCCTAAAGTTCTGCTTCTGCATGAACCACAAAGTCTCTTGGTAGTTTATTTCTGCCTCCTCTATCATCTACAGAGCCACCTAGGAACTTAGAGGCCCCCTTAAGGACATACTGACAGACTTTGCTCCACTGAGGTCTACAGCTATTATGAATAAGTCTTTGGGAACAGGATTCGCTACTGCTAATGCAACTGCTGCTTCTTCACCACAACAGCCTTTTACATTGCTTTCTCTGTCTGACATGCACTGTATGTGTATCTGTAGGAAGATATGTATGGGAAATGGGAAGTCAAATTCAGTGAAGTCCCTTCTCTCACAGAACTGACTGGTTTCTTTTTTATAGAAACAATTTAGACAATGAAATTAGGCCTGCTCCTAGATCCAGTCAAATAAGGCCCTTGCTCTGAACCTGTACAACATTGGGGGCACTGAGGCTTGAAAGGTGTACCTTGATATTTTCTAAGTCTCTCTCTCTCTAGTCCTGAACACTGGCCAGGAAGTCAGTGCCATAAGATCAATTACCAAGTCCAGAGCAGAAACTGTCTTTTCTGCTGACCAGAAGCACCTTTCTAGAAATTTGTACATTTCCTTTCCATTTCAGGGAATGATAAGAACTGACAGTGTTATGAACATAGTGGAGCATGTGTCCTTATTACATGGTGGATCATCTTCTGGGTATATGCCCAGGAGTGGTATAGCTGGGTCCTCAGGTAGTACTATGTTCAATTTTCTGAGGAACTGCTAGACTGATTTCCAGAGTGGTTGTACCAGCTTGCAATCCCACCAACAATGGAGGAGTTTTCCTCTTTCTCCACATCCTAGCCAGCATCTGCTGTCCCCTGAGTTTTGATCTTAGCCATTCTGACTGGTGTGAGGTGGAATCTCAGGGTTGTTTTGATTTGCATTACCCTGATGATTAAGGATGTTGAACAATTCTTTTTTTAATTTTATTTTTATTTTTGATACTTTATTTACATTTCAAATGTTTTCCCCTTTCTAGGTCTCCCCTTTGGAAAAATTTCTTTAGGGGCTTCTCGGCCATTTCATATTCCTCAGTTAAGAATTCTTTGTTTTGCTCTGTACCCCATTTTTAATCGGGTTATTTGATTCTCGGGAGTCTAAGTTCTTGAGTTCTTTGTATATATTGGATATTATTTATAATAGCCAGAAGCTGGAAAGAACCCAGATGTCCTTCAGCAGAGGAATGGATACAGAAAATGTGGTACATTTACACAATAGAATACTACTCAGCTATTAAAAACAATGAATTCATGAAATTCTTAGGCAAATGGATGGAACTAGAAAATATCATCCTGAGTGAGGTATCCCATTCACAAAAGAACACACATGATATGCACTCACTGATAAGTGGATATTAGCCCAAGAGCTTAGAATACCCAAGATACACTTCACAGACCACATGAAGCTCAAGAAGAAGGAAGACCAACGTGTGGATGCTTCGGTCTTTCTTAGAAGGGGGAACAAAATACTCACAGGAGGAAGTATGGAGGCAAACTGTGGAGCAGAGACTGAAGGAAAGGCCATCCAGAGATTGCCTCACCTGGGGATCCATCCCATATACAATCACCAAATGCAGACACTATTGTGAATGCTAAGAAGTGCTTGCTGACAGTAGCCTGATATAGCTGTCTCCTGAGAGGCTCTGCCAGAGCCTGACATATACAGAGGTGGATGCTCACAGACAACCATTGGACTGATCATGGGGTCCCCAATGGAGGAGTTAGAGAATGGACTGAAGGAGCTGAAGGGGTTTGCAACCCCCTAGGAAGACCAACAATATCAACCAACAAGAGCTCCCAGGGTCTAAACCTTGAGTGACCCATGGCTCCAGCTGCATATGTAGCAAAGGAGGGCCTTATTGGGCACCAATGGGAGAGAGGCCCTTGGTCCTGTGAAGGCTAGATGCCTCAGTGTAGGCGAATGCTAGGGCGGGGAGACAGGAATGGGTAGGTGGATGAGTGGGGGAACACCCTCGTAGAAGCAGGGAGATGGGAGATGGAATAGGGGGTTTTGGCGGGGGGAACCAGGAAAGGGGATAACATTTGAAATTTAAATAAAGAAAATATCCAATAAAAAACATGAGCATTTAAAGACATTACAGCTACTAACATAATAAACAATTAGGTAGGAAAAAATATGCTTTGAGAACACTGCATAAGAATCTCCACTATTGTATTTAGGAATGATATTTATATAATAAACTACTGTTTGCTGTGGAAATATACCTTGAAGAAGTAAATAGTAATTATGTATGTGCCTGCAGTTTACTTTATTGTTATTTTACTCAAAATGATTAAAATAAATAACTATCAAAAAATAAAAAGAACTGACAGAGTTATGAGTACACAGTCCTAATCTCACTCTAGGCCCCTATAGGCCCCAGTTTCTATTTACCTGGTGTGGGATACTCTCTAATCCTTTATCTCGTATATGAAATCAACTGATGCCTGTAGATGCTTCAAGGCATATGCCTATGAGTCCTCTCAGAGTCTTGATTCCAGGAGAATGGTCTGTCAAGTGAATCATTCCAAAGGCTGAAGTTACATGGTTTTATAGTGTGCCACATGAGATTGTGCCATCAGAATGCTATTGATGCTTACTAGAGGTGGGTCAATTTGTTTACATGGATAAAGCACACCAAAAAAAATTTATTTGGATACCCTCATACTTCTTAGAGTCACACCTGTGTGAAATAAAAAGCAATGCAGAGTAAAATAAAATTTTGGCAAAAAGTTTAGACAGGTTTTCAGCAGAATTAAGGATGCACCAGAAAAATCTACAAAGAACTCTTCAGGTATATAAGACTTAAGCTTTGAAGCACAGGGAGAATTCAGAGAACCTCAGATGATTCCAGCCATGAAAAACAAGATGTAAAAAGACACACAGATTAGTTGTTTGTAGAGCCACTTCATGTTGTGTGTTCTACTATTCGCATTTCATTCATCATCCCATCTCCTCGTAGTTCCCTGGAAGGTAGGAGATAGAAACCTCATTTTTGCAGCTGAGAAAATAGAAGTGCATCTTGCAAAGCAAATGACAGAGGGAGAAACTAAATCCCCAAAGTGTATACTGTTCATCACCATACTGTAAAAGGATAGAAAGGGTACCAGGGACAGCAAGAAGCTTTGTCAATATGGAGCCAAGGATGTGTACTGGAAACTAATGGAGATGTGATCCTTAGACAAAGCACAGCAGTGTTATAAAAGATACTGAATACCAAACAGACATGTAAAGAGTGAGTAGACTGGGATCAAACTAAATAATACCCTTATCCTGAAAGAAAAGTACATAGCTATATGATAATTAAGACTGAGAATTTTAACTATGAAGAGGCATTTGCTTGATTGCTTTGCTTTGATATTTATAATGTTTAACATTCTGCCTCCTTTTGACCTTGCCTGCTATCATTTATTGTTGGTTTCTCTCTCTCTCTCTCTCTCCCTCCCTCTCTCTCTCTCTCTTTTTTTTTTTTTTTGGTCTGCTTTTTCAGACTTTGATCCTGCCCTTGGAATGATGACTGGAATACCACCAATAACTCCAATGATGCCTGGTTTAGGAATAGTACCTCCACCAATTCCTCCAGATATGCCTGTAGTAAAGGAGATCATACACTGCAAAAGCTGCACGCTCTTCCCTCCTAACCCAAGTACAAGCTTGCTTTTTTTGGTGGTGGTGGTGGTGGTGGTGGTGGTGGTGGTGGTGGTGGTGGTGGTAGTGGTGGTTAAACTCTTTTCTTCAGATCCATATATTGAATTATTCGAAGCCATTCCTACACATGACCCAAGCCTCATTAATGTTTTCCCTGGAGTCCTGATGGTACTGCACAGCATATCAAGAAAGCTCCTGCTATAGTGCCTAGATTCCAGCTGTTGGTTAAAAACCTCCATCTGGGAACTTAGACCGTAGATCAAATGAACTTATCAAGATAAATAGGAACCTTTCACGTGTATCTTTGGACAAATATTTCATCTTCTATCATAAATAGGCATCAGTTCATCATGAATCAGATACTGCCAGGACCATTCTATTTAGTGTGACCTGCTCATAACCGAGATGGTTTTAGAGTCAGTCAGTTGCCTTGACAGGCCCTCTTGGTCACTTCTGCAAATGAAAATTAGCTTAATTCCCTCTGATTGTCTAACTGAGTTGTTAACAGGGTACATCTTTTTAGATTAATAAGAAACCTAGGAGGTCAGCATCTAAGAGGACTGGATTGTAAAGAGTATTTTATTTCAAAGACAATTAGAGACTAAAGAATGACATATCCTTTTGTAGCCTTCTTTACTCCCATGGCTGATCCCGGATATTGGATTTGTGCATAGCTGGACAAACAATGCCATTAAAGCCTCTATCTTCCTCTTAGTTCTACTGTATCAATACATGCCATGTCTCTTTTCCCCATTTATTCTACCATTTTGTGTTTAAGTCATGGCAAGGTGTACATCCCCAGTTGTTCCTTTATCATGTAAAAACAACCCATGAATATAGACATTGCTGAAAAGGCAGAAGTCATGCTGATTTAATCATTCATGTATTGTGTGAGCAGCCTTTGCTAGACTTTCAGTATTTCGGTCAAGTTTAAGCTAACAGGATAGTGCATAACCTGTAATGTCCAGGGTTGATACAATCGATGTTGAGCTTAATAAACCAGTTTTTAAGTCTCCAAAGAATCATACAAATGTCCTGTTTTTACATTTTTTTGTTTTTAATGCATAGACCACATTGTTAAACAGTCTTGGAATGCATCTCAAAACATGTCTTAAAGAAGTTGTAGCTTCATATTCTTTAGAAAAGAAAGAAATTTCTCAAATACAATTTCATCTCTTTCTACCTGCAGCCATGATTTCTTGGTTCAGAGTTGGAAGGGCTGCAGAGTAAGAAGGCAGCATTGTTCCCAGCGGCCCAGTCATTTAGTTCTTCATCTTTGTACTAAGGAAGGCTGACAGGGCAATTAATGTCAGTAAATGAGTGGCTTCTGGGAATGAATCTGCTTTCGAATTGAATTAAAAACTAACACTCCCATGAAGCTTACATCAAACTGGTGGTTTATCTGCTTTTTAGAAATGGATTTTGTTTAAAGGGAAGTACTCAGGTTAATTGTGTACAAAAATCTCTAACTAAGGCATCTGTCTTTTAATTCTTTGCTGCAAGTGTGGCAATTATGCCATTTTTATTAACAGTGGGGACTTGTTTTGTGAAAGTAAGATGGGAAAGCAGGCAGTTGATGTGACTTGAACCCCTTATCACCTCCTGGGCCAAACAAATCTAATTTATTATAAAGGTTTTGATTAAAATCCTCACTACTTATTCCTTCCTGACTCTGGTATATTCTCTTAGATTTAGTGGCATCTGACTGTAAAGTCTGTCTCAGCACCAAGATCCTATTACTCAGAGATAATCCCGGTGTCTTTAGTCACCATCCACACTGCTACTGACTTCTGATGCTTTATTAGAAAATACATTTACATTATTTCCTTCCTCTGTCCCACCAGACTATCCTTGCAAATGCTTGCCACATAAATAACATGGGGATACTATATAATATTACTCCGAGGCTCTCAATTCATAGTCTAACTCAGTGGTTCTCAACCTTCTTAATGATGCAGCCCTTTATAATACAGTTCCTCATGTTGCGATGACCCCCCCAGGCATAAAATTATTTTTGTTGCTACTTGAGAATTATAATTTTGCAACTGATATAAATCATACTGTAACTATCTGTGTTTTCTAAAGGCCATAGACTACCTTTGTGAGAGGGTTATTGACCCCAAAGGAGTCGAGATGCATAAGTTGAGAACCACTGGTCTAACTCCTTACTCTGTTTCATGGCTGTTTTCTTTTCTTTATTTTAATTCCAGAATTTTTTATTCTTTTTGAGGAAAAACCTTGCTAAAGTACTCATTGCAAAGTCCACATTTTTGTTTAAGTTACATAGATCGTACCACATCAACTATAAAACTTTATACATTGAAATGTATTACAAGTGAGTGACATAGCAGACAGAGCACAAAACAGAAGATAACATTTATAACTGAAATTACCCACTAAATAATGACAGAAATAATTTCCAGATGTGTCAGTACTATCTCCAAAGAAATGAGTCACTTAGCAGCTTAGACCTGGTTGGGGGGGGGGGGGAGGCAAAAGTTGAATTCTCCACTTCTCTCCCTGTGTCTTGCATCTCATCTGTGTTGTCTGTCTCTTTTTTCTTTTATTTCTTTCTCTTTTTTTTGATACTTTATTTACATTTCAAATGTTTCCCCCTTTCTAGGCCTCCCCTTTGGAACCTACCATTCCCTCCCCCTCCCCCTGCCTCTATGAGGTTATTCCCTCACCCACCCACGCACTCTCTTCTTCCCTCCTTCGCATTCCACTATACTGGGGCATCGAACACCCTCAGGCCCAAGGGCCTCTCCTCCCCCTGATAGAAAACAAGACCCTCCTCTGCCACATATGTGGCCAGTACCATGGGTCCCTCCATGTGTATTCTTTGGTTGGTGGATCAGTCTCCGGGAGCATCAAGGGTCAGGCCAGTTGACACTGTTGTTCCCTCCCTGGGGCTGCAAGCACCCTCAGCTCCTTCAATCCCTTCTCCAACTCCTCCATCTGGGACCTCACAATCAGCCCAAAGGTTGCTGTAAAGTGAATTTTGGGTACTGCGAACTTTTGGGCTAATAACCACTTATCAGTGAGTACATACCATGTTTTTTTTTGTGTGTGTGTGACTGTGTTACCTCTCTCAGGATGATATTTTCAAGTTCCATCCATTTGCCTAAGAATTTCATGAAGCCATTGTTTTTAATATCTGATTAGTATTCCATTGTATAAATGTACCACATTTTCTGTATCCATTCCTCTGTGGAAGGACATCTGGGTTGTTTCCAGCTTCTGGCTGTCATAAATATGGCTGCTATGAACATAGTACAGCATGTGTCCTTATTAAATGTTGAAGCATCTTCTGGATATATGCCCAGGAGTGCTATAGCTGGGTCCTCAGGCAGTATTATTTCCACATTTCTAAGGGTCTGCCAAACTGATTTCCAGAGAGGTTGTATCAGCTTTCAATTCCACCAGTAATGGAGGAGTGTTCTTCTTTCTCCACATCCTTGCCAGCATCTGCTGTCACCTGAGTTTTTTATCTTAGCCATTCTGACTGATGTGAGGTGGAATCTCAGGGTTGTTTTGATTTGCATTTCCCTGATGACTAACGATATTGAACATTTCTTTAGGTGCTTATCAGACCTATGAGTTTCTTTAGTTGAGAATTCTCTGTTTAACTCTGTTCCTCATATTTTGATAGGGTTACTTGGATCTCTGGAGTCTAACTTCTTGAGTTCTTTGTATATATTGGATATTAGCCCTCTATCAGACATAGGATTGGAAAAGATCATTTCCCAATCTATTGGCTGCCATTTTGTCTTATTGACAGTGTCCTTTGCCTTACAGAAGCTTTGCAATTTCGTGAGGTCCCATTTGTTGATTCTTGATCTTAGAGCATAAGCCATTGGTGTTCTGTTCAGGAACTTTTCCCCTGTGCCCATGTGTTCGAGACTTTTCCCCACTTTCTTTTCTATTAGATTCAGTGTATCTGGTTTTATGTGGAGGTCCTTGATCCACTTGGAGTGAGCTTTTTACAGGGAGATAGGAATGGATCAATTTGCAATCTTCTACATATAGACCGCCAGTTGAACCAGCACCATTTGTTGAAGAAGCTGCCTTTTTTTCCACTGGATGGTTTTAGCCCCTTTGTCAAAGATCAAATGACCATAAGTGTGTGGGTTCATTTCTGGATCTTCAATTCTATTCCATTGATCTTCCTGCCTGTCAACTGTGCCAATACCATGCAGTTTTATCACTACTCCTCTGTAGTACAGCTTGAGATCAGGATGCTGATTCCCCCAGAAGTTCTTTTGTCGTTGATAATAGATTTTGCTATCCTGGGTGTTTATGGTTATTACAAATGAATATGAGATTTCCTTTTTCTAAGTCTATGAAGAATTGAGTTGGAATTTTGATGGGGATTTCATTGAATCTGTAGATTGCTTTCAGCAGGATGGCCATTTTTACTATATTAATCCTGCCAATCCATGTGCATGGGAGGTCTTTCCCTCTTCTGAGGTCTTCTTCGATTTCTTTCTTCAGAGACTTGAAGTTCTTATCATACAGATTGTTCAGTTGTTTGGTTAGAGTCACACCAAAGTACATTATATCGTTTGTGACAATTATGAAGGGTGTCATTTCCCTAATTTCTTTCTCAGCCTGTTTATCCTTCAAGTATAGGAAGGCTACTGATTTGTTTGAATTAATTTTGTATCCAGTCACTTTGCTGAGGTTGTTTATCAACTTTAGCAGTTCTCTGGTGGAGCTTTTCAGGTCTCTTAAGTATACCATCATATCATCTGCAAATAGTGATATTTTTATTTCTTCCTTTCCAATTTGTATCCCTTTGACATCCTTTTGTTGTCTGATTGCTTTAGCTAGAACTTCAAGTACTATATTGAATAGATAGGGAGAGAGAGGGCAGCCTTGTCTAGTCCCTGATTTTAGTGGGATTGCTTCAAGTTTCTCTCCATTTAGTTTGATGTTGGCCACTGGTTTACTGTATATTGCTTTTACTATGTTTAGGTATGCACTTGAATTCCTGATCTTTCCAAGACTTTTATCATGAAAGGATATTGAATTTTGTCAAATGCTTTTTCAGCATCTAATGAAATGACCACGTGGTTTTTTTCTTTGAGTTTGTTTATGTAGCGGATTATATTGATGGATTTCTGGGTATTGAACCATCCCTGCATCCCTGGGATGAAGCCTACTTGATCTTGGTGAATGATTGTTTTGATGTGTTCTTGGATTCGGTTTGAGAGAATTTTATTGAGTATTTTTGCATCGATATTCGTAAGGGAAATTGGTCTGAAGTTCTCTTTCTTTGTTGGGTATTTGTAAGGTTTTGGTATCAGTGTAATTGTGGCCTCATAGAATGGACTTGGTACTGTTCCTTCCGTTTCTATTTTGTGGAATAGATTTAAGAGTATTAGTATTAGATCTTCATTAAAGGTATGATGGAATTCAGCACTGAACCCATCTGGTCCTGAGCTTTTCTTAGTTGGGAGACTTAACGACTGCTTCTATTTCATTAGGGGTTATGGAACTATTTAGATGGTTTATCTGATCCTGACTTAACTTTGGTATTTGGTATCTGTCTAGAAACTTGTTCATATCCTCCAGATTTTCCATTTTTGTTGAGTATAAGCTTTTATAGTAGGATCTAGTGGTTTTTTGAATTTCCTCACAATCTGTTGTTATATCTCCCTTTTCATTTCTAATTTTGTTAATTTGAATACTGTTTCTGTGCCCTCTGATTAGTCTGGCTAATGGTTTGCCTATCTTGTTGATTTTCTCAAAGAACCAGCTCCTGGTTTTGTTGATTCTTAGTATAGTTCTTTTAGTTTCTACTTGGTTGATTTCAGCCCTTAATTTGATTATTTCCTGCCTTCTATTCCTCTTGTGTATATTAGCTTCTTTTTGTTCTAGAGCTTTCAGGTGTGCTGTTAAGCTGCTAGTGTATGCTCTCTCCAGTTTCTTTTTGGAGGCATTCAGAGCTATGAGTTTTCCTCTTAAAACTGTTTTCATTGTGTACCATAGGTTTAGTTATGTTGTACTTTCATTTTCATTAAATTCTAGGAAGTGTTTAATTTCTTTCTTTATTTCTTCCTTGACCAAGTTATCATTGAGTAGAGCATTGTTCAGCTTCCATGTGTATGTGGGTTTCTGTTGTTGTTGCCATTGAAGACCAGCCTTATTATGTAGTGATCTGATAGGAGGCATGGGATTATTTCAATCTTCTTATATCTGTTGAGGTTTGTTTTGTGACCAATTATATGATCAGTTTTGGAGAAGGTACCATGAGGTGCTGAGAAGAAGGTATATTCTTTTGATGTAGGATGAAATGTTCTATAGACATCTGTTAAATCAATTTGGTTCTTAACATCTATTAGTTTCACTGTGTCTCTGTTTAGTTTGTGTTTCCAAGATCTGTCCATTGATGATAGTGGGGTGTTCAAGTCTCCCACTATTATTATGTGAGGTGCAATACGTGCTTTGAGTTTTATTAAAGTTTCTTTTATGAATGTGGGTACCCTTGCATTCAGGGCTTAGATGTACAGAATTGAGAGTTCTTCTTAGTATATTTTTCCTTTGATGAGTATGAAGTGTCCTTCCGTATCTTTTCTGATAACTTTTGGGTGAAAGATGATTTTATCCAATATTAGAATGGCTACTCGAGCCTGTTTCATGGGACCATTTGCCTGGAACATTGTTTTCCAGCCCTTTACTCTGAGGTAGTGTTTGTCTTTAACACTGATGTGAGTTTCCTTGATGCAGCAAAATGCTGAGCCCTGTTTATGGATCCACTCTGTCAGTCTATGTCTTTTTATTGGGGAATTGAGTCCATTGATGTTAACAGATATTAAGGAATTGTGATTGGTGCTTCCTGTTATTTTCAATGTTATTTTTATATTTGTGTGACTATCTTCTTTTGAATTTTTTGAAAGATTACTTTCTTGCTTTTTCTAGGGTGTTGTTTCCCTCCTTGAGTTGACATTTTCCATCTATTATCCTTAGTAAGGCTGGGTTTGTGGAAACATACTGTGCAAATTTGGATTTGTCATAGAATATTTTGGTTTCACCATCTATGGTAACTGAGAGTTTTGCTGGGTATAGCAGCCTGGGCTGGCATTTGTGTTCTCTTAGGATCTGTATGAGATCTGCCCAGGATCTTCTAGCTTTTATAGTCTCTGGTAAGATGTCTGGTATAATTCTGATTGGTCTGTCCTTTTTATATGTTACTTGCCCTTTTTCCCTTACTGCTTTTAATATTATTTCCTTATTTTGGGTATTTGGTGTTTTGAGTATAATGTGATGGGATGAATTTCTTTTCTGGTCCAATCTATTTGGTGTTCTGTAGGCTTCTTGTATATTTATGTTTATCTCTTTCTTTGGGTTAGGGAAGTTTTCTTCTATAATTTTGTTGAAGATATTTACTGGTTCTTTTTTTTTGGAATCTTCACTCTCTTCTATACCTATTATCCTCAGGTTCTGTCTTCTCATTTCATCCTGGATATCGTGGATGTTTTGGGTTAGGAGTTTTTTGCATATTGCATTTTCTTTGACTGTTGTGTCAATGTTTTCTATGGTATCTTCCTCACCTGAGATTCTCTCTTCCATCTCTTGTACTCTGTTGGTGATGCTTGCATCTATGACTCCTGATCTCTTTCCTAGATTTTCTAACTCCAGGTTTGTCTCCCTTTGTGATTTCTTTATTCTTTATATATCTATTCTTAGTTCCTGGATGGTTTTGTTCATCTCCTTCATTTGTTTGATTGTGGTTTCCTGTAATTCCACCAGTTTGATTGTGTTTTCCTGTAATTCTTTAAGGGATATTTGTGTTTCCTCTTTAAGGGCTTCTCGTTGTTTACCTGTGTTCTCTTGTATTTCTTTAAGGGAGTAATTTATTTCCTCCTTTGTTTCTATCATCATGAGGTGTGATTTTAAATCTGATTCTTGCATTTCTGGTGTATTGAGTTATCCAGGGCTTGCTGTGGTGGGAGAGCTGGGTTCTAATGATGCCAAGTAACCTTGGTTTCTGTGCCTTATGTTCGTGCCCTTACCTTTCGCCATCTGGTTATCTCTGGTGTTAGCTGGTCTTACTCTCTCAAACTGTGGCTTGTTTGTCCTGCAAGCCTTTATGTCAGTACTCCTTGGAGACCAGCTCTCTCTAAGAGGAATTTGTTTTTAAAGAGCTGTGGTACAGGGTCAGCTCTGGGGTGCAGAGAGAAAGCAGAAGGATCTTGTTCCCAGCTGTCCATTGGTTCCTGTGTCCTGATGGCTCTGCAAGAGTCACCCTTAATCCAGTGAATTTGAACAGCAGTGGTGGTCTTGCCTGTGCTTGAAGTTGTGTTGGCACTCCTGGGATACCAGCTATCTCCTGGCACTGTTTGAATATGGAACCCTGTGTCAAAGGATCTGCTCCAGGCCACTGAAAGAAACCGGAAGACCACTCCTCAGTCCCTGTGTCCTGGGAATTTCAGGTGGGTCCCTCTGAGCAGAGAGGTTTGCCAACACTCCTCAGAGTCTACCTTTCTCCTGGCACTATTTGGCTATGGAGCCTTGATGAACCAGGCAGAGGTCTCCCACCACAGATGGAAACAGGAAGGCTCCTTCCTCCCTGCTGTTCCTCAGTCCCTGTGTCCCAAGGATTCCAGAGGAGTCCCTCTGAGCAGTGTTGCTCTTCCTACCCTCACACATGGGCTTTTCCACACTCATGGGAGGCTAGATTTCTCCCAGTGCTATTTGTGTATTCTTGGCTGTTTTCTTTCTTTTTTTCTTTTTTTTCTACTTATTTACATTTCAAATGCTTCTCCCTTCCAGATCTCCCCTTTGGAACCTCCCCATTATCTCCCCACTCCCCCTGCCATAATAGAGGTATTCTCCCACCCACCCACTCTCATCTTCCCTCCATGGTATTCTCCTCTACTGGGGGATCTAACACCCTCAGGCCCAAAGGCCTCTCCTCCCCCTGATGGCTAACAAGACCCTCTTCTGCAACATATGTGGCTAGCACCATGGGTCTCTCCATGTGTATACTTTGGTTGGTGATCAGTCTCCAGGAATTTTCGGAGGTCAGGCCAGTTGCAACTGTTGCTCCCTCCCTGGGGATGCACACTCAGTCAGCTCCTTCAATCCCTTCTCCAACTCCTCCATCTGGGACTATTTCGGGTCACTTAAGTTTACCATCATATCATCTGCAAATAGTGATATTTTGATTTCTTCCTTTCCAATTTGTATCCTTTTGACCTCCTTTTGTTGTCTAATTGCTTTAGCTAGAACTTCAAGTACTATATTGAATATATATATAGAGAGAGGGCACCCTTGTATAGTCCCTGATTTTAGTGGGATTGCTTCGAGTTTCTCTCCATTTAGTTTGATGTTGGCTACTGGTTTGCTGTATATTGTTTTTACTATGTTTATGTATGCTCCTTGAATTCCTGATCTTTCCAAGACTTTTATCATGAAGGGATGTTGAACTTTGTCAAATGCTTTTTCAGCATCTAACAAAATGACCATGTGGTTTTTTTCTTTGAGTTTGTTTATGTAGTGGATTACATTGATGGATTTCCGGGTATTGAACCATCCCTGCATCCCTGGGATGAAGCCTACTTGATCATGGTGAATGATCGTTGTGATGTGTTCTTGGATTCGGTTTGCAAGAATTTTATTGAGTATTTTTGCATTGATATTCATAAGGGAAATTGGTCTGAAGTTTTCTTTTATTGTTGGGTCTTTGTGGGGTTTTGGTATCAGTGTAACTGTGGCCTCACAGAATGAATTGGGTGGTGTTCCTTCCGTTTCTATTTTGTGGAATAGCTTGAAGAGTATTGGTATTAGGTCTTCTTTGAAGGTCTGATAGAATTCTGCACTGAACCCATCTGGTCCTGGGCTTTTTTTGGTTGAGAGACTTTTAACGACTGCTTCTATTTCTTTAGGGGTTATGGGACTGTTTAGGTGGTTTATCTGATTCTGATTTAACTTTGGTAATTGGTATCTGTCTAGAAAGTTGTCCATTTCCTCCAGATTTTCCAATTTTGTTGCATATAGGCTTTTGTAGTAGGTTCTGATGATTTTTTAAATTTCCTCAGAGTATGTTGTTATATCTCCCTTTTCATCTCTAATTTTATTAATTTGCATACTGTCTCTTTGCCCTCTGATTAGTCTGGCTAAGGGTTTTGCTATCTTGTTGATTATCTTAAAGAACCAGCTCTTGGTTTTGTTGATTCTTTGTATAGTTTTTTTTTGTTTCTACTTGGTTGATTTCAGCCCTTAATTTGATTATTTCCTGCCTTCTACTCCTCTTGGGTGTATTAGCTTCTTTTTGTTCTATAGCTTTCAGGTGTGCTGTTAAGATTTTAGTATATGCTCTCTCCAGTTTCTTTTTGGAGGCATTGAGATCTATGAGTTTTCCTCTTAACACTGCTTTTATTGTGTCCCATAGGTTTGGGTAACTTCTACTTTCATTTTCATTAAATTCTAGGAAGTCTTTAATTTCTTTCTTTATTTCTTCCTTGACCAAGTTATCATTGAGCAGAGCATTGCTCAGCTTCTATGTGTATGTGGGCTTTCTGTTGTTGTTGCTGCTGTTGAAGACCAACCTTAATCCATAGTGATCTGATAGGAGGCATGGGATTATTTCAATCTTCTTGTATCTGTTGAGGTGTCTTTTGTGACCAATTATATGATCAGTTTTGGAGAAGGTACCATGAGGTGCTGAGAAGAAGGTATATTCTTTTGATTTATGATGAAATGTTCTATAGATATCTGTTAAACCCATTTGGTTCATAGCATCTGTTAGTTTACCTGTGTCTCTGTTTAGTTTATGTTTCCAAGATCTGTCCATTGTTGAGAGTGTGGTGTTGAAGTCTCCCACTATTATTGTGTGAGGTGCAATGTGTGTTTTGAGCTTTAGTAGAGTTTCTTTTAAGAATGTGGGAGCTCTTGCATTTGTGGCATACATGTTCAGAATTGAGAGTTCATGGTAGATTTTTCCTTTGGTGAGTATGAAGTGTCCTTCCTTATCTTTTTTTATTACTTTTGGTTGAAAGTCAATTTTATCAGATATTAGAATGGCTACTCCAGCAAGTTTCTTGGGGCCATTTGCCTGGAAATTTTTTTCCAGCCCTTTCCTCTGAAGTAGTGTTTGTCTTTAACACTGAGGTGCGTTTCCTGGATGAAGCAAAATGCTGGGTCCTGTTTATGGATCCAGTCTGTCAGTCTATGTCTTTTATTGGGGAGTTGAGACCATTTGTGTTAAGAGGTATTAAAGTATAGTGATTGTTGTTTCCTGTTATTTTTGATGTTGTTTATGTGTCTATCTTCTTTTGAGTTTGTTGAAAGTTTACTTTCTTGCTTTTTCTTGAGTGTAGTTTCCCTCCTTGAGTTGGCGTTTTTCATGTATTATTCTTTGTAGGGCTGGGTTTGTGGAAACATACTGTGCAAATTTGGATTTGTCATAGAATATTTTGGCTTCACCATCTATGATTATTGAGAGTTTTGCTGGGTATAGCAGCATGGGCTGGCATTTGTGTTCTCTTAGAGTCTGTATGTAATCTACCCAGGATCTTGTAGCTTTCATAGTCTCTGGTGAGAAGTCTGGTGTAATTTCGATAGGTCTGCCTTTATATGTTACTTGTCCTTTTTCACTTACTGCTTTTAATATTCTTTCCTTGTTTTGTGTATTTGGTGTTTTGACTATAATGTGACGGGAGGAATTTCTTTTCTTGTCCAGTCTATTTGGTGTTCTGTAGGCTTCTTTTATATTTATGTTTATCTCTTTCTTTAGGTTAGGGAAGTTTTCTTCTATAATTTTGTTGAAGATATTTACTGGTCCTTTAAGTTGGGAATCTTCACTCTCTTCTATACCTATTATGCTCTGGTTCCATCTTCTCATTGCATCCTGGATATCTTGGATGTTTTGGGTTAGGAGCTTTTTGGATTTTGTGTTTTCTTTGATTGTTGTGTCTATGTTTTCTATGGTATCTTCCACACCTGAGATTCTCTCTTCCATCTCTTGTATTCTGTTGGTGATGCTTGCCTCTATGATTCCTGATTTCTTTCCTATGTTCTCTATCTCCAAGGTTGTCTCCCTTTGTGATTTCTTTATTGTTTCTATTTCTGTTTTTTATTACTGAATGGTTTTGTTCATTTGTTTGATTGTGTTTTCCTGTAATTCTGGGATTTTTGTGCATCCTCTTTAAGGGTTTCCAGTTGTTTGCCTGTGTTCTCTTGTATTTCTTTAAGGGAGTTATTTATTTCCTTCTTAAAATCTTCTATCATCCTCTTGATATGTGATTTTAAGTCTGAGACTTCCTTTTCTGGTGTGTTGGGGTATTCAAGGCTGGCTGTTGTGGGAGAGCTGGGTTCTGATGAAGCCAAGTAGTCTTGGTTTCTGTTCCTTGTGTTCTTGCCCTTGCCTTTCGCCATCTGGTTATATCTGGTGTTAGCTGGTCTTTCTCTCTCTGACTGTAGCTTGTCTTTCCTTCAAGCCCAGTTGTCAATATTCCTTGGAGACAAGTTCTCTCTCCCAGCTGTTCCTCAGTCCCTGTTTCTGGATTCCTCCTGTTGCTGGCTTTTCCACACAAGTGGGCGGCTCACTTTCTCCTGGCGCTGTTTGTTTATGGAGCCCTGGTGGCCCAGGCAGAGGTCTCCTGCCACAGATGGAAACCTGCAGGCTCTTACCTCCCAGCTGTTCCTCAGTCCCTGCGTCTGGTTGTGGCTGTTTTCAATCCATCCTTTCTATTTACCACAAGCCTACCCTTTAGTCAAATTCAACTGCTTTCTGACCTCACACTCTTCTCTGCGGCCCAGCTCCAAATATACGATCTTCTGGAGTTCTTTAGCATAGGAAGTTCCAAAGGTAAATCTGTAGTAAATCCTTCTACGCAGTTTATATTTACATGCTAAATCCAATGGAATCATTCCTTACTTTGTCTGTCTGCTGTATTTAATATTATGGACCCAATTATACTTCTTGATAGTTTAACTGATTTAAAGGAATAAGAATGGCTCACACCAACCAGATAAAGAATATCAAAATGCTACATGCTGAGGAGCCCAAACACTTCAAAATATTAAAAAAGAAAGAAGGGGCTAGGTTCTGTGGACAAAGTGCTCACCATGCAAGCCTAGAGACCTTATTTCAGATCACCAGCACCACATAAGAGCTGGGCATGGTATGAGCCCAGCACTATAAAACAAAGGCATGCAGATCCCAGAGACTTGCTGAACAACCAGTGTAGCCAATCAGTGAGTTTCAGGTTCAGTGAAATGCCCTATTTCCAAAAAAGGCTTGTGTTGAGACAGTAATAGAGGGATATCAACATCTAACACACATACAGAGAGAGAGAGAGAGAGAGAGAGAGAGAGAGAGAGAGAGAGAGAATGCATAAAATTCTGTGTATTCTTTACCAGGAAAAATCCTCCAAATACTTAATTTGTGACTGGTGTTTGCAGTTCTTCCCCTCCTACCATTTCAATCGTCCCTGATGCTTTTGCTCTTGTAAGAGCATGTCCCTCATTTAAGACAACTAACAAAATTCAATGCCCATTGCTCAATTGTCTATTTTTTTATTATGTTCCACTCTCAGCTCTGTCAACTAGTGAGCTATGAGTCCCTGGCCAATCATTCTACTACCTTTTGTCTTGGTTTCTTTATCTGTAAACTAAGGATATCTGATTAGATTAGCCTAGATACCTGTAGGTTCACTCAGCCATAAAACTATGATTACTACATTTTAAAAACCTACCACTATAACTGTTTCTCAAGGTTAAATTCCTCAAAATACACTAGAAAATCAAAAGAGGATTGGATTATAATACATGGAGCTTTTTACATTTGGTGGATCACACAGAATACATTAATAATTGAGTACTTTGTCTGTGAAATAAGACAGGCCCTATTTCATAGCTCAGTTTTCTACCTCTTTTAAGCCATGAGACGTTGTCAAGTAACTGAACCTCTCTGATCTAGACTAGGTCAGATGAGACTAATCTAAAACATCAGTGAAATTTAGTAAAGGGAAGCAGATCTAGCACTAGGCTCCTGTTTCCAGGATTTGGAGTATAGCAAAAGATTCTTGCCTGCAGCACATATACTTTTTCCACAGGGTGGCTATCAATGGATTTCTGATTCTCAATTAGTGGGTTTTTCCAAGGAGAGGAGAAAGCAATACCATCTCTCTAGGGAGTCAGTTTGGTCAAGATTTTTCACTTCAGCTATAACACCTGTATGGACAGGTGATGTTTGTACTCTATTGAAAGTAACAGTGAATGAAGAATGACTGATGGAACGTCATCTGCTCTCTGTGTGCAAACACATGTGAAAACACCCAGGAGCCACAAAAGGCAACACTGTTTTTCATTTCACCATATCAAAAGAGACAGAACACATTTTGCCTCTGAAGGCTGGATTCTAATAAAGAAAATTAAAATAAATGAGTAAATTGAGCATTAATAACAATTTGCCAGCCTTCTGATTGTTTCCCATTAGCTAGGATTACGTTAAAAATGCATCTGACCCCTACTGATTGTCTGTAAGGCATTTGCTCTTGGGCTGTCTAATAAAATTCTACTTACAGAGTTCTCATTGAATACGTTCTGACAAACAAACCGAATGTTCTCTGATGCTCCTCTGAAAAGCAGGATGTCATGCAAATGGTATTTGGGTCATTTGTGGTACTCTCTGCCTACCCTCTCAAAGACCAGCAATAGACTCTGATCTTACTAATATTGATAGTCTTACCACAGCTTCGCAGAGTGGATGCTTGGATGTAATTGTAATTGCTAGACGCTCCTCCTTTTTCATTCCCAAAGACTCGTTCGTTATTCTCCCAATTATCTTGAATCTTTACATGAACTTTTCTTTCTCTCCATACTGAGTGATGATTTAAGCACTACACAGCCTAGCACATTACCTGATGAATTGGTAGAGTTTAAATTTGTTCTCCTATGGAATTCTCATTGCTGTGCAATGGATTGGGAAATCAGGCCTAGAAAACAAAGGCATTGAACTGTTAATTAAAAACAGATACTATTCTTTAATGAAGACAGTACCCTTTTCTGTGCTTACAAGCATACACTTAAATCTCAGCAAATGATATGAAAAAGGTCTTTGATATTTACTTAAGGAAAATAGATACATCCCTGGCATTCGTAACATTATTCTTAGTGGATTTTATGCTTCATTACTTAACAAAAGTCACCATAGAAAATCACAGCACCTGAATAATGGCTTTATCACAAAAGGTTAAAAACCCACAAATGGTTTCTGGTTTCCATCTGGGGCGGGAGACCTCTACCTGGGCCACAAGACTCCATAGCCAAATAGCACTGGGAGAAAGCTAGCCTCCCAGGAGTGTGGAAAAGCCCATGAGAGGGGGTAAGAAGAACAACACTGCTCAGAGGGACTTGCCTAGAATCTTTGGGACACAGGGACTGAGGAACAGCAGGGGTAAGGAGCCTTCTGGTTTCCATCTGTGGCGGGAGACCTCTGCCTGGGCCACCAGGGCTCCATAGCCAAATAGTGCCAGGAGGAAGCTAGACTCCCAGGAGTGTGGGCAAGCCTGTCTGCTCAGAGAAACCCACCTGGAATCCCCAGGACACAGGGACTAAGGAGCAGACTTCTGGTTTCTTTCAGTGGCCAGAGAGTAGATCCTGTGACACAGGGCTCCATACTCAAATAGTGCCAGGAGAGAGCTAGTATACCAGGAGTGCCAACACACCTTCAAGCACAGGCAAGACCATCACTTCTTTTCAAATTCACTGGATCAAGAGGGACCCTTGTAGAGCCATCAGGACACATGAACCAAGGGAGAGCTGGGGACAAGATCCTTCTGGTTTCTGTCTGCACCCCAGAGCTGACCCTGTACCACAGCTCTCCAAACACAAATTCCTCTTAGAGAGAACTGGTCTTCAAGGAGTATTGAGTACAAGGCGTGCAGGGGGCACAAGGCACAGTCAGAGAGAGCAAGACCAGCTAACACCAAAGATAGCCAGATGACGATAGGCAAGGGCAAGAACAAAAGGCTCAGAAACCAAGGCTACTTGGCATCATCAGAACCCAGTTCTCCCAACACAGCAAGCCCTGGATAACCCAGCACACCAGAAATGCAAGGCTCAAATTTAAAATCACATCTCTTGATGATAATAGAATATTTTAAGAAGGAAATAAATAACTCCTTTAAAGAAATACAAGAGAACACAGGTAAACAACTAGAAGCCCTTAAAGAGGAAACACAAAAATCTCTTAAAGAATTACAGGAAAACACAATCAAACAGATGAAGGAAATGAACAAAACCATCCAGAAACTAAAAATAGAAATAGAAACAATAAAGAAATCACAAAGAGAGACAAACCTGGAGTTAGAAAACCTAGGAAAGAAATCAGGAGTCATAGATGCAAGCATCACCCACAGAATACAAGAGATAGAAGAGACAATCTCAGGTGGGGAAGATACCATAGAAAACATGGACACAACAGTCAAAGAAAACACAAAATGCAAAAAACTCCTAACCCCAAACATCCAGGATATCCAGTATACAATGAGAAGACAGAACCTGAGGATAATAAGTATAGAAGAGAGTAAAGATTCCCAACTTAAAGGACCAGTAAATATCTTCAACAAAATTATAGAAGAAAACTTCCCTAACTAAAGAAAGATATGAACATAAATATACAAGAAGCCTACAGAACTCCAAATAGACTGGACCAGAAAAGAAATTCCTCCCATCACCTTATAGTCAAAACACCAAATACACAAAATAAGGAAAGAATATTAAAAGCAGTAAGGGAAAAGGGGCAAGTAACATATAAAGGCAGACCTATCAGAATTACACCAGACTTCTCACCAGAAACTATGAAAGCTAGAAGGTCCTGGGCAGATCTCATACAGATCCTAAGAGAACACAAATGCCAACCCAGGCTGCTATACCCAGCAAAACTCTCAGTTACCATAGATGGTGAAACCAAAATATTCTATGACAAATCCAAATTTGCACAGTATGTTTCCACAACCCAGCCCTACAAAGAATAATACATGGAAAATGCCAAAACAAGGAGGGAAACTACACCCTAGAAAAAGCACCAAAGAATACACATGGAGGAACCCATGGTGCTGGCCACATATGTGGCAGAGGAGGGTCTTGTTGGCCATCAGGGGGAGGAGAGGCCCTTGAGCCTGAGGGTGTTAGATGCCCCAGTATAGGGGAATGCCAAGGAGGGAAGAGGAGAGTGGGTGGATGGGTGGGTGGGTGGGGGACTAGCCCCATAGAGACAGGGGAGCAGGAGGGGATAGGGAGGTTCCAAAGGGGAGATCTGGAAAGGGGGAAACATTTGAAATGTAAATAAAGTATCAAAAAAAAAAAACCACCAGTGTAGTCAGGGGATGAACATTTGCATTCTGGGAATGGTATATAACTTCTGGAGTAACCATATATTCCTTGGTCTGTCAGTAGCTATAATGTAAATTCAAGTCATATAATTAAGGTGATATTTGCTTCACAGAATATTATTTACCATGCAGCTCCTTTAATAATATGTTCTAGAAGCTTTTTTTATTCTAAAAAAGGTTATTATTCTAAAGCTTTTTGTTCGCAAACAACTCTATCTAAACAGATGATCTTGAAATTTCATTAAGTGTGTATACAGGTTTTATTCTGTAGTCAAAGCAGCATGCACCTCGATGACCAGAACTTCTGCAAGGTCATATTTATCTGGTTAAATCAAGGGGGCTTGTAGTTTACAAGTCTAGGTCCTCACCAACACTGCACTCCAGACTTGGGATAAGGTATTTAAAAGCCCCAGATTGGGAATTAAGAGACCTGGGTTCAATAATATCTATTAACATTGCAGTGGCTACTGTTTATTAGGAAGCCAAGAAGTACTAGGGTTTACACAACTTCTAAGATGGACAATGTAGTATTATCAGTAGTAATACCAAAAAAAAAAAATTAAGGTAGTTAATGGTATCCCTATTTAATAGATCGAAAACAGAAGTTTTCATAGTCTGTGTAACTCCTCCATGGCCACACAGTTAAGGAGTAAGCTTTAAATGCAGGTTTTCCTGTTCCAAGTTTAAGATGTCTTTATCTGATGTGATGTACTTGAATGAGACATTTCATACAGCCAAGAATATCACAAGTTTAGAATGTTTAGTGGCTTTGAACCCCACCTACACACTAGGTCTGTCTGATAAGCTAAAATAAAGCACAGACCTCACTCAGACGTAATTAAATCAACCTTATTGGTATGGGGCCAGGTAGTATTTGCTTAACCCTTAAGTTGATTCTTTCATGCTACCAGAATTGAGAATAACTGGAATTATGATGATGACACTATTTTCCAGTTGTTAAGAAACTCAAAGCCTAAGTCTAAAGCAGCCCTCAAGCCCTTTCCTACCTTTCTGCTAAACAACAACCTCACTTAATAGCCATAAGTAAGATAGTTCAGACTCCTGCTCACTCAATAGTTCCTTCCCCCTAAGCCTCTCATATGAAACACTCGAGGAAAAAATAAAATGGTGAGTTCTTAAAATTACAGAATTCAAAAGTCAGCAATTTATATGTTCTTCCTTCATATTCTTTATCAACTACGTAAGTGGGAAAGGTCATCATGAAACTCTCCATCTTCTCAGCCAGGCCAGTAAGATGTGCAGCAGTAGCACAGCGAAGTAAGTAGGGATAATGCTAACCAAGGAAGCTCCCAAATCAACTGCTTGCCAGCTTGGGTATGAGTCAGGTAGATGCTTCATCCTCATCTGTGAAGGAAGCTCATTCATTTTCACAGGGGAGTTGTAATCCCTGATTATTGTGCTCTCCAAATCTTGAGCTGAGAGAATTGTTGAGAGCTGAATGGGAAGGATGGATTACACAAAATAAATCCTTGCAGACATAAACTAGAAGAGAAGAAAAAACCATGGCCAGCATGCTTTGTTTTGTTGAGGTTTGAACTATAGGATTTGACTTAAAAATGCTTTGACACATATAAAGAGTAACACAGAGGTGATGGATCCAACAAGCTTTATATGTACCAGGAATGGAAAGCAGTTTTTCAGCAGAGGGAGAATCATCTCATTGGGGAGGATTTTAATGACTCTCAGTGGCAAGATTTATCTCACTTTAGTTAATGGTTTTCCAGGCAAGCTTCTAGTCTCTGCTGTCTTATACCCCTTTTAAATGCTGTAAGATTGGCTTTGGGACTGGCTACACTAGCAAGAAATTAGAGGAAGGGCTTATTTGTATTTATATTTTTAAAGTCCTCAAAAAATATAAAAGGAATGCTTTGTACTCTGATTTGTTTAACCATGCCATTCTAACAACTATCAATGCTTTTGTAAATATTCACATTGTAATTGTCAAATTAGTCATGAACCACTTCTTTCAACAAACATAAATAGAATATGGTAAATGCCATCAGGGACTAGAGGTGAACAGACTCCTGAATGTCATTAGTTAATCTAAATGAGATTTCCCCTATTTGCTATTGTTAATACATACAACCAAAAATAATATCACAGCAAAAGTAAGGGACTAAACTAAGGATCTCGAGATGGGACAGACAGATAGAAAGGGTCTTTGTTCCATAGCAAGCACAGTCATCAAATCATTGGATAAAATGCTTTTCAGGTTCATGCAATAAATTTTCTGTAGAGCAGAGATAAACACCATGGGGGCTAGAGTTTTGGGGGGATAACAGGTCTCTGAAAATAGCCATGTTTCAAAGAGTGTGAATTGTTATTTCAGATGCTTTTGCTTTTAAATTTAGATCTCCCACCACCTGCAACACGAGAAAGACCACCAGGCTGTAAGACAGTGTTTGTGGGTGGCCTGCCTGAAAACGGGACAGAGCAGATCATTGTGGAAGTGTTTGAGCAGTGTGGAGAGATCATTGCTATCCGCAAGAGCAAAAAGAACTTCTGTCACATTCGCTTTGCTGAAGAGTACATGGTGGACAAAGCCCTCTATCTGTCTGGTAAGTGTTGCTGTGTGGCAGTGGTGCTCACAGGGCACAATGCAGAGATCTGAGACCAGAGTCATTTGAGTCATTAACAGCAGTGTGTAGGCTAAAAGGGACTCATTTTGCCTTAAAAATGGAAAAGGCATGTTATGTCTTCTCCAGCCTTCCTCTTTAAAGCCATCAGAAGTTCTACATGATCTTGTGACATTAAAGATATGGATGATAGGATCTGCCTCTCATTGTTACATCACAATTCTTCCTACACACATGTCCCAAATACACAGTAAATTCTAGGTGCCGGAATGTGCCACAATATTTTATGTCTATCCCTCTACTATAATTACCTTGCCCATACCAATCCAACACACACACACACACACACACACACACACACACACACACAAACATATACATCTCACATATGAACTTTTTGGAAAATCTCTAATTTATCTGTCCAGTCTGTTCCCAAGATGGTTTAGACACCCTTTCATAAGAGCTCTCACAGTACTTGGTACTTTACTTTAACATGATGTCTATAACACGATTCTAGAACTCATGCTTCTGCATTCATCTGATAAGGCATACTCACTGCTAATAATGATGATAACAGTAACAAATACCATAGGGAAAGGAAACAACTAAAAAAGACGTGAAAGGGGGGATGGAAAAATATGATTTTTTCTGAATCCTAGCAAGGATATGCAGAAAGATCACTTTTTAAATTGTATTTAACATATATCTGCTGTGTGTGTATCTATGTGCATTTGTGTGTTTGCATGCTTGCCATGGCCTGCATTTGGAGGTCAGATGACAGTTTATAGGAATCAGTTCTCTCCTTGTATTATTTGAGTTTCCAGGGATCAAACTCAGGTCCTTAGGCTTGACAGCAAGTGTCTTTACCTACTGAACCATCTTGTGGGCACAGAAAGGTAGCTGTTGCATCATGTCTTTAACAAAAAGAAGATACTTTCTGGTGAGCAGTTGTTGCGGCTTGAATAATAATGCCGCCCGTAGGCTCATATGTTTGAATACTTGGTCCCCAATTTGTGGAACTATTTTGGAAGGATTAGAAGGTATAGCATTGTTGGAATAGGTGTATAAATGGGGCTAGTTTTGAGGTTTGGAAAGCCCATGACCTTCCCAGTTAGCTCACCCTGACTCCTACCTGTGGATAAGGATGTAAGTTCTTAGCTACCTCTCCAGCTCCATGCCTTCCTGCCTGCCTGCCTGCTGCCATCTTCCCTACCATGATGATCAGAAACTCACCCTCTGAAACTGTAAGCCACAATAAACTCTTTCTTCTATAGGTTTTCTTGGTTGTCTTATCTTATGACAACAATAGAAGAGTAACTAAGACAGCAGTGGAACAGAGAAACCTATGAGCGAAATTACAAAAATAAAGTGGAAAGCCTTGGCAAACAGTCAAGAAACCCCAAGTGGTAGTTTCTGCATTAAGCAGACATGAGAAAGGATTGAGAAAGTATTAGTATACATTGAAAGGTTTAGCAACTGAGTTTTTACTCCCCAAGAAATAGGAAGTATAAAAGACAATTTTGAACAAGAAATGTGACTGTCTGTGAAAGATTAATCTGACATTTCTGTGCAAAAAGGTATTAGAGAGAGGAAGAGAAAAGAGTATAGGAGGTCAGTTTGAAGGTTTCTATAAAAAGCCAGGGAAAGGGAATAAGAATTTGCAGCAGTGGGCTAGCAGCATGGGGAAAGAGAGAGGGCGTTGGCTGTAGAATGCTCCTATTACAGTTGCCAAGTGCTACAGACTTTACTAAAGAGTAGACAGCACTTAGCAACAATAAAAGAGCAGTCTACAATAAACTGTTTTAATAAGAATGTAAATGTTTCAAAAAGCCCTAAGTGGTTAGACATAAAAGAAAACATACTGTTCAGGAGGCACCCATCTGAACATGACTAAAATCTATTCTCTGTTTACATTCTCCTCCTACAAACATCCAGAGGGCTGCCAAACGAAAAGAGATCACTGGCAGTCAAAGCTGTGAAAAAGAACTAAATTTTGTTCTTTAAATTTGAGCATTCTCCTGGGGAAGGTCACAGGTGCCACAAATCTCTCGAATGGGATTCTTTTTATGTAAATTATAAAAGAAAGTGGCAAAAAAAAAAAAACCAAAAGGACAAAATCCATTCTAAAAGATGTTGAGGAATGCAGGAAGAATCATTGTGAGGGTGGAAGCTCTTGTGGGTCTCTACAAGCCATAGGATCTTTAGCATCTTTACTGTTGTTTGTAGGGCTTCTGGATCCTCACCCTTATGTGATTCATTTGTAGTTCTACTTTTCTAGTGGCTTAGGTGATCAGTAAAATGAATGGATTCACAAGTACCCCACCAAACTGTACAGGGTCTTTAACAAGTTTATTGATAAAATGTGGTTATTTTTTCTAAAATAACAATGTAGCACCCTTTGTGTTACTAGGCATTATCTATTATAAAACTAAATAGAAGCATAGAGGTATGATGATTGATACACATAATGCAAAGTGCAATTATATAATGTGTGATATATGATACAAATAGGAACCTATCAGCAACCATTAAAAGAATTAATATACATACATTCCCTAAAACATGCTTTGTCGATCTTTGGTAATTCTTTCTTCTCTCTTAGTTCATTGTCAAGCAGTCACTTATCTGTTCTTTATCAGATTGCTATGCATTTCTTAGAACTTCCTGTAAGTGCAATTCTACATTCTGTATGCTCTTTCTCTTGCAGAACTCCAGATTTCCATTTGGTATCATTCCCCTGGTGCTTGAATTTCCCTTAACATTTTTCATAGCACCAGTCAGTTCTGGATGGCCTCTTTCAGAATTTGTATGTTTCAGAAAGAATGAATTTTAACATTCAGATAGCTAAGAGACAAGAATCGTGAGCTTCAGCCCAGCCTGGGCTACATAGCAAGAACCTGTCTCAAAAGTAATAATAAAAAAAAAAATGACTTTTGTTTGCGAAAGATCTTTCATATTATTTCTTTTTTCCCACGATTTTGACTATATCATTTCCCCCTTTCTTTTCTCCAGACTATCCCATGTACCTCTCTTTGCTGTTTTCGAATGCAGGCCTCTTCTTCATAGTTGTAGTTACATGCATATGTGTATATACAAATATTCTCTAAATACAACATGCTCAGTCTGTATAATGTTACTTGTATATATATGTTTTCAGGGCTGACCATTTGCTATTGGATAGCCAATTAGTAGAGATACATATTTTTTTATTCTCATAAATAATGCTCTTGAGCTTTGTTCTGAGATAAAAGCATGAAACTTGGGAAATCTTTATCCTTTTAAGGCTTGCTCCCTAGGCACTGTTCAGCAGGACAAAGCAAGCCTAGGGCTAATTTTTCTTCACTAGTAAGGCAAAACCTTTCTGATACTCCGCATCTGTTATGTATGAGTTTGTCCTCTGTCTGGTAGAGAAAGGAGCTGTTTCAAGATGTATGTGAGCTCCAGAAGTTACAGCTTCTAACACTCGGATCGTTTCCACTTATGATCACTACTTCAAAAACTTACTGTAGCAGTCTCTGAAGATCTCGTCTACAAATCTCTTAAATCCTTTCCTGTGCAGAGTCCTTCCTTTTGATACTCTGCATCATGAACACTGTTTACTATAGTCATCAGGGAATCCCAGGGAAGAACAGCAGTCTGTGGCTGAGCTTCCCGTTCTACACTAAGGCCTAGAAACATTGCCTGGACAATAGCCAGGGGCAATCACAGGGACCACCTCATTGTCTCCCACTGCTCACTGTCTTCATTTTCCAGCATCTTAGTCACCATTGGGTCACATGATACAATATATATACATATATTATTTCATGTGCTAAATTATATATATAATTTATATCTAGATACAGATAGATAGAATTTTACTTTTTGAGGAGGAAGATAAATGTGACCCTCTGTTGCTTATCCAGGAACAAGATCTATATTGGGCATTGCTCAGCAAAAGAGAAGAAAGCTCCATAGCTTTGCAAATTTAACATCCTGGATTCAAGTTCTGACTCTTCCAGTTATACCACACACCCTCCCCACACCACCCATGCCACCTAGGGCAAACTGCATAACCTCTCTACCTTCTCTAACATGCATTTTCCTCTTTGGTAAAATAGTCTGTGCTAGGAATAAAGTAAGAGTGTGTGTGTGTGTGTGTGTGTGTGTGTGTGTGTGTGTGTGTGT
>JADRCH010007307.1:5372-131158 GCA_019843965.1 Rhynchomys soricoides
TTTTTTTTTTTTTTTTTTTTTTTTTTTTGTTTTTCGAGACAGGGTTTCTCTGTGTAGCCCTGGCTGTCCTGGGGTCTCTACTGATTTATCTTGTAACTGGCCCTGGGGAGGTTAGGGCTGGAAAGTACAGGTGAAAGGATGGGGGAGGGGAGGGTGAGATGGCTAGTAGTTTTCAGGTGAAAGACAATAAAAAGCCCAAGCAGTTGTTTACTATCTCTAGGCCTTAGGTAGGGCATTGTCTCTGGGATCAGCAAAACCACATGAGGTCAAAGCATCAGAATTACAACAGAGAAAAAGCCCAGATTAATATAGGCTTTGGTTAAGTGTTTCTTTAATTTATTTCCCTTTCCAGTTTCTGATTCTGGGGTATCCTTTTGAAACCATATCTACTATAGAAAATAAAAGAGTAAAGGAATTTAAATCTCAGGCCAGGAAAGTTTTAAAATGGCTTTCTTTACTCAGAGCTGGAGGTGGAACCCAGGGTCTCAGACTAGCCTAGCAGCATGAGGAGCTAGCCAAGCAGGAGTCTTTGCATTTCATGTCATCAGGACCTCTCATAAAAATCTCCATTGCATTCTCCCAGTGAGGAACCCTTGGGGGGAGAGGAAGAGGCTGGGGCCCGTTTCACCTCTTTGAAAGTGGGAAGGAAAACTCCTCCCAGGTGAATTTTCCCCATGGACTCCACTGGGCCGGGATTACAGCTCTGTGTTTTTCTTCTCTTTCACTTTAGAGTGTAATGGACATTCAAAGGGCACAAAAGTCTATTTTCTTTTGGGGGTTGGAGTGGGAGAGGTTGTTGCAAGAAGCCGTCAATATCTCTCATTCTTAACTATGAACCAGTAGTCGATACCTCTAGACAAGATGTCATCCTAGAGAGTCGTGAGAAATTGTGATAAAGATGCGGAAGTGTGTAGCTCTTCATAGTTGATGACTTCTGGGGGGTCTGGGGGTAGGGGGTGGGGAAAGACTTAATGATCTTTAAGGGGCTGGCCACTGAGAGTTTGCCCATGCTCCAGTGAGTATATGGGCAACACAAATTGGATTTAATAAGTGTGGAATTTGGACTGGACGGGAATGGGGAGTGTGATCAGGATGCATTGTGAAATTCACAAATAATCGATAAAAATATAATGTTGAAAAAAACAAAAGTCAGCTGGGCAGTGGTGGCACATGCCTTTAATCTCAGCACATTGGAGGCAGAGGCAGGCAGATTTCTGAGTTCGAGACCAGCCTGGTCTACAGACTGAGTTCCAGGACAGCCAGGGCTACACAGAGAAACCCTGTCTCGAAAAATCAAAAAAACAAAACAAAACAAAAACAAAACAAAACAAAACAAAAAAACCCAAAAGTCAAAAGCCTTTATTCTGCAGGTTTGCTGGACTGATATAAACTAAACGATTTTGCCAAAGTGAGTCTCCTGTAGCACAAACCCTTTACTCTCTCCTTGCCAAAAAAGACTGCTTAGAAGAGCTAGAGAAATGGCTCAGCAATAAGAAGAGCATTGACTGCTGTTCTAGAGGATCAGGGTTCAATTCCCAGCAATCACAAGGTGGCCCCAAACCATCTCTTCCTCCTGTTCCAGGGGACCTGACACACTTTTTGTCCTTGAGTGTGCCAGGTCTATAGACATATATGCAGATACAACCCCGATACACATTGGGGGGGGGTGCTTCGGGAATGCTTAGGGATGGGGTTATCGTGGAATTGCTACAAAGCATGAGCACAGAGCCTCAGGTTTGGGTCCCAGATGGAGGCAGGGAAGGTCAGAAATTCAAATGACCCCCAGTGAGTTAGACATCAGTCTGGGATATGAAAAGCCTTATCTAAATAATTAATTATAAATAATGTTTATGTGGGGGCCAGAGTCTGGAAAGATGGCTCAGTGGTTAAGAGCTCTGGCTGATCATCCAGAGGGCTGAGGTTTTGTTTCCAACACCCACAATGTGGCTCACAGCTGTTTGTAACTCCAGTCTTAGGTGATCTAACCTTTGTCTTCGGCCGATGTGGGTACTAGGCACATACACCACCTACAGATATAAATGCAAGTAAAACACTCATGCACATAAAAAACGTGTTTGTGTGTGTGATTTTTTAAAAAGTTTTTTGTATGTTTGGAAATTATTTATTTTCTGAGTTTGAATATTTTGACTGCATGTAAGTACACCACAAGCATGCTGTTCCCACAGAGGTCAGAAGAGGGCATCCTATCCATCGGGCCTGGAGGTTTAGGCCCTTATGAGCTGCCATTTGTGTGCTGGTAAAGGAACTTTGGTCCTCTGTAAGAGAAACAAGGGCTTTTAACTGCTAAGCCATATATCCAGCTGATAAACCATCCTGTCTCTATCTTATTCATGAAATCCTTCTTATAGTAAAGACAAACTAGGTTCATTCCTGTTTGTGATTAAACTTGTGCTTCTCAAGGATTGGTCCTTACTCCACCTATAAACTTAAGATCAAATGGTTCTGTACTTTCTGTTCCAGGAAACGGCAACATGGCTGTGTTTTAAAAGGCTATTGTGACTATCTGTTGTTATATATGTGTGTATATGTGTCCCTTATGACCACCTTGCAACCATGTCTTTGTTTTCATGAGGTTGTTACTGCCAACTCAATCGATATGCTTATATAACCCTGCCTATTTGTGCCCATTTGGAAATGAACTACAGTGACCTTATCTTTTCCATGTCCAGTGGTGACCTCTCAAACCCCTCCTGAGGGGTAAGCAGCTTGTGTACACGAAAGAAAAATCTTGCTTTAATTAATTGCTTGCTTGAATTAATTTGGCCGTGATGGTTTGGGTCTACGTTCTTTTCCCTTGAATCTTGGGATTGACACCGCCCCTCAGTTTTCTGAATGTTTAAAACATGTCCACTGTGTCACGAGTGTGACCCAGTCTCAACAAAACTAAAAAACAAAACTAAACTAAAAAAGTTTAGTTTTTATCTGCAAATGCATCCAACCAGGTGGAAGAATTCCCTCTGAAGGCTGCCAAATTCTGTATGACTGTGAGTCTCGAAATTTGAAAAGACTAAACCACTGAAGCAGCTGCCTGGCAACAGTGGGAGGCAAATGCACAAAGCACAGAGGATTTCACAATATTGAGACTATTCTGTCCTACATGATAATATTGGATATGTGTTTGTCTAAACCCATAGACTGTACTTCTATAGAGTGAGGCCTGAGGGTGATGCTCAGTGGTAAAGCTGTTGACCAGCATGCCTGGGGGTCTGGTTTCTATTTCAGGAATAGCCAAAAAGCAAAACCAATCAAACCAACTCTAATGTAAACGGTGTGACCATGGTTTTCTTACAAGCTATTTGATTATTGTACATAGAAAACCTAATTTTTAGCAAAATATACAAGTTTAGATACTGCATTTGTCATATGCAGTTAGTTGTGTCCTTAGGAGATGCAATTTGGGTGTGTCTCTCAAAGCCTCCTTAAATAAGAATGCTAAAAATGAAAAGTCCCAGCCTAGTTTAAGGTAAGGTGCTTGGGCGAGGTCTAGTGGTCTTTGCTTTATGACCCGAGGGAAAGTCAGCTGGGCAGCCTTGAGCTACCCTACCACATGGAAACATGGTCCAACCTACCAAGGGTATAGGAGTGGAGCTAGTTCGGTTTTTTGTTTGTTTGGTTGGTTTGGTTTATTTGTTTTTCGAGACAGGGTTTCTCTGTATAGCCCTGGCTGTCCTGGAACTCACTCTGTAGACCAGGCTGGCCTCGAACTCAGAAATCCACCTGTCTCTGCCTCCCAAGTGCTGGGATTAAAGGCGTGCCCCACCACTGCCCGGCAAGAGTGGAGCTAGTTCGTTTTACAAGCAATTGGATTTTTGTTAGAGTTCTGTCTCTTTTGGCATTTAAGAGCCTTTAAGGATGGAGCTCCGGGTAAGAGATAGGGCTTTTCTTTGGGCTTGCAGGAACCACAGAGAAGCAGCTGGCAGGAAGTAGGTATTCTAGGAAAGAGAGCAAAGGAGCACTCTTGAGTTTAGAGGAGCTCAAGAGAAAGGTAGACTAGATCAGTAAGATGACACAGGCAAAGATTTCTAAAGATCTAGCAGTTTAGTTGTAGGATCAGGCCTGTAAATAGATATTTTGTATATAGTTAAGAAAATACAGTTAACCTTGTTGAGCTAGCAGGTTTTTATCTCATTTTTTTTGCCTCCCCTGTCTTTATTGGTGTACTTTAAATGGATTCATACAATATGTTTGAGCATGTGTTTATTGACCGTAAGAACCACACTCTTCTAGTGTTGTGAGGGTCTGAAAACCACTGAAGAAAAACCCCAGACTCAAATAGTATGCAAAGACAATGAGCAGTCATTCTGCAGAAACAACCAGCATGGGGAGGAGTGGTCAACCACTCATCACTATGTCAACCCCAGAGGAGCTTGCAGGCGCCTTTTTATGCAGGGATGTGGAAATTTTCCAGAAGGATTAGGTAATCTCTCATGTGATTGGTAGAGGCCAAAGAAGTGACATTAGTACAATTTTGATTGGCTATTATGTTAGTTCCTGAAATGAATGACTTTTCTTTTGATGTCAGGCCTGGTCCTGAAATGGACTTTATGTAGTCCTCTTTGTAGCGTGTAGTTTTTGCTAGCCTGCTTTAAGCTCCAGACACACTATGCTACCAGCGCCCCCCCCCCCAGAGAATATTGGATCCACAGATAAAAGACAGACAGACAGACACACACACACACATAGTCACACACACTCATCCACACACTAGCTTATTTTTATATTGCTGGGCTCTTCTAAGCCTTCCTCAGCTAGTATGTCCATCTTTTCACACCCAGCTCAGTATCATAAATCTGCCTTCAAATTTAGTGCTCAGTTACCTTTAGTCCTAGCTCAGTACCCTAAATCTGCCCTCAGCTTAGTTATGTTTCTAACTTCCTGCCTGGAGAAGTGGCCTATGGCCTCTCTACTCCACCTGAGATCTCACATGGCTGGTCACCTTTTCTCCTTCAAACAATGGAGAAATCTTCCTTCTCCCTTGCCTCTGCTCACCTTGAGAGGCTTAAAAAGACAGTATAACTCACTCCATCTTGATTTTCAGATTCCATTTTGTGCCTGACCTACTCTGAGGGCCTGGGAACCTAAACTCCTGGATTGCAGGTGCAGACTGTTCTAGGAACTAACCACATCCTTGACTAGCCTTGTGTAACATCATTGTTCTGCAAGCCTTGATGGATTGCAAGCCTTGACGAAGTTCCCAGGCCCCAGTTCCCAAACCCCCACCTGCTTGCGGTTTTTGCCCTTAAATATTCAATCATTTCTGCCCTCAGGATCACCATTTCATGGTGGTCCAGCTCGAGCTGTCTAATTAAAAATCCTTCTTTGCTAATTACATCGGTGTAGTGTCCTGTTGCTCTCACGGGGGTCCCGAGTTGATGGTTCTACAACCTGCCTGCTGAAAAACTGAAGTCCTGCCTATTCTGCCCAGCTCATTGGCTACTAGCATCTTTATTGGTGGATCAAGAACCAATTGGGGAACAGGACCTTCAGGGTTCATATGCAGATTCCAGATCAAAACATCAGATCCACCCCATGCACTCTCAGTGTGCAATACTGATAGGGAAGAAGGGTTATATGCGTGGGATTAGGAATATATGGAAAATTTTGTCTTGTATTTCCTTTGCTATGATAAACACCGTGATCAAAATCCTCTGGAGAGAAAGGGGTTTATTTCAGCTTATATTTCTGTGGTTATACTTTATCACTGAAGGAAGTCATGGTAGGAAATCGAGGCTTTTAAAACCCCATGCAGGAGCTGATGCAGAGGCCATGGAGAACTGCTGTTTACTCGTACTTGTCCTGGCTTGCTTGGTGGGATTTCTTACAGCACCCAGGACAACCTACCCAAGGGTGGTCCACCTCACAATGGGCTGTATCCAAATCAGTCAATCAGTAGTCACGAAAATATACTACAGGCTTATCCACAGGCCAATCTGGTGGGATTATTTTCTTAAATGACCTTCTCTCTTTCCAAATGACTTTAAGTCATGTCACATGGCATAAAATTATCTAACACAATTCTTTTTATATTTTTGTTTTCCTTGAGGTAGAGTCTCATTTAGTGCAAGCTGGCACACTGAACAACGACCTTAAACTCTTGGTCTTCTGTTTTTATCCCCCCAGGCTAAGAATAGTTAAGTGCCATCATTCGTTCTTCTTCTTTTTTTTTTTTTTTTTTAGTTTTTCGACTGGCTATTATTCTTGTTTAATGTATTTTGTTTACATTTACTTGTTTTTCAAATTAATTTTTTTTAGCAATTTGGCATATATGTTATATATTTCTGGTTCCACTCATCATCCTACTTTTACTAAAGTGTTCTCTATTTCTTTTCTGAGATAGGGTCTAGGGTCTTATGTATCCCAGGTTGGCCCCTAATTTGCTATATTGCCAACAAAAATCTTCCAGTTTTCCTTTTTTTTTTTTTTTCTGAGACAGGGTTCCTCTGTGTAGCCTTGGCTGTCTTAAACTCACTTTGTATATCAGGCTGGCCTTGAACTCTGCCTGCCTCTGCCTCCAAAGTGCTGGGATTAAAGTCGTGCACAACCATACCTGGCTTGAATTCTTTTACATTCTTTGATTCATGTGTGTGTGTGTGGTGTATGCAAGTGTTTCTGTAGGATGTGTACGTTTGTGTGTGTGTGTGGTGTATGCAAGTGTTTCTGTAGGATGTGTATGTTTGTGTGTGTGTGTGGTGTATGCAAGTGTTTCTGTAGGATGTGTATGTTTGTGTGTGGAGGCCAAAGTTCCACGGAAGGTGGATTTCCTCAGTTGCTCCCTGCCTTAGTTTTTGAGGCAGGATCTCTCATTGAGTCATCTCTCTAGTCCTACCTTAAACTTCTGACCCTCTTGTCTCTGCCTCACCTCGATTAAATTACAAACTTAGGCCTCCATGCTGTTAGCTTTTGAGATGGGATCTCACCATGTAGCCCGGTCTAGATTTCAACTTGATATATAGCCCAGGATCATTTCAAATTGGCAGTCTTCCTCCTTCCTGAGCCTACAGGGTTATGTAACAACCAGGGACTAACCACTTTATACATTTAGTAGCCCTCTAGCCTCAACGTTGCTATATAGCTGAGGATAACTCAACTTCTGACCACCCTATCTCCATCTCTCAAGTGCTAGTGTTGCAGGTCTATACCCCCATTCCCAGTTTATAGGCTCTAGGGATAGAATCCAGGCTTCCTTGCACACTGTGCAAACACTATCAACTGTGTTGCTTCTGCACTTAGGTATCATGTGGTACTAAGCTTTGGCCTTTGGTCATCTACAGTTTTACATCTTTTGTCTGTATATGTATACAGTTGCATGTGTGTGCATGTACACATGGGAACCAAAGGTCATTTTGGGTGTTGTTCCTCAGGTGCTGATCACCTTCTCTCATTGGCAGGGAACTCATAGACTGAGCTAAACTGACTGCCCCGCCAGGCCCAGGGACCCAACAATTTCTACATCCTCAGCACCTGGAAATGTAAGGGTCTAATTTGCTGAGGAATGAATGATACCCATGACTCAAACAGTATGTAAAAGCAAAGAGCATTTATTCTGCAGAAATCCAGCATTCAAGGGCCTACCATTCACAAGGATGGAGACAGAGATGTTAGCTTCACAGGCTCAATTTAAAAAAAATAAATAAAATAAAGCCAGGCAGTGGCGGCACACGCCTTTAACCTCAGCACTCGGGAGGCAGAGGCAGGCGGATTTTTGAGTTCGAGGCCAGCCTGGTCTACAGAGTGAGTTCCAGGACAGCCAGGGCTATACAGAGAAACTCTGTCTTGGAAAAGAAAAAAGAAAAAAAATGATTAGGGCAATTCCAGGGAGGAATAGGTAACCTTTATCCTCATTAGTTGGCTCTATCTCCAGGGTTATGGATGTCTCTGCGATTGGCTAGGGCTCTAAAAACTTACTCTAGAGCCTAGAAACTGCTGCTGACTCATCCTGTTTTTTCCTCAGGCCATATGATGAGGCAGCTCTTGATTAGCTACCTGGAGCTATCTATCTCATCAGACTCCTTTTTAGGAACCTTGAAAGGTGGGTGGTGGTGGCACTTAACTTTAATACCAGCATTCAGTAAGCAGATTCAAGAGGGTCTCTGGGTTCAAGGCCAGACTGGTATATAGAGCCCCTAAAAGAGATTTATCTTTTTGTTTCATCATTTCTGTCTGTCTTCATTAATTGTGTTCTATTTAGAAAGACCTTTTTCAAACTTTCAGAAACTAACTTTCCATTCTTTCTTTCCCACTTTCTTTCTTTCCTGCTTTCTTTCTTTCCTTCTAAGAGATGATTTTGATATTTTGCTGTGGCAGTCTTAGAAATGTCATCTTTCTTCTGGTTCAGCATCCCAAGTGTTCTACCAAACAGTGTGTGTGACCATTCAAACTATTTTAAAATATTGTTATGTAACTAACTCTAAAAGAACTGGACTTCGTGTTATTAATCACACAAAACTTTAAAAGTAACATAATGTACTTGTCAACTAGGGTTCATTTTGTCTCCTATGGGACAAGAGGCCATACTGGAGATACTTTGGTGAATACAGTCAGAGGCATGGCCTTGGCATCCAGTAGACAGAGACTACATGGTGCTTTGGTATCCCCTAGAGTGCTCAGAGAGGATTATCCAATCCCAATGACAACTGTAAAGAGGTTAATCATTTCTCATCACTGGTCAGTCAGACTCTCCCATTTCAGGGTCTGCACATTAAACAACACTGAAAAGTTAAAGATGAAGACAAAGAGGAGGCAGTGAATAAAATATTTTTTGGAAGAGTGGGGATTAAACCCAACACATCATGTTCTCTTACTGAGCTGCATACCCTCACTGACGGAAATCCGGTGAATTAGAGGAAATGATTACACTTAACATTTACTTGTACTTGAGTTAGTTCCACACCTCCAAATTCAGCCTTCAAAGCTCAAATCTAATACAAATGATTATATAGAATATAACAGAAACGGGAGGAAATGCAGGTCACCTTTGGCTTATCACTACGGGGCAGAAGCACCAAGAGTAGACTCAGGGCAGGCATGGGGAAGCTGAAGTGGAAAGACAAGTTCATGACCATCCTGAGCTACAGAGGGAGTCCTGTCTCCAAAACAAAACAATGTGTTGGAGAGATGGCTCAGCCATTAAGAGCGCTTGCTGCTCTTTTCAAGTTTGATGCCCAGTATCTTCATCAAGTAGATTCCAACCTTCTGTAAGTCCAGATCCAGGGAGAACCAATGCTCTTTCTGTTGGCCATAGGCATTCCCTTAAATGACACTACCCACCCCCACACTCCCCTACCCGTCCACACTAAGAAAAACAAATCATTAAACAAACAAAAAAGATTAGAGAATAATTATTATGCAAATGCCTTTATTTGGACTACTACGTTGCTACCAGATTACACCACTTTTCAGAGTTAGATTAACATAATGATCTTGAGAACTATAGCAAGAAGCTTGACAGAGCAAGAGTACATCAAGTCCCACATACATAATTTCCCAGTTTTCTGACCACATCTTGTTATAGATGTAAAACTTAAAAATCCATTGTGCACTTTAGCATTCTTTGCTTATCAAATTCCCATCTAAATTCTGAGCTCACTCTCTCCTCAACAGTGTCATTTTAGACCGAAAAGAGTTTTGTGATAAAGATTTCCAAACAAAGAAATATGTATCGGACTGACGTATTGAAGACAGAATATTTCATTTCATTTGAGCCTGGGTGTGAGGGGGAAATGCAACCTTAGGGTCCACTTTTCTCCACCTATAATTTATGCTTTTGCAGGTTTTACTTACATGAAGTCCCCTTTTTAAAAAAGTAACAAATCAGCAGACTTGTTGGATGTAATCAAAATATTCTTAAATGTACAAAAAATAATCATGTAGAAAGAATACTGTAAAAAGATACAGATTTTAAGAATAAAAGAATGAGAAAAGCTTCTAGTACATTCTGCACAGGCAGTTACTTCAGCAGATTTTCAGCACTACAGAGTAAGCAAAGGACACTCATCTCCACATAGTATGAGAACACAGCTCTCCAGAAGAACCGCTAGAACTCGGAAAGCAAAATAATCAGCTAATAACATTCCTATCTGCACATCTAAGCAAGTCTCAAGAGATGGATATTACCGGAGGGAAAAGATACATAGATAATATGAAGCAAGCCGGAATGTCAAGGGCAGCATTCATTCTATGAGGAGAGAGCAAAAAGTTGGCTGGGAGTATGTTCAGGTATGCTGAACAGATCCAGCTCTGTGAGTAAGAGGAGTTGCTTACTAAAATGCTTTCTCCGAAGGCTGTCATGATTAATTAGTCTTGCTAATCAAAACTAAAAGTCATTTAAATGACCAAGACTTCTGAAGCCATGAGCACTTCACCCGGGACTAGCTGACTTGCTAATCATGCACCTTCGAGTACAGTTGGTTCTGTTCAGATTGGTTCGTTTACACTCTCTTCATCCCTCTACCCATCAAACAGGCAAACACGGTCATGACCATCTTCGGTTTTACTTCCACAAGGTCTTCAGGGAGAGCATATACTCTGGCTCCGATTCTTCGAGCCATTGACACTGCATACCTAGTTTTTGAGGAAACAAAAGTCAAGATGAGTTTTTCTTTCCATCAAGAACAACTTCGCACTATTTTTTTTTAAAAAAGATTAATTTATTTTATTTTATTGGCTTTGGTGTTGGGCCTTCATGTATGTCTGTGTGAGGGTGTTGGATCCCCTAAAACTGAAGTTATGAACAGCTGTGAGCTGCCCTGTGGGTGCTGAGACCTGAGCCTAGGTCCTCTAGCAGAACAGCCAATGCTCTTAACCACTGAGCCATCTCTCCAGCCCAAGGACAACATTTAAGAGACGTACTTCCTTTTATCTAACCTAATGGCTGGGATGCAAAATTGTTGTATTGGATGTATAACTCAGAGAGCTGGGCATGGTGGCACATGCTTATAATCCTTTCATGATAGTACTTTGGCGAGGAAGGTGAGGCCAAAGAGTCCCAAGCAGTCAGTACACAGTGACACTTTGTCTTAGAAAACATAAAGTACAAATGAATAATTTCACATTTGTTTTCTGCTTAATTTTTGCTTTGAATTGATTTTAAACTTATACTAAATCAAAGCATGAGATTTCTTTTATGCATATAAGTGTTTTGCCTGCATGAATGTTTGTGCACCACATGTGTCCCTGATGACTGAAGAGGTCAGAAGAAGTTATTAGCTTTCCAGGAAGTGGCGGTACCAGCTGCGGGTGCTGAGGACTCAACCCAGGTCGTCTATAAGAGCAACAAGTACTTCTAACAGTTGAGCTCCATCTCTCCAGTCCCAAGTTATACTAAATTTTTACAATTTATTCTTTTAGATTTTATTTATTCATTTCTTCCAAATATGAAATGAAAGAGAAAGCTTGATGCACTGAGTTTATATAAAAATGAAATTGTTAGCCAGGCATGTGGTGCCTTTAATTCCAGTACTTGGGTGGTAGAGGGAGGGGCATCTCTGAGTCTGAGGACAGCCTGGTCTACAGAGAAATCCAAGACAGTCAGGGATAAACAAACCGTGTCATGAAACAAACAAACAAACAAACAGACTGCCTATCCCTACACCAAAAAGTTATGTGTGTGTGTAATTAGCCAGGTTGAATGCACAATCAATTATGAAATTCTTTGTGCAGTGTAATGACATAACAAGTATTTTTTTTAGATTTATTTATTTAATGTATATGAGTACTCTGTCTTCAGACACATTACAAGAGGGCATTGGATCCCGTTACAGATGGTTGTGAGCCACCATGTGGTTGCTGGGAATTGAACTCAGGATCTCTGGAAGAGCAGTCAGTGCTCTTAACCACTGAGCCATCTCTTCAGCCCAACATAACAAATCTGAAAACATAGGTAAACCTTTCAACCTTTTAAGGTGAAAATTAGGTTTGGGTTTTTGGTTTTTGGTTTTTATTTTTATTTTTATTTTTTTTTTTGTTTTTTGGTATGATGAACTTATGATTTAAAGATATTTGCCTTATGGGCTGGATAGATGGCTCACTGGCTGCACTTCAGAGGACTCAGGTTCAATTCCATTTACCTACATGGTAGCTTACAACAATCTGTAACTCCAGTTTCAGAGGATATGACGCACTTTTCGGACCTATTCAGGCACCGGGCACACACACAAATTGTGCAACAACATACCTGCAGACAAAACAACGCCACACATACAATAACATTATATGATAACAATATAGGTTAAAACCGATGCTTCTTGTGAATAACTTTAATCTTAGCACTCTTGAGGCAGACACAGGCAGATGTCTGAATTTGAGTTAGAGGCTAGCCTGGTCTACTGAGGGAGTTCCAGGACAGCCACAGATACACAGAGAAACCTTGTCTCCAAACAAACAAACACAACCAAAACCAAACAAATCAACCAACCAAACAAAAAAGGATGTTTTCCCTCACAGATCTAAGATCACACCATACTGGTATTTTTGTGTCTGAAATTTAACATTATCTTCATATTCAGCCATGCTGCTACAAATGATAGCATTGCATTCTTACCATAGGTCCCATTGTGTTCCATGGTCCCATGTGGGCTCTACAAAGCTATTTACAAAAGGCCAGAGACATGAATAGTAAAGGTCAAGGTGTACAAGGGGGAGATGTTGGTGACGGGGCTATATAATTGACATTAAAGAGCAGAGAGATAAACTAGAGTTGAGGGTAGGCAGGTATAGAGCTTGAACATAGGTTTGCTGGGTGCTCAGGAAGGTTCTGTTTTATCTGATAACAGTGTTCTAAAATTGTCTGTGTTGATGGTCATATAAAACTTTGAACAAGGTCAAAACCATTAGATTGTATACATAAATGAGTGAAGTGTATTTCCGTGAGCTGGATCTCAGTGAAGCCATTAACTTTGTGTTTTGACTATGTTTGGCCCCTAACAGAGTGGTAACTGTTAGGAGGGATGGCATGGCTAGAGGAAGTGTGTCACTGTGGAGGTGGTCTTGGGAGGTCTCCTCCTATACTCAGGCTTCACCCATTGCAGAAGAGAATTTCCTCCTAGCTGCCAGTCTTCTCCTGACTGCTTTCAGATCAAGAGGTATACTCTCATCACCTCCAGTGCCATGCCTGCCTGGATGCTGCCATGCTCCTGCCTTAGTAATAATGGACTGAACCTCTGAACCTGTAAGCCAGCCTCCATTAAATGTTGGCCTTATAAAAGTTGCTTTGGTCATGGTGTGTCTTCTCAGCAATGGAGCTAAGACAAAAAGTCAAGTTAAAGCCTTAAAAAAGAAGAAGTCTTCCCCAGATGCCACCAGGAACAAGGGAGAGAACTTGACTTGGAGTGGATCTGCCTGGCTGGAACACCAGTGTTCACTGTACAACCCCGAGTGACCACGCATGGTTGCCCTTACTTGGCGTTATTGTGCTTGTCATCTTCTGTTAGATTCCCACTCTTCACAAGGTCATAGTTAATGCAGCCTGGCTGGATGGCATCAATTAAATCCACAACTGCCAAACTGGAGCTGATTGACTTGTCCTATTATGAAAAAGGAAACAAGTCTAAGAATTCCACTATTTACAAATGATCATGTGCTTCTTTATGTTAACCTGACCAAGGAAAGGAAAAATTTGCCACGAGCTTAACAATAATAACTCCTACAAAGAAACTCAAGGTTGTCCTTAAAGTAACTGATATTATCTAGCAAACATAATGTATAATAATCAGTATTAAAACTGACCTTAAAACTCTGAATGGAAGTTGACTTTCCAGCTCCACTCAATGTTCCATTGACCCAGTTTACAATGATGTCATCATTCACTTTCTGACCCTCTCCAATATGTTCCAGAACCTTAAGGGTATATCTAAGAGAAGAGGCAGAGGAAAGTCACAATGCATTCTATGAAGAAAGATGCAAACATTAGAAATATACTTCATGTACATTTTTATCACAAAGATTTCATGGGGGTCAGCAAGATGGCTCAGTGGGTAAAACAACCTGATGCATGTGTCTGACAACCTGAATCTGATTCCTACATAGTGGATGGTGAAAAATGATTCCCAAAACATATATTCTGACATCCATCTGAGGCAGTGGTATGAGTCTTGCTATACTTACTCACTCTCACACATACAGTTTATACATATGCATAGAAATGATGTATTTTCACAAAATTATTATATATGCACACACAATAAAAGTAACTTCATGCAAAGAGTCATGTGTGTGTGTGTGTGTGTGTGTGTGTGTGTGTGTGTGAAGGACTTGGGGAAATAGCTCAGTCTGTAACGTGCTTGTGTTACAAACACAAACATGAAGACCTGAGTTCAAACACAAGCATCTATATAAAGAAATGCCAGGCACACGCAGGAATGTATTTGTAAGTGTAGTGCTGGGTAGGTAGAGACAGCAGATTCCTGGGGCTCACTGGCCAACCAACCTAGCCAAAGAGCTAAGCCCAAGTCCCTATGAAAGGCTCTTATCTTCATCTTGGGGGAGTGGACAGATCTCAAAGCAGGTGGATGGTGTTCCTGAGAATGACACCTGAGGTCATCCTCTCTCCTCTCCTCTCCGCTCCTCCTCTATTCCCCTCCCCTCCCTCCCTCTGTCCCTCTCTCCATGTCTCTGTCTCTCTGTGTCTCTGTCTCTGTCTCTCTCTCTCTGTTGGCTAGTCTTGTGTCAATATCTTTTCTTTTTTCTTTTTTTGGTTTTTCGAGGCAGGGTTTCTGTGTAGCCCTGGCTGTCCTGGAACTCACTCTGTAGACCAGGTTGGCCTCGAACTCAGAAATCCACCTGCCTCTGCCTCCCCAGTGCTGGGGTTAAAGGCGTGCACCACCAATTTCTTAAAGAATTATAAAAGTTGTAATTATTTATATGTATTTGAATACATGTATGGTATGGTACCCTTATGGAAATCAGGGAACAACTTGTGAGACATGGTTTTATTCCTTCTCCACATGGGTTCCGGGAGCAGAACTCAGATCATCAAGCTGGGCACAGGAGGCTTAACACTGAGCTATCCTGCTGGGCCTGTCATTTCCAAATGGATACTTAGAGATGTTCGTATTCTTCTGATAGTGTTTTTTGTTTGTTCCTTTGAGGCAAGGTTCCACTTTACAGTTCAGGATATCCTAGAATTCACTATGTAGCCCAAGCTGGCCTTAAACTAGCCATTTCCCCTCCGCAGACTCCTCGGAGCTGAGATTTCAAGTATGAGCCACCATTTTGGGCTTCTGACAGCATTTCCTTATATTCATTTGGGGGCTCTGAGGATAGCCTCCATGCATGCTAAGTATATCCTAGACTACTGAGCTAGAGCTGCAGACCCCCTGACAATTTTAGTCAGTGAACTATATTAGATCATTTGTTAATGTTATTCAGTGACCTCACTGAATAACATTAGGCTTCAGTCTACACAGCAGACTTCTGTGACAGACTGGCTACAGCTACAGTTCTACCTAACTCACAAAGATGTATCTCCCAGTGAAGATCCAACATACACTCAGAGGAAATTCATTTCTGAGTCTAAGTACAATGAGCTCTGAAGTGTATTCATTGAACTACATGATTAATTTAAGCAGTGAAAATATACTAAGTGAATTCATATATGCATATCACTGTGAAGCTTCAATAATCAACACTGTACACAATACCTTCTCATCAGCTGCCAGATTATAGCCAAGGTCAAGGTTGAGTTCCCATCATTCAGGTCTTGTCCTCCGATGCCAACCAAGGAGAATTTAGCTTGATTCTTCCCCAATTCAATGGCATAGTTGCAGTTTTCCAACTACAAATGGACAAAAGCAAAGTAATAGTTAAATATTGGGATTTGTTCAATCTGCATAGTCTTTCCCCACCCTTTGTGTGTGTTTGTGTGTGCATGCGCGCTTGCTTGCATGTGTGCAAGTATGTATGTTTTGTATAACTAAATATCTGCTCAAAGCCAAGATCTATCTCCTATCCTCCAGAAGCAACATAAAATCTGAGGTTTTTCATTTATCTATTTATGTATCTATCATTTTTATTTTTATTTCATTTGCACTTGTGTTTTGCCTGCATGTATGTTTGTGTGAAAGTTTCAGATCCCCTGGAACTAGAGCTACAGACAGTTGTGAGCTGCCATGGGGGTGCTGGGAATTGAACTCAGATTCTCTGGAAGAGCAGCCAGTGCTCGTAACCACTGAGCCATCTCTTCAGCCTGCGTCTAGAGGTTTTAAAGCAAAAGAAAGAAATCAAGAAGGTTCAAGGTTCTCTACCTTTTTCATGTTGGCCCCCAGCTTTGGGTATGGAGGCTTGTTAACTTTACTCCAGTCCACAGGAACTTTAATTCTCTCATAAAGCTGTAAGATCACCAGGGCATCCTGCAGGTCACTAACAATTGGAAATATAACTTCATCAGTGATCATAAGCAGGGACACAAATCACACAAGCCCTATAAAGTCACAGTCCCTATGATTCATATCTGTGCTGAAAATAGAGCCAAGACCATTCAGTTCACTTAATAGTATGTGAGTACAGATGGGCAAGGTGGCATACACCTTTGATCCCAGGCTTGGGAAGGGGTGGCAGGGTGATCTATGAGTGATTTCAGACTGGTCTATACAGCCAGTTCCAGGACAGTCAGGGCTACACAGTAAGTTCCTGTCCTGTCTTTAAAAAAAAAAAAACAACAAACAAATAAAAAAACAAAACAAAACAAGGGTCAGGCAGTAGTGGCACATGCCTTTAATCTCAGCACTTAGGAAGCAGAGTCAAGCAGATTTCTGAGTTCGAGGCCAGCCTGGTCAACAGAGTAAATTCCAGGAAAACCAGGACTATACAGAGAAACCCTGTCTTGAAAAACCAAAATGATTATAATGATGATGATGAGCAGTACTTGAGAGTCAAAAAGATGTATAATAAACAGTGGTGTAGATAAACAAATACTATGATTTTGGCATATATGTAAATGCAATGAATAACGTTCATACGTAGTGAATGGCAGATGGTAGGAAAATAGTGAAAATATGGAATATTTCTAGGATACAAACCATGTACGTCAGCAAAGAACAGTCCGGCCAGGAAGCCAAAGGCCGTAGGGAATCATGAGTACTCTGTTATGAGTATTCCTGGACTATTTTAGAAGCTTCAAAGTACCTGCTCACCGAAGACACATTTCTATCACTTATAGCCGACAGTCATACAAAGACAGAATTTGAGCTTTTGTGTGTTTGGAAAATGATGATAGAAATCACTAATGCTTCATAATAGGAATATTTGCTACAACTGAACAGGTAGAAAAGTTTTAGAGTTGTCATTATTTATGCTACATCTATTCATGATATTTACAATTTCATAAGAGCAGTAGGGCAGCTTACACATAGAGATGGTTGACGTGGGGATTAACACCAAGAGAGTTCATCCAGTTACGGAAGGTTCTTTCTTCACGAGTTTCCCCTATTAAAACATCCAGAAAGTGTATTCATTGATTAAATGCCTTGTATATACAGCACCAGTGCGTGTATTCATTTATTTTATATGCTTTATTCTGAGCTAATAATCACCGCATGCTACTATGTCACTCTATGGATAAATGAAATACAGTTACAGAAGCTTATAAGTTAAATTCTGCATGTATTTATACCTTTCTGTGGTCTACTCAGACATGTTGGCTCCTATCTATAATCTCAGCACTCATTTGCTGAAGAAAGAGGACCACCAGGAGTTTAAGGCCAGTTTTGTGCTACGTAGTTTGTTTCAGGCCAGCTTTCATTACAGGGTGAGACCCTGTCTCACAACTACATCCTAGGCTCTGGGGAACATAGCTCAGTTTATAGAGTCCTTGCCTAGAGGGCGGGAAGTTCTGGGTTCATTTCCTAGCACCCTCAAAACCACAAATGAAGCCTGCAATCCCAGCACTTGGAGACAGGAGAGTCAGAAACTTAGGATCATTCTTTACTAGGTAGTAAGTTTGAGGTCAACTGGAGACACGTTAAATACTTCTCCCAAAATAGATGAGTAGGTTAAAAAAAAACCCTCAAAGAAAGAGAACATGAGATTTTTTTTGCTCAAAATAAATAAGGAGGTTTAAAAAAAAAAAAGAAACAAGATGAAGATATGGCATTAAATATTGAAGCAAAACATTTGTTCATGCTGGGCCGTGGTGGCACACACCTTTAATCCCAGCACTTGGGAGGCAGAGATAGGCGGATTTCTGAGTTCGAGGCCTGGTCTTCAGAGTGAGTTCCAGGACAGCCAGGGCTACACAGAGAAACTCTGTTTCGAAAAACAAAAACAACAACAACAACAAAACAAAAACAAAAACATTTGTTTACTAAGTGTTCTCATGATAGGTGAGTCTGGATTTTTTATTTTCTTTTGTAGGTAAGAGCTCTGGCACTGAGCCGCATTCCCCAAGTAGATTATTTTCTTTGAATTTTTTGCTTCTATCACCACCTCCACCCAGCCATTTCCAGTTCTCACTCAGCACTACATCTACTTTTTAACAGATTCTTTCAAAAGCCAAATGGATAAAGCAACTCACTGGGCTGGAATGACACTGTGGCTTCTGGGGTTTTTTGTTACAGACTACACATTAGAATCAGAGGACCTTTTGAGTTACCTTCGAGAAGAGTCCAGTCAATATCCTGGTTTTCAGGTTTAGTTAGTGCTGGATATTTATTAAAGAGGTTAGCTACAAAGGCCAAGTTCAGTTTGGGGTTTCCACTGACAACATCAGCCGGGGTAACGAACTGTCTGCAACCTAGTTTATCTGCTTGTTGAAGCATACTTTCGGCTCTCTTTAAATCATCTGTTTCCTGTTGAAGTAAAAGACATATTTTAAAGGCCATCCTAATGCATATATATGTGTGTGTGTGTGTGTATATATATATATATATAGCGCCTACAATCCAATCTAGGTTAAGTAAAGGATAGTACTTTCTTTCAGCTAACATGGTAATTATAAAATAGGTTTCGAATGCAAAAACATGAGGCATGGGATCTGTAGTACCTTTAAATTCCCCGAGATGGCGCCAGAGTACATCTAAGGACTGAATAAAGCATTACATTGCGATTACCTCTCATGGCAAAACGCAGAGGGAAAAAAGCCATTACCCGACTTATCATCCACATTCCTTTGAAGAATTAACTTTAAATATGGATAGTTTCAGAAAAATATTTTATTTTCGAAAAAGCCCTTTTTTATTTTTATTTTTGAAAATCTCTCTCACCCCCACACGAAGAGGGCATTTGGATCTCCTGCATCTGGAGTTAAAGGTTGTGAGTTCGGGAACAGCACTCTGGTTTCTGCTAGAGCAGTAAGCACTTTTAACAGCTGAGCCATCTCTCCAGACCCCCCCCCCCCTCTTTTTTTACTTCAAGAACATACCCTTGAAAACACTTGCAAGCACGGGAGCACGGGCTTGGAGTTAAAAGGGATGCTTGGGCTTGGTGGTGGTGGCACATGCCTTTAATCCCAGCATGCAGAAGGCAGAGGCGGGTGGAGGCAGGCAGATCTCCATGAGTTTAAGACCAGCCTGGTCTACATACTGAGTTTCAGGACAGCCAGGGCTATGCAGAGAAACCCTGTCTCGAAAACGAAAAGGGGCAGGGGTGTTTGGAAAAGTCTAAGACAGCTATATAAAAGTGAAAAGAGGTTTTGGTAGCTGGGCAGTGGTGGTGCACAACTTTAACCCTAGCACTCGGGAGGCAGAGGCATGCGGATTTCTGAGTTCGAGGCCATCCTGGTCTACAGAGTGAGTTCCAGGCAGCCAGGGCTATACAGAGAAACCCTGTCTCGAAAAAACAAAAACAAACAAACAAACAAAAAACAACAAAAAGAAGAGGCTTTGGGGGCAGACTGAAAGAGATGGGTGGTATTTGGTAGGAATTTAAATGTTAAGCAGAAAGACCAAATTCTAGAGCCAGTAGGGGAATCCTGGATGGGTTTGTGGAGATGACATAAAGCAATATAGTACAGAAAACCATCAAACAGGGAAGATTTGCTCTTGGGATGGTTCATCTTGACTGTCATCTTGGTTTGATTTCACATGAACTTGGAGATATAACTCTGAACATGACTGTAATTATATTTCGAGAGAGGACAAGCTATTCCAGGTAGTTCCCTTAATTCATGGACTGGACCTTTAACCCTCCCATAGGGAATAAGCCAGGGGAAATGCTTATTTCCCCATATTATCTTTGAATGTTATTCATAAAATCCAGTACCATCAAAATTAGGGAACTCACAAGTTCTCAAAATAAATCAGGATACTTTCTCTCCGGTGAGTCACATGTACCACATCCTCTAAAAAAATCTTACAAGTGCCAACATGACTACATGAAGTTACATAGAAAGTTTGATAGAATTTATGCTAAATTATTTGGGTGTGGCAGTACATAGAAAGCAGAGGCTGGTGGATCTCTACGAGTTTAACAGAAGCCTGCTCTACATAGCAGGATATAGTGCTACATAGCAAGAGTTTGTCTCAACAAACCGAAGGGAACAAAGAAACAAATAATGGCAAATGACTAGAATTTGAAAAGGCAGCTATACTTACATTGAAACCTGACATGTTAATATCTATCCGTGGCTCCCCTTCCTTCTGTCCTTTCGGTGCAATTTGACTGAGCAGATGGAAGTAGGCTTTGGAATCCTACAAAAGAATTGATCACATTTACAAAGAGTAACCGCATCTTACTGTCCCTTACATTTGTATCAGCTTTTGGGATAGTATAGGGCATTCGTCTCTGTCTCCTTATTTGAGAGATCTTTCCCAAGAAAAGTCCATCTGTCTGGCCTTAAACCTCTCTTTGAGCTTGATTTTGTTATGACTTTACAATTTATTGATGCCATCAACCCAGTAAAGCTATTAAGTGTTTCTGTACCTTCACTGAATTACTGAAGTCAATGAGCTTGACACATAAACAAGCATGAAATAGAAGAGCAGAATTCCAGGAAGCACAGGGAAAGAGAAAATGAACACATTATAGCATTACCAAAGCATGATGGGTATCATCCTACAGAAACAACATCTGCTATGTTCATTATATGTTTAATCAAAAGTTGAAATACAGAAAAGCTTCAATAAGAAACACATGTAGCCAGGCAGTGGTGGTGCACGCCTTTAATCCCAGCACTCGGGAGGCAGAGGCAGGCGGATTTCTAAGTTCGAGGCCAGCCTGGTTTACAGAGTGAGTTCCAGGACAGCCAGGGCTACACAGAGAAACCCTGTCTGGAAAAACCAAAAGAAACAAACAAAACAAAAACCAAAACAAACAAAAAGCCCACATGTAGTTGGCAAGATAGCATTTAACCTTTTAAGATCAGAATACACTTAACAAAACAGGCTCATCTCTTCGCCTTCTCCCACAGTGATGGGGATTGAGGTTAAGGCTTCGAAAGATCAACAAATGAAAGAATTCTTTGTTTTTCACAAATATTCAAATCAGGCTTCATAATAAAAAATTTCCACTGACTAGGCACTTTGGCATATGACTGTATATAGTTTTTGAGCAGAGGCAGGAAGATTGCAGTTTTGAAGCCAGCCTGGCTAACACAATGAGCTGTAGGCCCACCTGGGCTAGAGTCATATCATATCTGAAAAAAAACCAAAATGGCCTCAGTAGTGTGCTTGCCTTGAATGGAGGAAACTCAGGATTTAGTCCCGAACACCCCACAAGATGTGATGCCATCATGGGACATAGGAGCCCATTCTTTAGAAAACAAAGCAAACAACAACAACAAAGCATGGAAAAAGAATCATCCAGCTATGGTGGTATGTCTCCGTATACCAGTGTTCAAGAGGCAGAAGAATCACAGTAAGTTTGAGACTAGCCTTGTCTACAACAGTGATGTCTAGTACAGCATGGGGCTACATAGCAAGACCTTATCTCAAAACATGAGAGACAACAGGGCTTGGTGATATCCTATAATTGTTATCTCTGTTAAGCTGGGATAAAATCTCTGAAGCCATAATGTCTCCCCGAAAGCTCTGGCTCCTTGCACAGTTTACCTTGATGTCAGCACTGAAGTTGTTGATCTTCTGCCAGCCTGAGTTTTCCAGGTGGAAGTTGGCCCATCTCAGCAGAAGCTCTTCTGGAGACAATTTCATAAGCTCCTCCAGAGTCTCACCATCTCGAAGCAAAGCTGCCAGTGCTTGTAGACAGAAATGCCTCAGTCAGTATGTCATGCGATAGTGGTCCTGCCAAGCACTTGTTTGCCCCCCCCCCCCATGATCTCCCTTCCTCAATCTTCCAAACGCTGGGATTACAGGCATGCAGCATCATACCTTGTTTCAGTTTTTTAATACTTTGTTTGGTAATAGAGACCTAGTTTCCACGTCCTCAAACTCGGAGCTAAAGACCTGGCTCAGTCAGTAAAAGGCTTGCTATGAAACCACAAGGACCCAGGTTCAATTACCAGCACCCATGTGGAAAGCCAGGTGTGGCGGCACAAGTCTGTACTTCTTTAGAGTTGCAGAAGTGGAAGCAGGGGTGGCGTGGGGTGGAGTGTGTGCCAGTCTCTGGGCTTTGCTGTCCAGCAATCTAGCCACATTGGCAAGCACCAGAATTACTGATAGGCCTTGTCTCAAAAGTAAGCCCGGGGCTGGAGAGAAGAGCTTGGTAAATTGCTAACTGTTTAAGTATGAAGATCGGTGCTGAATCCCAATAACCGTATACACCTGCAGTGCTGTTCATGTATAATCCAAGTATTGGGAAGGTGGACACAGAAGGATCCCTGGGGCTCACTGGTCAGCTTGGATAGCGTGCGCGCGCACGCGCACACACACACACACACACACACACACACACACACACACACAATCCTAAGGTGTAGAGGGACTGAGGAGGGCACCTCTCTGTGTTTTTGAGTCTATAGTAAAATCAAATGTGAACTGTTAGGTTCACTACGGATAAAGGACAGAGGTGTCTGGGTTGTTTTCCTGAATAGCTTTGGATCCATTCTAGTTACCATCTGCTCAACTCAGTTAAGTGCAAGCATGAAAATTTTCATGAAGAGAAAGGAAAATTCAACAATGTACATCCTTCAAAAAGAACAACTGTGTTCCATTACCTTCATTCCTGCTTAATTCAATGTCAGCAAACAAGCCAATCTTAATAATCTGCCAGAGCAGTCCCAAAACCAGATGAGGTTTCCCAGCCCGCAGGTCTTCGGCACCAATGTTCACAACATGACACCCAATGGCAGAAGCAGAGTTAAGTGCCAAGTTCAAGTTTTCCTGCAAGACAGCCAAATTTGACCTTGTTTTTCCACACCCAGTTCACTTCAGCCCTCACTGAAAATACCACTAAGTGGAGAAGTTAATAATTTCATCCACCCACATTTACAGAAAACCAATTGCAGAGTTCAGCGTTGAGAAGCAAAGCGACAACAATTCTCAGCCTCACTCATATTCTTTTTGCCGAATTCTATAGGAAGTGGACTTTTTCGGTTTTTATCTGGTGGCTTTTGAATTAGGCCAATCCTAAAGTAAAAAAGTCAAGTAGCCCAAGTAAACATATCCATGTAAATGGTGTTACATTTAAAAAAAAAATTGCCTGAATTGGAGTCCAGCAGCATATGGCATGCATCCAGGCTCTAGAAATGACCAATCTGTACATCTCAAAGACACTCCTGCCTGATAGGACTTTGCTGTACTAATGTACTACTCAATCAGTAGAAAACAAGAATGATCCATCCTTTGAGCACACCAGCTAAGAAAGAGCTTAAAGAATTCTGTTCACCTGGGGGATATCTTACTCAATGGGTAATGAAAGGAAAACAGGGCTTGGAGTTCAATATGGAGCAACACCTCAGTGCCAGGGTGAACTTCCAGCAAACCCCACATGCCTTTCTGAGTCTCAGACCATTGTCGAAAACATCAATGATCATTCCACACTCAGAGCTGCTCTAAGGTTTAAAGTCTGGCAAACGAATAAAGAGCCGATGGCCTCTGTTTCAAATCACAGTTCATGGAAGAGGGAGTAGAGAACGCCACGCACCTGAATGATGAAGGGTGTCAGCTTCTTCTTATTGATTGCTCTCTCATCAATTGTATCAGGAACTGAAAGGTTGATCATTTTGCTGAAACAAACAAACGTTGGTTTACTTTTAAGGAGTCTACAAAGTTCGGAGATGTAAGTTCATTTTGAGAGTGCTTACCTAGCATGCATGAGGTCATGGGTTCAGTCCCCACCACCACTAAACTAGGACATGGAGAAATCTATATTCCAAGCACTAGAGAATGGATGCAAAAGAATCGGGAGTTCAAGGACATCCTGGACTACATAACAAGTTGAGGCTAAGTTGAAGCTAGCTTGAGACATACGAGATTCTGTCTCTAACAACACTTTGATAAATGTTCATGAATGTTAAAGCTTATAATAAACTATCTTTCAGGCAATATAAAAAATGCGGTCAATCTGGGGCTGAAGAGATGGCACCGGGTTTAAGAGCATTTACTGCTCTTGTAGAGGACCCATATTGAACAGCTCATAACTGCCTGTTAACTCCAGTTTCAGGGGATTCTATGCACTCTTTTGACCTTCACAGGTACCTGCACAATGTGGTATACATAAACCCATGAAGCTATACACATAATAAAAAAATACAAAATGCCATAGGTGACATTTTAAAAAAATATATTTATTTATTTATTTTATGTATGTGAGTACACTGTAGTTATCTTCAGACACACCAAAAGAGGGCATCAGATCTCATTACAGATGGTTGTCAGCCACCATGGTGTTGCGGGAATTGAACTCAGGACCTCTGGAAGAGCAGTCAGTGCTCTTAACCACTGAGCCGTCTCTCCAGCCCCCTACAGATGACATTTACCATGTTGACCACAAAAACTATATATGTCCAAACTGCAGATTAGACAAAATATGATGACATATTGAGGTGCCCGGGTCTGAATAAAGAACAAATTTTTATTCATATTCCATATTCATATATGCATGTACACACAAAGACATGCACACATACACTCACACATACATACAACCTGAATCTAAGTTTTGCTTTTTGTTTTTTTGTGATGCTAAGGTTGTGAGGTTTTTTGTTTTATTTTGTTTTGTTTTGAAACAGTGATTCTATGTGTTGCCCTGGCTGTCCTGAAACAATCTGTGAACAAGGCTGGCCTTGAACGTATAGAAATCTGTCTGCCTCTGCCACACAAGTGCTGGAATTAAAGGTATGTGCCATCACTTTCTGGAAGGTTTGCTTTATTGTTGTTTTTTCCTCCTTTCTTTTGTTTTTCTGTTCTTCCTTCCTTCCTTCCTTCCTTTATTTCCTTCTTTTTTATTGTAGGACAGGATCTCACTACGTCTCTCTGGCTGTCTTGGAACTGATTATATAGTAGATCAGGCTGGCGTTGAACTCACAGATATTTGTCTGACCCCATTTCATGAGTGGTGGGATTACAGGCATGTGCCACCATGTACACTGTAGTGATGAATTTGGAAACCAAGGCATGCTAGACATGCCTTGTGCTACTAAGGTGTGGCACTGGCCCAGAGGCAATTTTGTGCAGTATTTTGGGGGCATCTGCTCTTTGACTGTATCTGTCACTCGAGGTCAGCTATGGATATTCCACTTTTGGTGTCATTATCAGAATTTGAAAATTTTCTGATGCTTCTGTAATTAGACTCTAACCCCTGCTCCTGTAAGTCAGACTGATGACACTCACTGGATCAATGAAAAAATAGATATGAAAGTAGAAGAGGGTGAGATGGGAAGATGGTGATCAGTAGGAATTTGTGAGGAACGGGACGGGAAAAGGCATATATGTGTAGGAATATGACCAAAATCCATCACACACACACACACACACACACACACACACACACACACACATTCATATGTATGTATATGAAAAGGTTATAATGTAGCCCATTATCATGTATAATTAGTATATGCTAATTAAATCATGAACAAAAATAAAACTAAAGTTTCAGATTTTGGATTTTTTTCCCCTTAGAGATGCCCAAACTGTATCAGGATACTATGAAGCCCACAGTGGAAACTGAAATGTGAAAGGGTCTGACAATGTAGACCCCATCCACACAGCTACTAAGTGGGAAGGCTTGCATAGGAACCCAGAACTTATAATGGAGTCCATTTTAGAACAGTGTGGCAAAAGCATCTCTGAGAACAGGGGCAGCAATAGACAGTGCTGATGATCTTATATCACTTCTGCCAAGATACTGCTGGCTCGGATGCAGCTAAAGCGACAAAAGTGGTTTTCAGAATTAGATCACTGGAGAGTCAGAACTGAAGGCTAGCCTCTTTTTCTCCCTTTGGAAGCCATGGTACTTCAGATTAAATAGATACTGACACACTTGATGTTTGAAAAAAAAAATTGTAATGTTCTGATTTCTCAGTGATGAGGAGAAATTGGAAGCCAAAAGTTCAACCTGTAAAAGAGGTCCCCACTCTGTGACTGACTGTTACTTTAACACATAGATTTAGATATTAAATGAAAAAGACAAAACCTGGGCAATTGCCCCCCCCCCCCCAATCATACAGCCAAGTAACCAAATACATAAATACAAATACATTTATTCTGGGGAGATTATCTTTGGAAATCTGGATACAAAACAAAATTAGCCTCTTACCAGAGCACAATTCCATCACCAACTGCTTTGAATAGGTCATCAGTATTTGGGTTCATGGGTATGACATGTCTGCAGTCAGGATCATTTTCCAAAGCTTTGTTTATCCAGTTAACGAAAGCGTATTTTTCTTCCTCTAAAATTAAATTAAGTAAGCAAGAAATCAGTTCATCCTCTCTGTTAATCATTTGGCCCCCGACCCTAACTTGTTGCATAGTGCTGCTAAGAGATAATTCTTCATAAATACATGGTCATCCTCCTTGAATATTCAGTTGCCATTAGGGATTAATGAATAAGCTAGCGTGCCTTACATGCTACCAATGTTTACCATGGCTTGCTGACAAATATGCGACCCAAGACACCCAACCATGTCACCAAGACTACTTAGTATATTTAATTAGAGGATCATGTTTTTTAGGGCATTAAATTATGTGCCTGTTCAGTGCACTGTACTGACCTATGCACATCCATGTCATGATTACCTGAATAGGAATGCTGGGTTCCTTCACTGGACAACTCTGAAGTTCCTCCCAGAGCACAAATCCCTTCTTTTCTGTTGATGGCTTTGCGGAAGGTTTTAGCAATATCGCTGCTCTTTACCTCTTGGAAAATCTATCAATTAAAACAAGGCTGTTGATTCACGATTTTCAAGCAGGCCCAAGAACAAGCACATCGAACTCTGTTTTAGCTGTCCATCACCTACAGTCTTCGCCACAGGCAGTGAGTGTTAAGAGGAAAACTGGCTTGGGTTTTTGCAATGCTGCAATAACTGTTACTAAAGACAAAGCGTCAATTTCACACACTTGCAAACACATTCAGTGCTGCATGCATTGAATGCACTTTTAAGTTTAAAAAAAAAGTGTAGTTCAAAAGCACAGGTAAAACTATTAATTTCTCATGGCGAAGCATAGCTTTGTTCTTTTCTTAGAGAGAAGAGGCTGATGGATTTGCCCCTTTAACCACAATTCTTAGCTACAGACAAAAACGTATGACTCGACCAAAAAACTATTTTGTGGTATAATGTGGTAGCTAAGAGTTCACTCAATCAAAAGCAACAGAGTAATAAAGGAAAAAGGTGTTATCCTGGTGGCACAGATGATTCTCAAGGAGAGTGAGTACGAAGTAGGCAATATTGTTAATACTGCCCAGTCCACTGCTCTGATGAGGCCGACTCAACAAACTATTCTACAAATAAGAAAGAATGTGGCCAGCACCATGGGTCCCTCCACGTGTATTCTTTGGTTGGTGAGCCAGTCTACGGGAGTATTGAGGGGTGTTAGATCCCCCAGTATAGGAGAATGCCAAGGAGGGAAAATGAGAGTGGGTGGGTGGGGGAATACCCCTATCATGGCAGGGGGAGGGGAGAGGGAATGGGGGGGTTCCAAAGGGGAGATCTGGAAAGGGGGAAACATTTGAAATGTAAATAAAGTATCAAAAAAAAAAAAAAAAAGAAAGAATGTAGACAACAATGCCAGGACATGGTGGGCACATTTGTAATCATAGAACCCTGGAGTCAGAGGCAAGAGGATCTGTACAAGTTTGGGGACAGCTGGTCTTACATAAGGGGTTCCTGGTTGCTAGGGCTACAAGGAAAATCTTTACCCCAAGAAGGAGGGGCTGGGAGTAATGGCGTAGACACTGACTAAAAAGGAAGAGCTGGCACGAAGCAGAAAGATTGCAAGTCATGGTCACCTTGGACAACACAGTGAGACCTTGTCTAAAAGTAAACATTAAAAATGTGAAATTCGACTGGGCAGTAGAGGTGCACGCCTTTAATCTCCGTACTCTAGAGGCAGAGACAGGCTGATCTCTGACTTCTAGGCCAGCTTGGCTTACAGAGTGAGTTCTAAGACAGCCAGGGCAGTTACACAGAGAAACCCTGTCTCAAAAACCAAAGAACAAAAAACGTGAACTTAGAGCTGTGAAGGTGGATCAGTGGCAGAACAGTTGCCTTGCCTGTGCACGTGCCAGGGTTTCCCCCTCAGTTATGTGAAGGAGACGGAAGAGGAAGCACACTCATAAAAGGCTTTTTAATGATTGTCCTATTTGGGCATTTGAGTCCTGCTTTTCTTCCCATTACAGAATCTGGATAACATGTTAACTTTTTTAAAAAAGAAACTTTCCCATTTTTGGAAAATATCTATCTTTATTTCATATGCATTAGTGTTTTGTCTGCATGTATGTCTGTGAAGGTGCCAGATTCTAGTTCTCCTAGAACTAGAGCTACAGATGGTTGTAAGCTGCCAAGTGGTTGCTGTGAATTGAACCCTGGTCCTCTGGAAGAACAGTGCTATTAACCCACTGAGCCATCTCTCCAGCACCAAAAGTTGAACAGGGTAGAAGAATGTAAGCTTTCTACCCCAGTTTAATGATGTGAACGAATGAGCATTCTTAAAATCTGTCTGTATACTACTGATACTCTCAAATTTGTCTCCTTCCAAATTTTCCCCCTATTTACAATGAGCATGTTCTATTTACCACTGTCAACTAGGAACAAGTCTGGCAACTTGCTAAACATTCTTTTAAAAACATTGAATGTACTTTTGTTATGGGAGGGGCACACAAGTGGAGGTCAGAGAACCCTTCTGCGGAGTTGCTTCTCTTCTTCCACCTTTACATGCCCTCAGGAGATCAAATTCAGGCCAGCCGGCTTGCTAAGCAAATGCTTTACCCACTGAGCCATCCTTCAGGGACCTGAAACTTTTGCTGAATACCTTTAGAACTTCCTTTTACATGGAGCCATAAACAAAAGAATCACAGCACAGAACAGAACCCATGTCAAAGGCTTTTAGTGCTGCTGACTCATAGACACTGTCATTCTCCTTCCTGGAGGAGGTCACTTTTATTAGTTGAAGCTGTACAGCAGTGCAGACTGGAACAGTCTAGCCCATGTAATACCAAGCAAGCTTCAGGCAAAGGCCTTTGTAATTAATCCACTAAGAGAAAGGGACTTTTTTGTTGTTGGTTTGTTACATCTAACTGCCTCTGCCTTCCCAAGTGCTGGGATTACGTATGTGCCACCAAGCAGAGCAAAAAAGAGGACTTTCTGTAGTGGATATTGTTATTGATTACCATAGTCATATTATCCTATTATCAATCTCAAATCCTAACTTTGGTTCTATAAATATACTTTTGTTTAGGAAAATACTGTGCAATTAGCTTTTAAAAATCGAGTTCCCTTTAGGTTTTTGCAGGTGTGTGTGTGTGTGGTAGTGGTTTTATTTATTTTTTTTCCGAAACAGGGTTTCTCTGTGTAGCCCTGGCTGTCTTGGAACTCACTCTGTAGACCAGGCTGGCCTCGAACTCAGAAATCTACCTGCCTCTGCCTCCTGAGTGCTGGGATTAAAGGCGTGTGCTGGTGGTTTTTGAGACCAGGTTTCTCGGTGTACCTCTGGCTATCCTAAAACTCATTCTGTAGGCCAGGATGGCCTTAAACTCAGAAATCTGTCTCTGCCTTGTTAGTACTGGGCCTAAATTTTTGTGCCAACATGCACAGCTGCTTCCTCTAGTTTTAATGCTATGTTCTCAAAAGTTTAAATTTCCATGCTATACCCATAATGAGCCCTTGTCTCAAAAACAAAACAAAAATAGTCAGGCATGGAGGCTCACATTCATAATCCCTGCACTCAGGAGATTAAAGCAGGAGGATTGCCAGGAGTTCAAAACCTGCTTGGTTTACAGATCAAGACCCTTGCTCAAACAAAACAAAATGAAGGAGGAGGAGGAGGAGGAGGAGGAGGAGAAGAAAAAGAGTATCTTCTCAGTAAAAAGTTAGTCTTCGTAATTGTGAACTCCACTCCATTTTGTAAAAAAAAAAAAAAAAAAAAAAAAGGAAATAAAAGAATCATGGAATTGGACAGATATGCATTTCCTCATACCAAGAATTACCAGTCACTGCTGCCAGATTCAAACATGTTACAACTTCAGAGGAAGACAGAAAGAGCTGGCTTTCTTGTTCTGTGTGCATCTGCTGTACACACCATGGTCTTCCGACAAAATAAATTGTTTCAATGATCATGATTCTGCTGAATGATAAATTCACTCTTTCTCTCTCTATATATATCTATATATATCTATATATGTGTGTGTTTATATATATATGTGTGTGTATATATATATATATATATATATATATAAAATGCAATAAGAATATCTTTGTGGTAAAATATCCTATCTCTTTTCTAAGTATGGGAAACAGTGCTTGTGAATGATGTGGAAAGTCTTTTGTTAAATGCCTTTTTCTGTGGTGCTAATGACTGAATACATATTTACCACTGAGCTATATTCCCATTTCTGCCTTCCAAATATTTTAAAGCACATTTTAGCCAACCTCAAATTTTGTTCCATGATATTTTATTCTGGCTCTTAGTTTAAAATTTTTTTCTTTCCTTTTTTAAAACAAGAGTCATTTATTATGTACAGTGTTCTGCCTACATATATGACTGTACGCCAGAAGAGGGCACCAGATCTCATTATAACTACTTTCTTTAAAAAAAAAAAAAATTAAAAGCATTGAAAATTCATACAGCAGAGTCAACTAACCTGGACCCTCGGAGGCTCCCAGAGTCTGAATCACCAACAAGAGTGAGCACGGGCTGGACCTAGGCCCCAGCACGTATGTAGCAGATGTGCTCCTCAGTCTTATGCTTATGGGCTTCTCCCAACAATTGAAACAGATGAAGTCTGTCCATTAGCTTGTTGCATGCCTGTCTATCTTTGGATCCTGCACCCTTAAAAGGACAGCCTTGTCTGGCCTCAGTGGGAGAGGATGCCCCCAGTCCTGCAGCGACTTGATATGTGGGGGTGTAGGTGGTGCGGAGAGCATGTGGGGGTGGTACTTGATACAGAGGGGGGCTTTGGGGAAGTTGAAATGGGGAGGACTTGCCTGAGGGGTACTGGGAGGAGAAGAAGGATTGATATTAGGCTGTAAAGTGAATAAATACATTTAATAATATTAAAAAAGAAAATTCATACATCATATTGGTTCATTACATGAAAGTCTGCATTTTTCTTTCTACTCAGGGAGAACATTACTTGATTGGATGACAAAACCGTTGGAATATAGGCTTTGGCTTAACCGGCATCTCGGAAATCAGAGCAAGCACAAGACTTTGCTAGGCTGCCCAAGGAATTTTTTTCAAAGCTCACTTGTGGTCCTAATGAGCTCTCTGTGTTATGCGTTTTCCCTCCTTGAGGACAAAGTTGCTTTATCATCTGGAGACAATTTCCTTGTGTACAATGCTCAGAGGCAATAGCCACTCCCATCCTATGCATCTTTTTTAGTTTCTTTGGTGGCATCTGTGGCTCTCCCTTTCCTAAGCCTCACTGACTTTCTCTCAAAATCTTCAGCAGGCACATAAGATCTTTTGACCCCAAAGTGAGTCCTGCACAGGCCAAGCAGCCAACCCAGAGCAATGCAGAGGCATATGACTTAAGGAGCAAAGATTTCAGAAAGAATTTGGAGAACATATTGGATGGGGCTTGTTTCCAACATAGCAGGTTTGAATTTTCCTTTTCAGGGAAATTGGTGCCGGCCTAATGTTGGAAAAGAGCACGGGTACATTTATTTGAAATAGGAGAACATCAGAGAGAGTAGTAGGGGCCGGGAGCCCCACAGTTGCCATCGAGGCTGAGAGGATGAAAATCCATTGAACCACTGAGGTTTGTCCAGTCTAGGTGAGACCCTGGCTCAAAGGAATCAATCAATATAAATAGCAAGAATTATTTAAACCACTAAGGCATGGAGCATTTACTCCGTGCCTAGCATTGCTCTAAGTATTTTGCTATTTTAAAATGACTAATCTTGTGGGTTGATTTTATTAGCAAAAGGTTAAAGACTTATTGCCACTATGTAATCATAGCAAGTTTATCATTGTGAAACTAGGAAATTAAAGTCATCATCTCTGTTTAAAAATATATTGCCCTATCAGCCTTTCACAATCAAAGGAAACAATTGTGTAAGTTTATAAAACCCAGTGTTCTATGTATATGGTTCAGAGGTAGAGCATATACCTCACATGTGCAAGGCCCCCAGTGTTTAAGTCATAGCACACACAAAAAAGTCGAAATAGGAAAAAAGGTCAACGTTTAAAAAGCCCAGCAGCACAGCATGACAGCAGATGCCTTTAATCCCAGCACTTGGGAGGCAGAGGCAGGCAGATCTCTGTGAATGCAGACCAACCTGGTCTACACAGAGTTCCAGGAGAGCCTGAGTTCTTACACAGAGGAAATCTGCTTCAAAAAAACTAAAAATAAATAAAGAAACAAGGCTAGTAACTTCAGTTTTTGATACTCAAAACAATAACAATTATTAATTACAGTACTGGCTTTGATGTTTGTTTACAATATTTGGAGCCTCTTCTGTCCTTCATCTATCCTTGAAAAGGAATAGAAACTGATATTCTTTGTAGCTCAGTTTACACTGAATACTGCTTTAAACTCTAATTCACATAAAAACACCAAACCTGGCATGCAAGAACATGTTTCTTTTTCTCTCCCTATGCTAATAGCCAACAAGAGTCGCAGTCTTTGGTTCTTGTGTAGTTCAGTCACGGTTCACTTTCCTTTGACAACTTGCAAAGTGTTAAATCATCAGCAATCACATGAGGAGAGTGGACAGCCATTTCAATGTCCCTCATTTTTCTAATAGTCATGGCCGCAGTATTATCATAGTTTATGTGGGTCATTTTAACATCATAGTGATGTCCTTAGAGACCAGAAGAAGGCAATGGATTTCTTGGAACTGGAGTCACAGATCATTTGGGTACCGGGAATCAAGTCTGGGACTTCTGGAGGAGCAGCCAGTGCTGCTGATCCATTTCTCCAGGTCCCAGTTCAAGTGCCTTGATTAGCAGGGGATCAAGTAGAAAAGACGTCTCACTCTCTACACAATGCTGGTCAACTCACTTTCTTTCCCATATATGCTTGTTTCATGTTGAAGCAAGGCAGAGTGGCTACATTTTTAATTGCAGCACGTGAGGAAGAGGCAGGTCCACGTCTGTGAGTTTGAGGACAGCTTAGTCAACATAGTCAGTTCCAAGACAGCAAGAGCTAGCTACAGAGACAGATCCTGTCTCAAAGAAGAGAGATCGGAAATCCTTCTAAATAATACTTTGACCGGAAATGTTCTCCTTAATTTTTAAAAAATATATTCTTCTTTTGTTTGTTTTACTCATTAAGAGGGCATCAGATCCCATTAGATGGTTCTGAGCCACCATGTGAGTGCTGGGAATTGAACTTAGGAACTATGGAAGAATAACCAGGGCTCTTAACCACTGTGCCAACTCTTCAGCCCCCCCTTTCTCTTTTATTCTAGAAAAATCCTGCTTTTTCCCAAATTATTATGCATCTACTTTTAAAGTACATACTAAGTCAATGTTACCTTGTCACTTAAAAGCCACTAAATGATGGATGGAAACTGCAGACTTTAAAAAATACAAAATTAAAAGTTTTATCAAGATCATTTTCTTTGTAGACAAGTTTATAATTTTTCCCTCAACATTACCAGTTAGACTACAGATTCTAATGACTTAGGCTGCTTCTTTCTAGTAGTTAAAGAACTCTCATCTGTAAATGATATGAAAAGCACCTAACCATAGTCCATGACCGCTTTGACCTGCTTTAAACTCACAGTGACACATGCAAAGTACATACAGAAACATGCAAGTGCTGAAATCACAAATCATTTGTAACTTACTATTGAACACAGAATTCAAAGCAAATGCTTTGGCCATAACTGGAGACAGAAATGATGGGAGGAAATCAGTTTTTCACAAGGAAAATGGCAAGAACACTGTAAGTATAATAATGGCACACATCTGTAGATTTTAGTAACTACCACCCGTCCCTCACATCTGATAGGTCTATTTGGTTCTAAGAAATCATATATATATACTTGGTGTTTTGCCTGCATGTATGTCTGCATGAGAGTTTAGATTCTGGAATAACAAACAGTTGTGAGCCAGCATGTGGGTGGTGGTACTTGAACTTGGGTCCTCTGGAAGAGCAATCTGTGCTCTCAGCCACTGTGCCGTCTCTCCAGCCCTATGTAGTCTGTTTCCCGACCATATGGTGTGTTCTTTGCATTGGTTCTGCTCAGAGGAAACATATCTGAATTTCAGTTGTCATAATGAGTCATGGAAACTGATGAGAGCATATGCTATAATAGCAGATATGTTGGTGCCAAGCTGAAGTATAGAAAAGAAGGACAGGCATGCTTGGATCTTGGTGACAAATATGAAACACTAATTCCTAGTTTGCAGAATATTTAAAACAATGCCTAGCAAGATAAACTCAAATTCAGGCTTAAAATAATCAGAAACAGTCAGGCAGTATAGTATGTTCCTGTAATCCCAGCACTGAAGATGCTGAGGCAGGAAGAAATTATAAACTAGAGGCCAGTCTGGGTTATACAGCCAAAGGTAGTCTTAAAAACCAAGGCAATAAATAGTAACATCCACAAAATCTTAAGGTAGGCTAAGTAAGGTAGTACAGCCTTTCTCCTTCAGCTCTCTGGAGGCTGAGGCAAGATGATCATGACTTTAAAATCAGACTGTCTCAAAAAACAAACTAAACTAAACAAACCCTAACACAAACGAAAACAAAATCCCAAATGTGCATATATTTCTTATATGCACAGAGACCTGAGGCAGGGTCTCTCTTTGGAGCAGTGGATGGCCTGGAACCTGCTATGTAGACCAATCTGGCCTTGAACTCAATCACAGAGTTCAATGACTGCCTTCGTCTTGATGAAAGGTATGGGCCACTATGTCTGCCTGTAGGCTGATCTTTTCTATTATTAATTTTTCCCTGTAAGACAGGGCTTCACTGGATAGCTTTTGTTGTCCTAGAATTAGCTCTGTAGTCCAGGCTGGCCTTGAACTCACAGAGACCTGCCTGCCTCTATCTCCTAAATTCTGGGATTAAAGGCATATGCCATCAGCACCCTGGTTTATAGGCTGTTGCCCTACTTATGTGCAGTGCCTGGAAAAGCCAGAAGTGGGTGCCATTTCCTGTGCAACTGGAATCACAGACAGTTGTAAGCATCCATTTGAATTGAACCTTTGTACTCTGGAAGAGCAGCTAGTACTCTTAAATATTAAGCTATCTCTGCAGCCTCTTAAGGGTGTTCTTAAGTGAGAGAAGAAGCAACAGCTATTTAAAATGACATCATGCAATAATTTCGTTATGAATCTAGGCTGAAAATCTATAATTCGCCAAAATCTTGGCTGTCATTCTGGCAGCTAAAACAGTTCTATCTTGATAAAGAACCACATGCCTGTCACACATGCTACAGGAACTGAACTAAATGCTTACAAAGGAGAAGTGTTATGAAATCAGCCACAAACCTTGAGGAATAGTTCATGACACTAGACAAGAAAACAAAATTGTAAATGCCTCTCCAGACAGACTGAAAAGATATCCTTCTAGCTCTTAATTATCAAGATGATCACCCTGGGGAAAATGGGACAGTTAAATATCACTGGTACAGGGGTGAGAAAACATCCTTTAATCAAAAATTTCAGCTCAGGCAACTTCTAAGACTGAGTCATATGATATCAGTAAACTTGTGTAGCATGATCTTCTATCTGGGGAAGAGAAAGAATGCCTCAAAGCTGTTATTTAGCAGCATCTGGATGGATGTCCTCTAATGATGCCCCAAAGGATATTGTTTTGGCCCACTGCGAACATTGTGCTATAGCTTTGTTTTTCTCAATGTACCTTTTTAAAAAATATTTTGTTAAATATTCAAATAGCTGAATGCCCACTGCAAACATTGTGCTATAGCTTTGTTTTTCTCAATGTACCTTTTTAAAAATATTTTGTTAAATATTCAAATAGCTGAAGAATTTGAATTTAGTAGTCAGATGACAAAAATGTTGCAAGGTACCAGAGTATTAATATGATATATTTAACCATTCAATACAACAGTATTTCTATTTTAAGATTCCCAGTATACAGTGGAACAACAATGAATTTTAATAATCAGATTTTTCACATACTTACATAAACAAATTCGTTAAAGCTTATCTTCCCATCTTTATTTCTGTCACCATCCAGCATGAGTTTTTGAATAATTTCTCTCACTTTATATCCAGGCAATGGCATATTAGCTTCCTTGAAAAGCTCATGAAGCTCATAGTCGCAAATGAATCCATTGCTGTTGAGATCTTTGTGAAAAGGAAGGGAAAACAGCCAAACAAAAAGATAAAAAAGAAAAAAAGATTAGAAATAAATTTGTAAGAATACCATCACTTTACATGTCTGCCTAATTACAATCTTTTTTATCCTTTGCCATCTAAGGATGTGTGGAAGAGAAATGTGTATTTTAACAGAAAGGGTAAGGTTTTGTTAATGTCATGTATCTTGTATTTTTAAAAATGTGTACAAAGTTTTATTTAAAAATTGCATCCCTGATTAGAGGAATCTATAGTTACTAGTTTACAAAGCTATTATTAAATCACAGAAACAAGAGGAGTTTTAGAAACAATAATTTATACACCAACAAACTTTGTCATGGTGTAACTTAATTTCTACTATCTCTATGCAGGATGTAGGATTTTTATCCGTAGTCTTTGTCTTTTTGCAAAATAGGTTTTATGGTTTCACAGTGATTTTATCTCAAAGCCATCTGACCTGGAGCAACAGCTTTGAGGGCCTTTTTTTTTTTTTGAGTTAATGTAAACAAACTTTAATCACAGACAAATATAGAGTTCAAGAGAATAATGGAGGACAGAGCCAAGCAGATGTTAAAATGATTCCATGAGTGACCTTTATATGTTTACGCTACTGCAGTTTAGTTATATTAAAATGTAAAGAAAGAAATAATCTACAAATAAGCAAATGACACAAGGTCACTGTGATAGAAATGTTTTGTATAGAGAAATTACTTAAAGTTCTGCCAAGGCAGGAATAGGTGGTGCACACCTTTAATCCCAGCACCATGGAAGCAGAGGCAGAGCCAGGCAGATTTCTGTGAGTTCAAGGCCAGCTTGGTCTAAAAACTGGGCTCTAAGACAGCCAGGACTACACAGAGATATTCTGTCTCAAAATGAACAAAATAAACACAAAGCCCTACCAAGGACTGTTCTTAGAACCCAGAATGCCAAAGAACGTCTTGTTCTTATGGATCTCACATTCTAAGCACAATACAAAAAGAGCCAGTGTGACAGTAAGACACAGCACTATATAACAACATAAGTATAACTTCAATGCAAATTGAAGCAGAGAAGAAGGTTAGGTCAGCAGCTACTCCTCTGCCTGCAGGCAGGAAATTCAGAAATATCTGGACAATTTTGCATGTGCTTGTGAGACAGAGAATGACTATGCTGCCTTGGTTGGTTTAGAACTCAAACTGACTTGTGGTGATATCTCTGCCTTAGCTTTGTATGTGTTGGGATTATAGTTGTGAATCCCAACAATCAGATCTGGCTGAAGATGTTTCTGATTGCCACATCTGAATGGGGAGAAGATGCTCCTGGCATCCAGTGGGTCAATGTCAAGGAGCCCAAAAAATCAACAACACACGTGACACACCCTTGGTCACTAGGCAACACAGACTGCCACAGCTCAACATGTGAGCAGCACTGAAGTTGAGTAACTCTGGGTTATAATGACACTGTGGGGGCTGCTGTTCAGACAGAATAGTCAAGGAAGGCCATTGTGTAGAGAGCTTCTATTTGACTACAGACTCTTGTGAGGCAAAGGCAGACACCTTTGCTTACCTGGAGTGAGAGATTTCCAGTAGGGAAAAGAGCTGCCACCATGTGTGATGGCAATGTACACACGCTGTGCTCTGGGAATAGGGGAGTGAGCAAAGGGGAAAGAGGTCATTCTGTGGCTCATACACATTCTTCTGGGTTGCAGTACAGACTTTGGATATTTTTCTGACGTGTGAACGAAGTGTGACTCATAGCAGTTAATTTGGAGGCAACCACTAAAATATTAACTATCTTATGTCTGCACTTTTGTTTGGAGGTTTGAGTTTGAGACAGGATCTCACTCTTATAGTTCTGGCTGGCCTTGTAACTTACACTGATCCTTGTTCTTCAGCCTCCCCAAATGTTGGGATTATAGGCACGTGACGCCACACCATGCAAAAATATTAGCTTATCTCTGACCAACTTACCAATCATTTGAAGGTTGGTATTTGTGTGTGTGTGTGTGTGTGTGTGTGTGTGTGTGTATCAGGATCCTACACCAGGGCTATTTGCTAGGCAAGTGCTTTATCACTATCAAAAGTAGTATACTTAGTCAAAGGCTCAAGAAAGTCTGTGTTCAGTTGTTACACAGTATATCCTTATATTTCTCTTGATTTTGATTTCTGCATTGGTAAGAATTTAGCCAGGGCTTTATGCACGCTGTAACCCTCAGACATTAAGTGGAGGAAGAATGCTCTAATCCTAGGTGAGCGTTTTCAAACAAAACTAAGCAGGGAAGACAAAAAACAAAACAAAACAAAACAAAACCAAAAATCAACAACAACAACAACAACAACAACAACAACCCACCAAAAATTACAGAATAAGTACCCAAAAAAGACGAAATGCCAGTTCATCAGGAAACCAAAGCATGACGGAAATATCTCTCAAATAACATTTAATCTCACTCTCTTTGTTCTAATCCTGTCCCCACCCCAAAACCATCTGATCTGTAATTTGGTTTTCTAAGTGACCACAGCCATCTGTCAGAGACACTAAAGTGGACCCAAATAAAAGAAGAAAATAATCAGTTAGAACCCTTGAGTCTTACTTGAACCAATGGCTTTCAAATTTTTGTACAACTTTGGAATTCCTGAGTTTATATATCTATCCTTCACATTTTTAGTGAGTAGAATGTGTATCATCTAGCCAGGCAATGGTGGCGCATGCCTTTAATCCCAACACTTGGGAGGCAGAGACAGGTGGATTTCTGAGAGCCTGGTCTACAGAGTGAGTTCCAGGACAGCCAGAGCTACACAGAGAAACCAAGTCATAAAAAATACCCCCCACAAAAAAGAGGGGGAGATGGAGAGAGATTGTGTATCATTGCATCATCTTTCTTTCATAAATTCTACTTGGCTACCTTCCTGCATTTTCTCAGTAGATGCTAATCCTATTTACATTGTGACATTTTAGTGCTAGTACTAGCCAATCACAACGGGCCTTCTTAGGCCTGGACTGGAAGAGAACAATTTCCATGTCATTAAGAAGGCAGAGAGAGCCAGAAAATGGCAGCAGCTAACAATTAATTTTACAAAACCTCCCAGCTGGTAAAGTCCTTACAAAGCACAAAACAGTGTGTAATTATTTTCAGAGCACTGTCAGAGTATTTCCCATCTCCAGTTTAAAAAAGCAGAGATAAAACATAGCTGTACATCTCGGAAGCAGTGACAGCGATGTAACATGCTGGAAAAATGAGGGAGTACATGCTGGTCTCACCAGAATCTGTCTGATCAGTAATGTTATTCACCGAATTCTCAAGACCATGTTTGATGGTGAACTTTTCCCATTCTGAATTTGACATGAACATAACATTTTTTATAATATGAACATCTAAGAAACAGACTCAGATCAAAAGCAGTTTTAACTGGAAATTAAAATTGCAGTTAGCAGGCGCGATGGTAGCTCTTTCTTTTCTCATTAAAGCTGCCAACATTCTGGAACCCATTTCTGGCTCATTCACTGCTTCTAACTATACACTGGCATGAGGCGGAAGAGGCTTTGTATTTGGAAGACTCGTCTCTTACGGCATCACATTCTCTAATGAATGATTAAAATAATAAATGATTTACCTTCAGCTTATGTTGTGCACAACAGTCACAATGCTTCTACAAGCTTTGTAGTTTTGGAAATATGACTCACAGGCCATGGGGAAAAGAGGAAGGCTACCTTGCTAGCAAACCAAGTGCTTGCACAAAGTAATGAGGTAACATTCAACAAATATACCAAGCTTATTTAAAAAACAAACACTGAAAAACATTATACTTGAAACAATATCACTAGGAGGCATTCAAGATTGTACTAGACAGAATCATCTTTCACTCTGGCTGCTGAATTCATGAGAAACGAACCAACTGTTGGTGACAAGGAATTCGCTCTTCATCTGTGTCCCTCCGTGTTTCAGATGACACATGTAGAGTCACATCTGCATTTTGTTTTAAAGGAAATCTTATTATTCTCTTTTTACCAAGTATTAGTTTAATTGCCAGTTACTCCCCCAAGTAACCTCAAAGTAAATAAACTTATGTTCCTGCAGAAGGTTGAATCACACCAAGAATGTACATCCTTAAAAGGAAATGTTTTCCCTCCCCTAGCATCCTGTTATTTAAGCTATTTTAAGTCCTTGTCTGGAGAAGGCTGAGCCAGAATTCAAGTGGTTTTGATTTTGGCTGCTGTTTTACACTGCCCTTGCCTAGGTGGTATGCACTGTAATCCATCCCTTCAAAAGCATCTTTTAAGGTGCTACTTTGTGTTACAAATCTGACAGTAAGAAAAACTAGGATTTCCTTTGACCCTCAGGGAGGGAGGGAGCCTCTCTCTCTCTCTCTCTCTCTCTCTTTCTGTCTGTGTGTGTGTGTGTGTGTTGCTTCAACTCTTCTTGAGTCTGTCTAGAAAGGAAGTTGCATCTGTGTGCCCTCATTTGCAATACACGTACGGCTTCTACATGAACCCACTGTGGACAGTGCTTATTTCAATTTAAAGAAGAAAATCAATCCAGTGGAGACATACTATTTTTTGAAAAGGCTGAGATTTAAAAAGTTCAGTTTATCAATGTATTCTAAAAACTTTTAAATTAAAAAATGATAGATAAGTGTATAATAATGGATTTATAGAAACACACATGATGTTGAGTGCCTATAAAATTTCACAAAATCATTGATTTAAAGACTTGTCCAGGGACTGGAGAGATTGTTCAGTATTTAAGAGTACTTGTCGCTCTTGCAGAGAACTCAGTCTTACTTCCCAGCACCTCTCTGGTACCTTGCAATCATTCAGAACTTTTGTTCCAAGGAATCTAACCCCCCCTTCTGACCTCTGAAGGTACCAGACACACATGTGGCACACAGACACACATGCAGGGAAAATACACAAAATAAAATTAATAAATCTAAAACTAATTTTTGTAACAGTGGCCAAAAGGATTTTACAGGAGCATACATACATATATTTTACATATTATACCCTAAGAGCTAAGTAGTAAAGCCAAGCTTTCATTAGGTACTGAAGTGTGAAAACTTAGCTGGACAGTGTTTGTGGGCACCTTTAATCCCAGCACTCAAGAGGCAGAGGCAGGATAATCTCTGAGTTCTGGGCCAGCCTGATCTACAGAGCAGGTTCCAGGATGGTCATTGCTACCCCGAGAAGCCCTGTCTTGGAAAAAAAGCCAGGGAAAGGCTGCTACTAAATATCTTCAGATGTGTATCTATCTAACCAGTGACTCTTCTTCTCCTTCTTGAGGTAGCCTAGGTTAACAAACATAAGTGGATATTTAATGAGTCCCAGTTAATGGTAGACTAGAGCTTGCTAATTAATCCTCTATATTGGACATTCAGGAGTGGACCCCCAGAGTTGGAGTTCATGTAGATTTGAACACTGGACCAGTCTAGAGGACCAGGACTGGGTATTCAGAAATGCTTATAATCTTTTCCTGTGTGTTTCTAACAGTTTGCTTATCGTTTCCTATCTGCTGCTACTCTCTCCTCTCTAAAAGTGTTAATATGCACATGTTAGTGGGCATGTTCTCACATGTGTGCAGTCTTGCTTGCATTCTCAAACAGGTCCTCAGACAACTTTCCAGAGTCAGCACATAGTCTTCAAGCTATCCCCAAACATCCACTTCTAATATTCCATAGATAATGAACCACGTGCCACAGTGAAAGAGCACGAGTTAATTCATTCTTTAGTTGAGATACAGTATTTATTTACTTATTTAGTACTATGAGACACACTCTAAGGTAACACATGCTGGTCTCGTACTTGCGAAGTAGCTAAGGCTAGCTTTGAATGCCTCCTCTTCTTGTCACCACTTCTAAATTCTTGAATAACTGGCATATATCACCATTCCCAGTTTTATTCATTATCTGCTTGTTCATTCATTTGTGTTGGTTTGGGCCTACAAATACACACACACACACACACACACACCGCATGCACACACACGCAAACACACGCACATGTGTGTGTGCACACGTGTGTGAGTGTGTCTGTGTGAATGCCCAGTTCCTTCTATAGACTCACCAATCCTTCCACACCTTACTGACAAAGCTCGCCTCATAGTTTCATAGTTTTCCATTTGAAGGTATAATTAAACAAATGTGCAGCAGTGCTGTTTTATTCACCGCTGAACATGAGCTGGACTAACCTGCCATTTTTTTTGTGTGTGGCATTGTGATGTGGTTTCTATATACTAGAGAATATCAAGTAATTGGTAACAGTTCCATTTTCTGGCCTGAGAGAAATCTGGTACAGCTAAAATCACCACAACCAAAATGTTTTGGCTTCATGTGGTCAGGACCTCAAAGGAACGCACCCATACTATTCCTGGCCACTGAAGCAACCCCAGTATTCTTGTGTTTCAAAAATCCTGACTTTCATGTGCACAAAAGTTTACTAGAGCATGCTTTGGGGAAGAAAACATATAGTCATATTTTATTACTATTTTTATAGCTATATCTTGGTTGAAATTATTTGTGTGTGTGTGTTGGGGAGATATGTATACATACATGTGATTGCTGCCCACAGAGTTCAGAAGAGGATGTCTGATTTGGACTTGGAGTTGTAGAAAGTTGTGGGCCCCCTATGTAGGTTCTGAGAATTGAACCCAGATTTATTGGAAAAGTAGCCATAAAGACTGAGTCACCTTTCCAGCTCTCCAAAGTCCTATTTTTAAGCAAGTGGCTGCAGGACCAAAGTCAAAGTGAGAGTATTTTAAGTCACCCAAAATTCATTATCATTATTTGAGGGAAGTAACAATACAAAATTAAAGTCTTAGAATATAAAAGACATCTTGTATCTGGTAAACATTCACTTCATAAATGAATAAATAAAATGAAAACAAAATTATATATATTGGTTTTTCAAGACAGGGATTCTCTGTGTGTGTGTACCCCTGGCTATCTTGAGACTCCTTAGTTAGACCAGGATAGACTCAAACAAACAGAGATTCACCTGCTTCTGCCTTCCCAGTGCTAAGATTAAAGCTATGCTCTGCCACCACCCAAGGAGGGGGGAAACTATCTCTATCTATCTTATCTATTTATCTTATCTTATCTATCTATCTATCTATCACAGTTATTATTTTTGAAACAAGCTCTAGACCATGCTGGCCTTGAACTGTCAGAGATGTGCCCAAGGAGTGGGATCAGGGGTGTGCCACCACTTCTGGCTTGAAAAATATAGTCAGGGTTTCCCTATCTAGCCTTGGCTAGCCCTGTACTGTTGAGATCTTCTTCCTGTAGCCACCCTAGGGCAAGGATTATAGACTGCAAGGATTCTTGGCAGGCCCCAAACACACGAAGCTTTATTCTCTTTAGAAAAAAAAATCATGCAGGATGTCAGCATTTAAACTAAAACAGAAACGTTTTGTGTTGGGGGAAGGGTAGCACTATAGTTCCCACTAATCAGGGAAATCCTGAGACAATTGTTGGTATAATTAAAATAATTGCATATGATTAGAGCGGAACAGTAAGCAGGTGCAAGAAGCTAGTGAAAGACCTTTAAATCTTAATAATTTATTGCTGGTAAAGAGAGTTTGAAAGCACTATTAATTGATTGAACAAAACCTGTGATTAGTCATGATTACAGAGATTTTCTCTGCCCACTGTGATTTTGCTGAATTTCTAAGCAGATAATCAAGGCTATTATTACTAATAGATGAGGAAAACCATTTCCATATTTTGTCACAAATGAAGTGAGACAAAGTAGTTGTCTGCTCTCTATTACCACACAGAGTAAGAAGCAATCATCATTGCCAGAAAAATAAGCTCTAGAGCTTTGTTTAATAAATAAGGGATCCTTAAATTTAAAAAAATTAGTTCCACAACACCTTTGAGAGCTGCCTGAGGGCTCGGTATCCAACACCATGTAAAACTACAAAGAGGTTTGTAGGAATATCCAAGGAGTCAGGTGAGCTTTTCAATGAGTTTCTGAAAGATAGACTCTGCACAAGCATTTCTCACACATAGTACCCCCAGACACATACACACTCACCCACACAGACACCCCACCCCCGCTTTTATGTGCTTCAGTGTAATACTCAAAAAATCTCTAATAATAAATTCTTCACAGCAAGGACCCTTTGAGTGTGCAACTGATACTGATAAAATCCCGGTACATCAAAAGACTGTTTACTTGATATGCAAGTAATTAAATGTTTATCGAGAACCTAACACATGAGCAACACTGTACTAGGTATTTAGAGGGGAAATAAAAAAAGAGTATTAATCAAACCAGGCAGAAATACTGGCCAGTATATTAGCAAGGGGTTGTATAGTGAGACCGTGCCTGGTATGGGTTTCAGTAATTCTTACAGCCCCACCTCTGCCTACGCAATGCAAAGACTCATACAGTGATGGGCTTTTGTTTTTGGTGCTGTTATGAAATTTTTTCCAGTCAAAACCCTAATCCAAGGGTGCTCAACCTGTGGGCCGTGATCCTTAGGAGGTGTCCGATGACTTTCACAGGGGGTGCATATCAGATGTCCTGCACATCATCTACTTACAGTACAACTCATAACAGTAGCAAATTATATTTATGAAGTAGCAACAAAATTATTTTATGTTTGGGGTGCCACTAGGACATGAGGAACTGTATTAAAGGGTCACAGCATTAGGAAGGCTAAGAACCATGGTTCTAATTGATCCCTCACTTGCTAAGTATAATTTAACCCTGTTCTCACCATGGCAATAATTGGTCAATTGTTTATCATTATGTCTTAACAAAGCAATTATGCTGCTAACTCATAAAAAGTACTCCATGACCCATCAAGTATGTCACATCTCATTTAATGTTAATTTAAATGAAACAGTGAACAAAAATATTTCTAAGAGGTAATATATGAGGTCAAGGCCTTCTTTCAGGAGGCTAGGCATAGTGATGAAGCAGTGCCACATTACTAAGTCATGGTTCCTACTCTAATACATAAAGAGACAAACCAAACTGTTCCTAACACTGAAAGATGAATGTAAACAAAAGTCAAGGGTGAAAGAAAACCCATTTCTAAAACAATTATGGTAAGAACAGTTCTAAAGGGATATTGACAAAAGAGAAAAAAATTAAAAAATAACACCATCTCTTATGACCAAGGACTCATTTTCTCTTTTTCACCAATTGTATATCTACCTATGTACTTCCATTCTCCCAGTGAGTCATATGTGCCGCAGGTTAATATACTGCTTTGTAAAATATACACATATAAAATGATGATTCCGATCAATTTAACCTTTTCTATCTAGACTTCTGATAGGATGTGAATAACCACTCTAGCTGGGGAGTTATTATTCTCTTCTATGAATTTAAATGCTGTTATAGAAACTAGGATCATACGTAGGGATCAAGATCAGTTGGTGGAGTTTGCCTAGCATGCACAATGGCCTGGTGGTTTGAATAGGAATGTCACCCCTTAGACTCATGTGTTTGAATACTTGGCCCATAGGGGGTGGTACTATTAGGGGGCATGGCCTTGTTGCAGTAGGTGTGGTCTTGTTGGCGGGCAGGCTTCTAAGTCTTATATGCTCAAGCTATGCTCAGTATGGTACACAGTCTCCTTCTCATGCCTGTAGATCAAGTTGTAGAACTCTCAACTGCATCTCAAGCACAATGTCTGTCTGTATGCCATCTATCCTGCCATGACAATAAGGGACTAAACCTCTGAAGTATAAGCCACTGCCAATTCAATGTTTTCTTTAATAAGAGTTGCTGAGGTCATGGTATCTCTTCACAGCAATAAAACCCTACCACAGGTGGAGGAAGGGGAGTAAGAGTTCAAAGTCATCATGGGCTATTTGGAGTGAATCTGGAGACCAACCTGGTCTAAAAGAGACCTTCTCAAAAATGAATGAATGAATGAATGAATGAAAAGGAAACAGAGATAGCTATCCTTTTAAATTTTATATTAATAGGACTTTTAACATCAGTTTTAGAGTAATTCAGATTTACATAACAAACCATTGTACTCTAACTGTACTTCCTTTAGGTTTACCTTCAGCCAGGGGTTTTCAACCTTTCTAATGCAGAAACGCTTTTAATAGAGTTCCTCATATTGGGTGATCCCCAACTATAAAATTATTTTCGGGGCTGCTTCATAACTGTAACTTTCCTACTCTTATGAATTGTAATGTAGATGTTTTTGGAGACAGAGGTTTTGCAAAGTGTTTATAACCACAGGTTGAGAGTCAAAGCTTAGGCACATGCTGTGTCTTGTGAGTATTCATATCAGTAGTTAGTTCTTACTCCCTTTCACCTTATCCTTTATGGACTTGATCTTTGCATAGAAAGAAAACACTATGTATTGCTTCCATAGCTACTCAATTGGAAGGCATGTGATATGATGTTAAAGGATTCAAAACAAAACAAAACTGGGCCTGGTGGTACAGGCTTGCAACCCCAGCTATTGGGGAAGCCGAGGAAGAGGAAGCGATAGCAAAATCAAGGCCTGGCTGGGCTACGGCATCAGTTCAAAGTCACGCTGTCTCAAAATAAAAAGTGAAAGGAAAAGATAGTAATGTTACCTATTGGTAGATAGTTTGTCTAGCATGTATGTATACAACAAATACACAAAAAAGAAAACAAGCCAAATATGTTGGCATGTGTCTATAATTCCGATTCCTGGGTTAGGTACGAGGATCACAAGTTTGTATTAGCCCGAACAGCTCAGTAAGACGGTCTCAAAATATTAATGGCTGAGGATGCAGCTCAGCTGGAGAGGACTTGCCTGCCATTCATGAAGTTTTGGGTTCAATACTGTTCCAGGGAAAAACAATGACATCACACTATGCCTTTCCTTTTTTGATGCTTGTTAGAAGTATGAACAGTGTAAGTGTACATAATGAGTTCAAGGCTAGCCTGGATACAGATTGAGACTCTTTTCTCCACAAATAAACACCACTGGAACAGTGAAATCTAACTAATGCCTCAGTGTTCTCTGCAAACACTCTCCTCAGAAAAACATGATATGCAAAATAGTCTAATAAACAACATGTGTCATCCAAGTTTCAATGGCCACAGCAGCCTAGATTTAATGACTAGGACTAAAAATGATTGATCATATTAACTACTAGATACTATCAAAATAATTTTAAAACTTAAAAAATTTTATGTGTATATAATATATGTATATAAACTGTACACACACACACACACACACACGAAGATGACTTCATGAATTTGAGAGGTATATTGGGGACATGGAAGAAGTTGGAAGGAAAAGAGGACAGACTGCAAATGATATAAATGCAGTATCCACATAGAAATAGTAATAAAATTGGACTTTTATGTCTTCATTTGTGTGTGTGCGCATGCGCACGCACACATGCACACACTCACAGGCCAGGAGACAACTAGAAGGAATTAGTTCCCTCCTTCCTCCACGTGGGTCCCCAGGATTGAATTCAGATAAGCACCATTAACTGTTGATTAATGTCTGCCCGAACAAATACAATTTTCACTATAATTTCTAAAACTTTATCTGTCTAGTTATGGTTTTATTTTTGGAGTCAGTCTCACTATATTGCTCAGGAAAAGACTGATTTATGGTAATTTCTAGAGATATCATTTTAAGACCAAATAAATATGCCTTTCCTCTGGTTGAGGTAGAAAATGCACTCACCAACTTTTGCAAAGGCCTCTTTGAGTTCATCAAGCTCATCTTTGGAAATCTGAGTGGTCGCCATCTCATCCATGTAAAGGTCTAAAGGGAAGCAAACGGTTCATTCTTTAAAAACGTTCACGAACAATATATAACATTAGCATTTTCTAAATTACACACACAATAAGTAGGCTTGCAAACTACTAAAACACTCTGAATAGGTAACCATGTATCAATACCCAAAATAAAGTTAACTAACGAATGACAAGTCCTCATTTATCAAAAGCTATACAGAAAAAGAAACCAAATCTATCCTTTTAAGAAGATTAATTTTTTAAAAAAATTACATTTATCCATTCTCTGTGTGTGTGTGAGTGTGGGGGTGCACATCTGTCACAGCATGCATTTAGAAGTCAGAGGACAGCTATTGGCACAGATTCTCTTTTCAGTATGTGGAACCCAAGAAGTGAACTCAGAAGTTCTCACTTGGTGGCAATTTCCCAATGATAAAAACTTAAGCTACACGAAAAAGGATAGCAAAAACTATTCTCAACAATAAAAGGACATTTGGGGGAATCAGCCTCCGTGATCTCAATCTGTACTACTGAGCAGTAGTGATAAAAACTGCATGGTATTGGTACAGTGACAGGCAGGGAGATCAATGGAATAGAATTGAAGACCCAGAAATGAACCCACACACTTATGGTCACTTGATCTTTGACAAAGGAGCTAAAACCATCCAGTGGAAAAAAGACAGCATCTTCAACAAATGGTGCTGGTTCAACTGGCAGTCTACATGTAGAAGATTACGAATTGATCCATTCCTATCTCCCTGTATGAAGCTCAAGTACAAGTGAATCAAGGTCCTTCACATAAAACCAGATACACTGAATCTAATAGAAGAGAAAGTGGGGAAAATTCTCAAACATATGGGCACAGAGGAAAAGTTCTTGAACACAACACCAATGGCTTGTGCTCTAAGATCAAGAATCTACAAATGGGACCTCATGAAATTACAAACCTTCAATAAGGCAAAGGACACTGCAAATAGGACAAAACAGCAACCAACAGATGGGAAAAGATCTTTACCAATCCTATGTCCGATAGAGGGCTAATATCCAATGTATACAAAGAACTCATGAAGCTACACTCCAGAGATCCAAATAACCCTGTCAAAAAATGGGGAACAGAGCTAAACAGAGAGTTCTCAACTGAGGAAACTCAAATGGCTGAGAAGCACCTAAAGAAATGTTCAACATCCTTAGCCACCAGGGAAATGCAAATCAAAACAACCCTGAAATTCCATCTCACACCAGTCAGAATGGCTAAGATCAAAATCTCAAGTGACAGCAGATGTTGGCAAGGATGTGGAGAAAGAGGAACACTCCTCCATTGTTGGTGGGATTGCAAGTTGATACAACCTCTCTGGAAATCAGTTTGGTGGACCCTCATTAAAATGAACTTAATACTACCTGAGGACCCAGCTATTCCACTCCTGGGCATATACCCAGAAGATGCTCCAACATGTAATAAAGACACATGCTCCACTATGTTCATAGCAGCCTTATTTATAATAGCCAGAAGCTGGAAACAACCCTGATGTCCCTCAACAGAGGAATGGATACAGAAAATGTGGTACATTTACACAAGGAATACTACTCAGCTATTAAAAACAATGACTTCATGAAACTCGCAGACAAATGGATAGAACTTGAAAATATCATCCTGAGTGAAGTAACTCAGTCACAAAAGAATGAACACGGTATGTACTCATTGATAAGTGGATATTAGCCCAAAAGTTCGGAATACCCAAGATTCAATTCACAGCAACCATTGGACTGAGCATGAGGTCCCAGAGGGAGGAGTTGGAGAAGGGACAGATGGAGCTGAGGGAGTTTGCAGCCCCATGGCTGGAGCAACAGTGGCAACTGGCCTGACCGCTCGATACTCCTGGAGACTGAATCACCAACCAAAGAATGCACATGGAGGGACCCATGGTGCTGGCCACATATGCGGCAGAGGAGGGTCTTTTCAGCCATCAGGGTGAGCAGAGGCCCTTGGTCCTGAGGGTGTTAGATCCCCCAGTATAGGGGAATGCCAAGGAGGGAAGAAGAGAGTGAGTGGGTGGGTGGGTGGGGGAATACCTCCATAGTGGCAGGGGGAGGGGGAGGGAATGGGGAGGTTCCAAAGGGGAGATCTGGAAAGGGGGAAACACTTGAAATGTAAATAAAGTATGAAAAAAGAAACAAAGGAGAGAGAAAAAAAAGAAATAATCCAAGCAACAATAAAACTCTATACAACTTACTTCATTCACATAGTTCATATCATTTCAGTTTTTTAAAAAAAAAATCAGTAAGAAAACAAAAAGAGTTAAGCCTGGACATAAACTACTTATCATCCTTGTTGACCCTGCTTGTCATCCTTATTCCAGCTGACAAGAATGTACATCTTTCTGTTCCACTTCCCCCCTTTTCAAATCTCCCCTCCCCTCAGATACGGTGGATTGATGTTCTCTTCTGGCCTCTCCAGGCTCTGCACTCAAGATGTGTGTGTGCGCGCGCGCGCGCGCACACACACACACACACACACACACACACACTCAAAAGGAATGATAACATATTGTTTGAAGTATGGTGTGAGAATAAAAGGGGAGCTGTATCTGTAGGTACAGGCAGTTGTGACCTGCCCCCTCCCCCCACCATGGGTGCTGGGAACAGAACTATGTGGTCTCACTATAGAATTAAGAAATGCTTAGATCTCACTGAAACGATTTCAATTTCTGTTCTTTATTTTTCTTTATTTTCATACAGGTTCTCCCCACAACACTAAAGTATCCTAGACTGGCTCTCATGTGAAACAGAAATTTGTTGTAATTGCTGCCTCTGGATATTTCCTGAATGCTTGTCATGGCTGGCAATTGCTTTTCTCCCAAAGACAGAGTGTATTCTTCTTGGGCATGGAATGAGAGGCCATTCATCAGTACCCTAGTCCTGCTACTTCCTAACTGTAAGTCTGTGAGTAAGTTTATTTCATATCTCTGAGCCCCAGCTTCTCATTTGCAAATAGTACTAATAATACCTGTTTTCTGGGATCCTCATAAAGATTTAAAATGACGTATGTGAAGGCAAATTATAAGCTACAAAGCATTATACAGCAACTTCAAATCCTCAAGGAAAGAAAAAGGAGCATAAATAACTCCATAAGTAATTGGGAGAGACTATAAATATCAGGCATCGGTTCTACTGAGAGTCTTTTAAATGGGATACATGAAGAGCTGCCTCATCTCCCCTATAATTATTGACTACAGAGTATAACAAGCCTCCCTCATATATAAAAATTACAAGCCTTCAGTCAACGTAGTTTAAAAGGATGAACATGAAAAAAAAAACGGTCAGTCACATTTTATGTATGACTCAATTTGGCTCTTTCACAAGGCCAACTTCTAAACAGAACTTGAGGTGTAGGCAAGTGATACATTTTAAAGAATAAAAATAATTTTGGTATAAATACTTCGAAGTCATCAACAGCTTGTTAATATTGTCAGATTCCTCTCCATGTGAACATTTTCTCATGAGCAATAATGCCGAATAAAAGATAAAGAAGTAAGATTAAGAGTTAAGTTTAAAGCCAATTTAATAGTGTATCATAGACAGGGAAAAGGCTCTTTGAATGTCTTTATTATACCCCACCCCCACAGCCTGTCTTACCACAGAAGTGAACTTTGTTTATATGATATGAGAGTACTAATATTCAGTGATAATACTGCAAATCCTTTTGTTCTGCCTTAGTTGTCTTTCGTCTGCCTAACTGTTCTGTACAGAGAAAGCAGGGGGAGTCAGGGGAGCTCTCTTTCCTAAACATCTGAGACATAGGAAATCAGATTTTCAACTGAGGGTATAAAACAAAAGGAAACAAAACCTTGTTTGTTTGTTTTTTCATAAAAGGATATAGTGTACAACAGGGTGTGATTCAGGGCGTCACCCATAGAAGAATCGTATGCTTCTGAAGTCATCCCTAATTACAGCGCTTGACTAACAATACAGCAATTATGAAACCACTCCACTGGCTCTTGTAACTTATACAGAAACCTTGGACACAATCCTTGCTGAGAATCGTTTACCCAAAACTACCTGAAACTATTACTCAAAACTTGAAGGCTGTTGGTGGTTGGGGAGGGGAGGAGGGTCCTGAGCCTCAGGTCCTCACCTTTAGTATGTAGGTTACTGAACAGTGGACTTACTAGCGTGTGTCATTCTGTGTACCATGGCAGGGTCAGGTGGAAGGGTCGCACATGCAGGGACTCCTTCATGGGTAATCAGTTTGGATTAGGAATTCTATATTGTTTCCCCCCCGTCTTGGAACTGGACTGGGCAAATAAAGGATAAGCCTTGGACACAGCTGGGCTTGTAGCTCTGCATCAGAGAGCCTGTCTACCAAGTGTCCTGAGTTTCATGCCCAGCACAGCAGAAAACAAAGAAACTGATCAACCACCCTAGTAACTGGCAGGATATTCACCATAGACTTCATTGACAGCCACTACTCAACTTTGTAAATATAGAATTGGGAAAATGTTGAGTAAAGATTGTCCAGTGTATGACTTAAAACTCCGTAAGGAGGAAGTAATAAAGAGGGGAAGAAAACATGGAAGAACGTATTATTTTGTTAGAAAAGAGGAGGAAACCACAAAGATGTAGCCACCATGTGGGCAAGCAAGTCTAGAGCAGGCAACAAAAAAGGGGATATTATTTGTCACTTTCTTCCATTCGAAGCATGCAGTGCCTTGGAACACCCACACTTCACATTCCTACCTGTACCAACAGAAACTGCCAGCCTGCCTCCTCCTCAAGTTAGGTAAGTCAGCAGTGCCAGTCTCTAGGTTGGATGGGTGTGTGCCACTCTGTGGGCTAAAGCTCACCATCTCTTCCTGTGATTACTCAAACCCCAGCGCCATATTTCCTAATGACGTTCGCAGATTTCAACCTGAGTGTCTAACTCATTCACTCATGACTCATGCATGCACATCAAGCCTTCTCTGAAGGCTTAATAATATACTAGGCAGTGTGTCCAATGCCATGAATACAAAACAATTAGGACCCCCAAAGCCTCATTTCTTTAGAAGTTTATTGGAAGGAAACAGCACATCATAAGAGAGCTATCAGTCATTTGTGCTGAGTGGTAGGTGTTAGCCAACATTTCCATGGATGTGGTAAGACCTTTGTCTTAAAGACTGGAGACCTGTTCTAGGCTTAGGAGTCAGAAAGAGAAGACACTACCTGGAGCTGCAGAAACACAGGAAGGCTTGGGCTTTTAGTCTAGGGTTGCTGACAGGCACAATTACAGAAGGTCAGAGACTAACTGAGACCTGACCGAAGGAGGTGAAGGTGAACAAGAGTCATTCAATTCGACCTCACTGCCATCTCCTCCCCTCCTTTTCTCTGTACTATGACTCAAACCCAGGGCCTGGAGCATGCTAGGCAGATGCTTTCTTCAGTGAGTCACATCCCTGGCCTCACTCCTTTCCCTCACCAACTCTCGTTCCTGATAGACCAGGCTTCATGCCCAACTTCTCCATTAGTTGTAGTCTCCAGGCAAATTCATTTGAGACACTGGTTGCCCACAAAGTTTGTTCCCTTTGGGTGAGTCAGTTATTACACTTCCTGGAATCTGTCTTACAAACTTCGAGATTTTTCTTCCACCATGTCTCTTTATGGTTTCACATTTGATCAATTCTAGAAGTTTCAGTAGTCTCTCCTTAGGATCTTGCTATATATAACCCAGGCTAGCTATGAATTTGCCATCTTCCGATCTCTGTCTCCAAGGTGCTTTAATTACCAGCATGCACCACCATGCCCAATTAACATTATTTATTTATAGAAAATAGTTACCCCAAGAATAACATTTAATACTCTTATCAAATCTCTTAGATGAAAATATCCATATCTCATTGATCAGCATCACCTCTCATTGGAATCCACCCAACCTATTATCACAGTGCCTGAAGCATAGGTAATAACAACTTAAGTGAAGCATCAGCACTTCCTTCTATGTTTCTATTTTAGCCGCTCATAATTACAGAGGACATATTTATGGTGGGGAAAGTTACTTGCTTCATATGTAAAATGGAAGCTACTTCTCAGAAAAATATAATCTTGGAAATATTGCTATTGATATTAAAATTTATTTCTTGTGTGTGCGTGTGTGAGAGAGAGAGAGTGTGAGTGATTCATACTTAACAGAGCAACTGCCTTTAGAGATGTCACTTCAAACAAACAAACAAAGATTCCTCTAACCGTTTCTGGGATAGAGCAGAGACTGTTATTATGCCTGGCAGTGGTGGCACACGCCTTTAATCCCAGCACTCTGGAGGCAGAGGCAGGCGGATTTTTGAGTTCGAGGCCAGCCTGGTCTACAGAGTGAGTTCCAGGACAGCCAGGGCTACACAGAGAAACCGTGTCTCGAAAAACCAAAAAAAGAAAAAAAAGAAAAACCAAAACAAACAAACAAACAAACAACAACAACAAAACAACTCACATAGCTAGAAAGGGATGAACCAAGTCTAAAACCCCAGACCTATTTGAAACAATCAATATTCCCAACCACTCTCTAATAAAAGCTCTACAACTTTACTGAATGAATTTACTTTCCCCAAGAATCAGTAGGGTAGAAATAGAACATATTCATTACTGTATAACTTGGACACAGTGCATTCAGATTTTCTCTCAAATTAAAAATGGTCCATAACTAGCATCGCATCCCCAAATTCAGCAAGCTATAATTGCTTGTACCTACATTAAGTGCCTACTACCTGCTTGAATATTTCAGGAGTCCCACCTGATAGTCCAGGAGTCCCACCACTTACACCAACCTTCTGCACCAACTTTGATTTCTGTATTTTTGAGACAAGGTGTGCAGCCCTCGCTGGTCTAGAAGTGGGTTTGTCACCAAGCCCAGCTTTGAGAAAGCCTTTTGATTCAGAGCTTTCCTTTTGACCACACCCTGTTAACTTCCACAGCACACTGGATTGATGGACTCTGCCCTATTCCTCTGAAGACTTCTTCTCTATACATCTACTGTTCTGTCTCTCTTTCTGCTTTCCCGTTCTTCCCTGCTTTTACATTACTGTCAACCTCCAAGGTTCTACTGAAGTCTCTTCTTCTGTTTCTTCTTCTTCTTCTTCATTTTTTAATTTAATTTTTTATTTATTCACTTTACATCCCGCTCACTGCCCCATTCTGGTCCCCCCTCCCTTCACCCCCCTCCCCTTCTCCTCTGAGCAGGTGGGGGGACCCCTGGGTATCCCTCTATCCTGGTACTTTAAGTGAGGCTAGGCTCTTCCTCTCTCACTGAGAAGACTCTTCTTGAGAAGCCTGATGCCTAGTGCTTTGCCTCCTTCTGATCGTTCTCTTCAGCTCAGCACAGATTTTAGAATTCTGCCACAAAGCTTAGCAATAACCTTGAGATAATGTAAACACAACCAAACATTCGGCCATCATACAGTCGCTATTTAGTATAGAATTCTTTCTCTTTCAGAACTTTTCTCTTTGAAGCAAGCTTTTGTAGAATCTTGGTAAGTAGTTGTTTGAATAGCCTAAGAATAATCTATACACCATTTCTTTCTGTGTTCTCTGTCTCTCTCTGTTTTTTTTTTCCCCCCTGTGTAGCCCTGGCTGTCCTGGGACTGACTCTGTAGACCAGGTTGGCCTTGAACTTAGAGCTTTGCCTGCCTCCTGAGTGCCCTTACATAGTATTTTCATTCAATGCTTTGAAAGTCAAAATGAAAGCAGTCAATTCCCAAATATCCTCACACTTCTTTTAGACTCCTAGTTCTGAAATGCAGAAAGACACGGTGACTTTTTTATTTTTATTTTTATTTTTTGACCATTCACTAACCATAGCACATCAGCATTTGTAATACTTGTGTATTTGGGGATGAGAAGCTGGCTCAGTGGGTAGAGAGCTTGCATGTAAGCCCAAGGACATGAGTTCAAATAACCAGAACCTATGTAAAGCTGGGCACAATAGCATACATCTACAATACCAGTGTTCCTAAAGCATTCGGGTGGACACAGGGGAATCTCCAGAAGCTCTGAGGCTAGCTAGTCTGGTGTATTTAGTGGTAAATTGCCTCCCAGGAGGAAGACTGTGAGAACTGGCAGCAGAGGTAGCCCTCCAACCATCACAGGTGAGCGATCCAGTGTGCCTCACACATGCATATAAACACAAGAACATTGTTTTGGTCTTCTGGGTCTTTTTTTTTTTTTCCTTTTGTTTTCTATTAATTTATACTAGGTTTCATTATGACATTTTTACACACGTATTTGTTTTTAAAATCATGTTTGATTATTGTTTTCCGACAGGGTGTCATTGAGTCCAAGCTGGCTTGGATTTGACTATACAACCAAGTATAAATTTAAACATCTGGCTCACCTGTCTCTAAACCCTGAATACTGGGATTACAGGTGTGCATCACAATAAGTGGTTTATGTGGTGCTGAGAATCAAACCCAAGGGACTGTGCATGCTACCACTGAGCTACATTTCTATTTCATATCCCTCACCAACTGCTTGTTTGTTTGGGGTTTCCTGTGTCACTATCTAGACCAGGCTGGTCTGGAACTCACAAATATTCATCTACCTCAGCTTCTAAGTGTTGGGATTAGAGGTGTTTACTACCACGCCTGGTCCTGCCACTTGTTTTTTTGTTTGTTTGGTTGGTTGGTTTTGGTTTTTTGGGATTTTTTGGTTTTTCGAGACAGGGTTTCTCTGTGTAGTCCTGGCTGTCCTGGAACTCACTCTGTAGACCAGGCTGGCCTCGAACTCACAGAGATCTGCCTGTCTCTGTCTCCCGAGTGCTGGGATTAAAGGCATGGGCCACCATTGCCCGGCTATGCCACTTGTTTTTTATAGTCAATGTCCAGTTGTTTTATATACTCAATGTGAACAACAACAACAACATAAAACTAAGAAAGGAAAGTTCAACCATACAACAGACTTGACTTATCACTGTTAATTTTCAGACCTACATCTTCTGGTAATGATGATTGACATTTCAGCCACACACTATAAAACCAAAGCAGAGAACATCTTCAGATATTCCACGCAAAGCCAACAGCATTTGAGCTTCAGGTATAGCTATGTATGTTATTTGGTTTGGACAGAATTAGAAACTGGAAAAGAAAGCCACTGGTTGAAAGAATCTAGATACATGTACCAAACATTTTGGGTTCGGTCTTTTTGAAAATAGTCATTTATTTGTGTGCATGTACACACATGGAAGGCAGAGGACATGGGTTCCCCTTGCAGGTGCAGCTAGAGGTGCTTGGGAACTGCCTAATGTGGGTGCTGGAAATAGAACTGATGTCCTCTGCAAGAGCAGTATGTACTCTTAACTACAGAATCACCTTTCCAGCCCCACTTCTTGGTTTCACTCTGGTTAAATAGCATAGGCTTGGCCTGGTGGAGCAGCATTCTAATCCCACCTACTTGGAAAGCTGAGACTAACGGATTTTAAATTCAACACCAACCAGGACAACTTAGCCAGATTATGTTTCAAAATAAAACGTAAAGAGGAGGCTAGCGATATAGTCCAGTGGTAGAGTGCTTTCCTAACATTCATGAGAGCCTAGATTCAATCGGGTGTACCACCAAACGACACGTGAATGACAGACAATATAAAAAATATGTCAGATAATGAAACAGAAGAGTTTGAAGACACTTGTGAGGTAACTTGAAAAGTCTTACTTTTTTACTTGGAACTGGAGATATGACCAGCAGGTAAGAAAGCTAGTTGCTTTTGGGAAGAATTTCAGTTTGGTCCCCAACACCCTGTGGTAGAGCAAATCTGTGTGGAACTCAAGTTCCAGGGGATCTGAAATCCTCTTCTGCTTTCTTAGATGTATGTGGTGCATACTCATAAAGCAAGCAAAACATGCACACACACATAATAAAAATACATAGTTCTAAAATGATTTACTTTTAATTTTATTTTGAGCATTTTTTTTTCAACCTGCATGTATGTCTGTGTGCCCACAGAGGCCAAAAGAGGGCATCAATCCCATTGGAACTGGAGTTATGGATAGTAGCCATGTAGATGCTGGGAACTGAACCAAGGTCCCCAGAAGAGCTGCAATCACTCTTAACCATGGAGCCATCTCTGTCTCTCCTGCTTCAAATAATTAAATCTTAACAAGGGGCAAGCATATACTTCCTACAAAATATGCTTTCAATTCCTAGTAACTTGCTATATCCGGGGCATCTGTTGCTGAAGGCTTCCTCTACCCTTTGCTCTGTCCCACGAACTTGGCTCCTTTAAGTATAATTTTAACTTGGATGTATTGAAAACTTTTAAGGGGATTTAAACACCTATCTTCTCAGAAATGTACAGATGTTGCTCTCCTTGGCATGTGTTGCCTCATGATCTCTGCAGATACACAAATGACCTTTAAAGGTTTATAAGAAGAATAAAGGAGCAGAGAATTTTTTAAACTCATATATAGATTTAACCTATGCTATCTTTGCCCACTTCTAATTCTTTAATACTGGCAACCAGTTATACCATCCTAAATTTTTGTGGGTTTTTTGTTTGTTTGTTTGTTTTTGTTTTGAGATAAGGACTCATGTACTCTAGGCTGGCTTCAAACTCCTGATTCTCTTGCCTCTGCTTCCCAAGTTCTGTGATTACTGATATAGACTACCATGCCCAAGCCTCAAATTTTCTGTTTGGATGACTTTAAAGGAGATGCAGCACAAGATCATAGTTGTTAGCCAGTAACCCCCTTCCTAAATTCCACACTGTGGTGACTACCTTCTGCTTTTTCTGTCTCTTCCATTCATCCCTGGTTCCTCAAAAACAGAGAAGACATCACATATGATTTTGTATCTTGGCTCACAACAAGTATACACCAAAAACTGGCTGAATTGCGTTGATGGGAGTGAGCAGACCTACGCATCAGGAAGTTAGTCTATCTTGTCATCTCAAGTGAGTTTCCAAAAAGTAGTCTTGAGCTGAGCATGGTGATACGTATAATTACAGAACTTGGGTGTGTGAGGCAGGAGGATTGTGAGTCCCTGGGCTACACAAAAGTTCAAAGACAGGATAGGCTACATAAGGTAACCTTATCTAAACAAAGTAAACAAAAGCATCCCAAACAAGCAAAGCTAGGAGATTCAGAGTATAGGTTAGTGGTAGAATGTTTCTCTAGCATGAACAAACAATATGAGGGGTTCAGCCCTCAAAATCCTCAGTGCCAATAGATAAATGAATGAATGACTAAATAAACAAAGTTGCAAGCATTATTAAAGAAAAGTTTGGAAAAAACCTGAAAACACAACAAAGTCACATTCTTCACATCCAACAGGCCTGAGATCACCCTTTACTTATTTACTCTGGTTTCACACTTCAAGACACTACAGAACTCTTCAAGAGGTTTGCAACTTATCATTGAATGTAACTGAAAGTCAAACAGAAAGGTTTAGAAACAGTGCTTGCTGCCTTTTGGCACACATGCAGCACATTTCACCTTTATAATACGACATACTCATAGATCATGTTTAGACAGGCTTGCAGTTCACAGGTAAAATGGAATGTTAACCAATAGATGCAGCTAGTTACACAATTAGCTAATAATATGCAAGTTTTGTGCCATTAGCATTTTCAATATGTAAAACTATGAGAAACCAATATAATCACCATCCACAAGACCAGCAGATACGCCATTTCTCTGGGTTTACCCACAGATGCCTCCACTGTTTCTTCATTCCTTCCTGTTCCTTTGCCCTACCTCTCTAACTGGAATTGTTTCCAATCTAACACCAGACATCCCATGATTTCACCATTACATATCAAGTAAGAAACAAATTCATCTTCTGAAAATATTTGCACTCTATTCTAGCATAGTATAAGCTAGACTCTAATTGATCTTTTTCAGTACCAGTATGTATGAGTCACCCAAATCCCAAAGGGTGCCCAACTCTGTGTCACTTCCTGAAGCAATATCAAATACTTCCATTTTAAGTAAAAGTTTTCTTTCCCCCTTGGCTCTTAATAAACACAGATAAGATCTAAAAGCAGTGGCTATTTAAAAACAAGTCACTAACTCTTCCAATAATAGCAGTGTTTGACTTCACTTACATTGAAGACATTCTTTAAATGCTTGATGTCCAAAAGTTTTATAGATTTTTTTTATGCAAGTCATAATAATGATTTAAATATGTCGAACTCAAAAGAAAGACTCAACTAAGAGAGAGGAGGGGGATAGGGGAAATGATGTTATATTATAATCTCAAAAATTAAAAATAATTAACAAAAAGACTCAACTCATATTACCCCTTTCTTATCCTGGTTTGTTTACCAAGCTAATGGGCACCGATTTCTTGGACTGAAATAAAGCACACCTCTTTTGAAAGCTTTCATCCCTTCTGTGTTTGCCCAGCACTTACAGCATACATCTCCTACCCATAATCTGTGTAAAAATAATGCTGCTGATTATGAAATGAATTGCCCTTCATACCTGAGGGGTGTTCCAGCTTCCTGTGCTGTAAAATGTAACATATTTAAGAAATCAAGAGTGATCTTTAGAGATGTGTGAGAAGTACATATGTATGAGCAAGAACCAGAGCAGCTAATGTGTTTCAACTCAAAACAAAAATACTTCTACGTATTATCAGAAGTCACTAAATACATACTTCCAACTCCCTCTTTCATCTTAGCAGAGTATCTATTTGTCACTAAAGTGCCTGCTTCAGGATCATATACCTTACCAAGTCAAATATTCTCCCTGTACTGAAAACACTAGACTTAATGTTTCATACCGCATAGATGATGCTCACTTAGCTCAGAGTTAAGATCATTCTATCACTAGCTATATTTCCTTTTGCCAGGAACTTTGAGAAGTTAAGACTTTTAAGCTTCTTTGCTATGTATGATTAAAAACCTTGCTGGCAAGACGCACACTGCTTTGGGACAGGAACACCATCTTAATCACGTATCTTGTGAACTATAAACGCTGGGACAACTAGTTGACATAGCCACTTTGTAAGAGCAGAGATACTTATCTAATTGTGACATGTTCTAGTATGACAAGCTTTGTTACTGATTTTTTTTAAAAAAAAAAAATCCTTTAACAAGAACCAAAAGGCATTTGAAATCCTGTTTCCTCTCCCTTCCACTCAAAATGCCACAGATAACAATTTCTATCAATTAAGCTTTGAGGTGTCTAACTTGACAAGGTAAGATTATGTAAGTAGGACTTCAAACCCAGTTTTTAAAAAGACAAAATAAAGCCCCTAGAAAATTCCCAACATTGAAGAAGAGAAAAACACCAGAATAGAGGACATAGAAAAGGTTAAATTCTTAATTTCAAAAATGTCTTACAACAAATTTGACTTATCCTTAAACAATCAAGATTTTAAAAGTGGTTCCAAAGGTTCACCTAAACAGAAAATAAGAACTTCATGTTTTCAAACAGTCAAGCTCAGCTTAAATATTCAGTAACCTACAAAGTTAGCAAGACAAAAACAATATTAAAATAGTTACCCTTCCGACCGGAGGGAACCTGAACCTGTTTCTTTTCTTGAAGCACTAAAAGGACTGTCTCCGACGCCCAGAACTTGAAATCTGGAAACCCAACATTCTTCTTACAACTGCATCTTTAAAGAGCAAGTCACAACACTTCCTGCTAGCAAAGGAACACCCTGACAAAAGAATGATACAATACTTACGAATCTCCTTCCTGGCTGCCTTGCAGTACTTTGCCAGAGGTTGAATAAATTTGAACTGAAGCACAACCTTGAGAGAAAACTTTATGCTTTTAAGCTTTCATTTTGGCTGCATTTTTAAAAGCAGACAGGGTTCCAAGGGAACTTCAAGTTGCTTCAGGTCAAATAGCGACAACCCATATACCTATTTAGAGTTTGAGCAGTAGCCAAGTAACCTGCTTATTTTAGAACACAAAGAACAGCTTCTCCCCAGTGTCCAAGCCACTCATCCACAGGCAAGTACACTACTTGGAAAGGCAAATTAACTATCCCAGGACGCTTATGTTTTCTATTATTCATTCCGGTCCACATACAACATTTCTACTCCAGATTCTAACTGGAGCAGCACGCTTATTTCACTTTGGTTTCTGTTGGAAGAGCAAGCTGACACTAGCACAGAATGCTAGACTGTTCTGTCAAAAAGGCAGTGCCACCTTAGAAAGCGCTCCAGAGTCAGACTGGGTATCCGTCCCTCACAGCCCCACAGTTTAATAGGTTTATGTGTTCCTGAGCCAGTTGTTTAATAATCTCTTCAGCCTGGCTTTCCCAGCCAGCATGATGACAACTATAAGCATTTTGGGCTGAAGCTGGGGCTGGGGCTCAGACACAGTGCTGACCCAGTATGCAAAAGGCCCTAAGATTCCATCTCTCACACTGTAAATGACAGTAATGATATGAAATACTAACTAGGCATAATGGTACATGTCTCTAATCCTAGCATTGGGGTTACAGATGCACGAGGAACTCTGTGAGTTCAAGGTCAGCCTGGTATACAGAATGAGTTCCAAGGCAGCCAGGGCTACAGAGTGAGACCCTGCCTCAACACCCAAGATGATAATAATAATAATAATAATAATAATAATAATAATAATAATAATTTTATACAAAACAATAATAATTAGTAGTAGTAGTATAAAGAATAAAAATATGAACTACTCCATATTATAGTAACTACTTCATACAGTGTAGAACATTTTTAATGATTTTTGTATATGGCATAAATGTAGATCATGGCAATCATTAGTTTTGGACAGATGCTCTTATTAAAACCCTTCTTATTTATTCTAGTAACTGAATCACTGAATGACTAGATAAAAGAAAAACAAAAAGACAACCAAAAAACAAAACCAACCCACATCAAACAAACAAAATCCTCCAAAACAGAAACCAAACAAACAAAAAACACAACCATACTGGCTAGGCTCAGACCATTTCTATAGATCCAGTGCAAATCAATAACCTGAGAGGAAATGGAATGGCAGCATGGGAGCCTTAGAAGTCAGTCTTGAAGTCTTTGTGACTCTTATCAAATCACTCAGCCTCTCTGGGGCCCATATCCCTATCTGTAAAAATTGAGCTAATTCCACAGATCTTGTAAAGGCTGCCAGGGAAGGTGGAAGTATGGGAGAGTCAGCACCCAATATGGTGTTTGGTAAGTGGTGGGTAGTGTTGTAACCTGTCCGGATAACACCTGCTTACTAACATCTCCTCTGCCTACCATATGAGGAAATAAAAAGAGATAACATGCTCTGGATCTTTGCAAAGAAGATAAAACGAGGCGATACATAATCCACTAATAGTCTTATATAACCCACTAAGTTCTCAGCACACAGATGTGACTCACAGAGCATTCACATGTGAAGAGGTACCATCACTGGGTAATCTTCATTAAGAGGCAGAAAGTGTTCTGCCCTCCTCTCTTCCCCTTGCCTACCAATACTGGCGTACACTTCATTGCCTTAATGGACATACTTTGATGCATTACTGCAATCATCAAAGTCCACATGAAATACCCCCCAAAAGCAACAAAATGCAGAAAAGACAGGATGTACCAGGAGAAGCCAGGGGACATTTTTTAAATTGCTGACTTAGTATATGAATTTCTCAACTTTTCCAAATTCTCCATTTGCAAAATAAGCCTAGCACCATTTCTCCAGGACCTGTCAGGGTAGATAATACTGGAGGACCCAAGAAGCCCTTGGTACTAACTGGAAGGCAGAAACCTATGCAGGTGTTATCCTGTATTTTGTAGGTAAAGAACTGGAGCAGAGGCAACCACCTCAGGTAAGGAGACAGTAGTGCTGGGCCAGAAATGCTGCAGTTTCCCAGCAGGAGCTGTTCCTCAGCCACACCTGTTGCCTCAACCTCTTAAATAGGTCTGTCCCAAGTGCTATATATCAGCCCTTTTCAGACATACGACATCATCACTGGGTAAATTAATGTTTTAAACTAACAATTGTGCAGCCCGAGAAGACACTTTTCTTTCTCTTTTACAGATGGTTCTAACAGGCTACTTAGAAAGTCAGTCCTTGCCAGGCGGCTGTCGTGCAGGCTTTTAATCCCAGCACTCAGGAGGCAGAGGCAGGTGGATGTCTGAGATCAAAGCCAGCCTGGTCTACATAGCAAGCTCCAGGATAGCAGCATAGTGAAACCCCGTCTTAGCAAAACAAACAATCAAACAAAATGTATCCCTGGCTTTGGTCATATGCAAATGTAAACATATTTTTTCCAGGTTTTCAAACTTAAATGCTACTAGTCTGCCTCCTACCAAGCATTCAAGAGATCCTCGGTTTTATTCTCCAGCACTAGAAAAACAGAAACCCCAAACGGAAAATCAAAACAAAAACCCCTCACCACAACACGTTTCCTACAAGAAACTTCTTCACTATCAATAGTACACTCAAGGTTTTTAGTTTTTCTTTTTCTTTTTTGGTCCATGGTTCATTTTGTACACTTCTTTTTTACTCAGCACCTGAACAGGATGGTGTAGGAAGGGCTGAACGTTGACGCTGTGTCTGTGCATGTGCCAGTGCCTGCGACTGTGTGGCTAGAACCTGTTTTTACTATGGGTAATAAAAATTGCCTTGGGAATAAAAGATGGTGGCTAAGGGTGAATAACGAGCTTTATTTTTTTACAAGCAGGCAACCGAATGAAAACGAGTTTCATATTCCGATCTCAATACATCAGGATGTATGCAAAGCCAATGGAAAACACGTGAAAAGTGCCTTTTAGATCTTACAATCAAAACAATAAGCTTCACACACAGCCCCGAGGGTGGAAAGAAAAAAATAATCAGAGGCACACGCATTAACGTCACAGGAGTTTCACATACGTAGCAGTGTGATGGTTAGCTAGAATCCAAATCTAGAGTATATTTTTAAGACCTCTTTCAACTTTGAGTCAAACATCATACTCACCACCACACCCATTCTATGTCCTTTCTTTCCGTGTCTCACGGGTACCTAGGAGGCCTCTCCCACTCTGCTTAATGACACACCTCAATAGAATGATCTAATTTCCTTTCAAGAAACAAGATATTATCCATCTTTGTGATTTAAAAAATAGTGCACACAGCGAGTGAAACATCCATGAACAGAGATCTAACATATTAAACAGGTGCCAATATAAGACACAGTAGTACATAACGTTACTGCCATTTCTGAAGCACACTGGAGCATTTCAACAATGCATCCTGGAAGCAGCAGCAGCAGCAGCTACACAAACTTCCTGTTGCACGCAGGAGGTCCAGTTGGTCCAGATGGAATCTGGGGCCTTGTGCCTGCCACACAAGTGATTTACATGGAGCTCTACAAGGTTCTGTAATCATTTTTTTCATATTTGGAAAAAAAAAACCAAAACAAGGCACAAACACGTATTAAATTCAGCACCCTGAGATCCCAAACAGTCACAGTCCACCCTCCTAAGTGCCAGATGCCCCAATAAGTAGTCAGTCCATACCCTGATGGACTTTATCGTCTACAGACTTGACCTTAGCATTGGAATTTGGAATGTAAATACTTTACATTGCTTCCATATCTGGTTAGCTGTAAGGCATGTGATATAATGTTATAAGATAAACAAAGTCAACTTGGTGGTCCTGGTCTCAAATCATAGCTCTTGGGAGAGGCTGAGGCAGAAAGATGGCAAATTCAAGGACTGCACAGGATTAGGACTGAGTGCAAGGGTAGCTTGGGTAACTCATTGAAGACCTTGTCTCAAAATAAACTTAGTAATAGAGAAGTTGTCTAGTACATAAATAGGTCTTAGGTTCAATCCCCAGTATCACAAAAGGTCTATACATAAGAAAACCTAACAAACAAAAAACAAAACAAAATAAAAAAGACAAAGCTAAAACAATCCGTATGTGGTAGCACATGCCTATTTTCCTAGTTACTAAGGATGAAGTTAGGCATGTGGGCACTGAGAGGTAATGAGGCATGGCAGGTTGTGCCAGCCTGGATAATATCGAGTCTCAAAATAAAGTGTTTGAGGGGGCTGGTGAGATGGCTCAGTAGTGAAGAGCATTTCCTGCACTTCCTGGGACTGCTTTGGTTCTCAACGCCCCTGTAGAGGTCTGACTCTAACTCTGGGGAATCCAACGCCTTCTTGGGGCACTCATCTGTGAACATACACAAAACAGGAACCCAAACACACACGTGCGCGCACACACATTATTTTGTAATTGAAAATAATTTGATGGGTGCAACTACAATAGCCATTTGAAAAGTATTTTCTCCTTTCACTCGTATCTCCATTAGAATGTAACAGATGGTGGCATACACAACGCAAAGACTTCAAGCATTCTAATGATTACATAGCTTTCCCTCTTCCCATTTTCTATCTAGTGCATAGAAAATGGTGATCTGGCCAATTATATTTAAAAATTTGAAGTATTAGGGTGTACATATTATACCACTAGGCTCCGTTCATATCTAGGCCCACCCAATAAATAGGAAATACACTGACTTTTCCCCAACTAATACAAAAACCAGTTTACTGCATGCATGCCTTCAGGTCCCTACTTAGTTACGCAGACACAAAAATCTGAATTCTGAGAGTGGGGGCACATTCTATCTCAGGGAAGTGAGCACCAAGTGCTTATCTTATACCCGGTGGTCAGCTCTGAAATCATATACATACAAGCAACATTATACAGAGCAATCAGGTATATTTATATATTAAGAAATATATACACAACGACACGATTGAAAAAAATCAATGGCCATGGCTTTGACAGTAAGACAGGTACATTGGAAGGCCTGAAGTGAGGAAAAGGGATGTGAGAAATGATAACTATAATTTAAAAAAAAATATTTAAAAAGAATATGGTTGTGGATGTAGCTCAGTGGTAGAGCACTTGTCTACCATGTATGAGGTTCTAGGTCCAATCCAAACGTAGGGAGCAAATGCCACAAACAAGCAGATAAAGTCAAATGCCTTAACCTTGCATTTTAGATTGATATTATAATTTATTTAATGGGAGAAAGTGGAATAATCTACATCATTCAAAGGCCAGAAAGATGAAAGAAATATCTTTAATATGAAGGTAATTAGTGAGGGATAGCTGGATGAGATGCTACAAGCCAGTGAGGCCAGTACTTGGGAGGAACATAGAGCCTCATGAATGCTGGGTAAATGCTTTCACACTGACCTACAGCTACAGCCCCTGAAAAGGTTTTTTCATATTTAAGGAGAGAAATAGCACAAAACAATATCTTAATTTCAGGAGACAAAGAGTTGGGGATGTACAGTGGTGAGGCTGTATCTAACAGGAGTTAAAGGGAGCTTTAAGGATGAATATGATCATAATACACTGTATGACATTCTCAGATAATTACTAAAGGTGGGGGCTGGAAAGATGGCTCAGTGGTTAAGAGCACTGACTGCTCTTCCAGAGGTCCTGAGTTCAATTCCCAGCAACCACATGGTGGCTCACAACCATGTATAATGGGATCTGATGCCCTCTTCTGATGTGTCTGAAGACAGCTACAACTACAGTGTACTCACATACATAAAATAAATAAGTCTTTTAAAAAAAGAATTAATAAAGGTATAAAAACCCCTTCATCTCAACGTTCCGAGGATGACTCCGTATTATGATGTATTTATCAGCTCTGTTTCAATAATAAAATACCCTGTTTTAAACTAAGCCAGGATTCTATTTGAATATTAAATTATGGACAGAGTCATGCCTTAGAGACCTGCCTTAAACTCATGATCCTCCTGTCCCAGCCTCCTCAGCCCTGGGACTGCAGGTGTGGCTCATCATTTCTGGCTTTTCTCTGTTTGAAGTCTAAGTTCTCAGAAAATGGTTAGTTGAGCTGAGCCCCACGTGGGACAGAGTCTGCTTTGAGAAATCTGCATTCTCTTCACAGCTAATGAAAACATATAAAGACATAAGTCATATGCTTTCTGTCTTTCTACCCTCATGCCTTTGATTGAAAGAAGAGAAGAAAAAGAGGAGGAGGAAATAAAGAATAGAAGAAGCTGAAGGAACAGGAGGGGGTTAGAAGTGAGGGACAGGAAAGAGAAGGAAATAACAGTAAAATCCAGCCAACTTAACGGTTCCTCCAACTTTTTGTCTTTGGACCTGAAATCCACCAAAAACTTTCTGATATGTGAATTAAATTAATGTAATCATCATGTTAAAATTGCAGCTGGGAAAAATGTTAAGATTTAAAAGGCACAATATAGCCCATCATGTGGTAATACGTATAGCATTTTTTTTAAAGCAGTTATTTCAAAAAGCAAATTGAAAATTGCGTTGGTTGCCACATTTTCAATTGAATCCTTTGGTCTCAGCTGCATGTTAAGTGAAACTTTTTTTTAACCAATACTTGGTTTCATAAATTATGCATTGGTCAGTGGAAAAGTGACCATTTCACCAAGTTATGTTGATCTTCTAAATGCTGACATTTGTATAATACCTAAAAAAACATATTAGTTAACAAAATCATCAGTCTCATTAGAAAACCATACGTATTGAGCCAGGTAGGGTAGTTCATACCTCTCAGTAACCCTAGCATTTGGGAGGCTAAATCAGGAAGACTGTCTCAAGTGTTAGTCCAGTATGGCTATATAGTGAATTCCATGTTAGCCTGGACTACAGCGTAAGTCGCTGTCTAAAAAAAAATTAAACAAACAGCATTCTGGAGGTGGAGGCAGGAGACTGTCAGATTCAATCTTACTTTGCCTCTATCATGAATTCAAGACCAGTCTGTCTCCAAATAAACAACAACAACCAAAAGCCTATTTGTTAATTCTGATTTCCAAAAATGGGTGTCATACCTCTACTACGGCGAGGTGTTATACGTGTTATTACAAATCACAATTTAAGCTAACCAAATTGCAAATTATTAAAATGGGATTTTAAAAGGAAATAAAAGAAAAATGGTAGGAGAAAGAAAATATTAAGAAGAAACAGAGAGGGGGGAAGGGAGGGGAGGGGAGGGCAGGGGAGGGGAGGGGAGGGGAGACTGGCTCTCCTTGGTTTTCCTCTATAAAAGGAAATGAACACGGGATGTGAACAAACTTGGGCATGAACACGCGGTTTTTCCAGCACAGCCTGTCATCTTATTTGACTTCAGGACAGGAACCGTCATGGCATCCTCTTTGTACTCCTCAGATAGGCAAAAATAACTCAGTGATACATTCATTTTCCATGGTGACTGTTCAGTCCATTTGAGGATTGCATAAATCTTCACACGACACAGACACGTTTCTAAATGAAGTTTCACATTACATTGAGCCTCCTGGGTCCTTTTCCTCACCCAGAAAAATTGAATTAAGTCCTACCTAAGGACTAAACCCACAAGTTAAGCCCAAAGCATTCCTAGGTCAGTCAGCAGTACAGGTGTGACTCTGGCACAGGAAGCACAGTAGTGACAAGCAAAAAGAAAATATTTACTTTAGTTATCAGCTTTTGGATTCTTGCCATGTATTACAAACAAATCATCATTTTCCCCTATTCAAATCAGACAAAATATGCAAGAGTTCAAGACTCTTTTGGTGGAGGTTTTAAAAAGCTGAGAAATAATATTGAATAACTGGAAATAATTCTAGAGCCTCAACCATGATCAAAGACCATGAGGGCAATGACATTTTTGTCTACTTCTTTTAGTAATCTATTTTGGCATCTAAGACAGTGCTTGGCACACAAGTAGCACTGAACAAACCAAACTCACCCCACAAGAAAGAAAAATCTCATTTAGTTCTCAAGACATCACTGCTCTGGGTTTCCAAACTCACAACTGCTTTTTGACCTCACAGGGAGTAATGAAAGAAATCTTCAAAGGAAAGAGTTGTTTTAGCATTTCCTGCCCGAATACCCTAGTCCAAGATTAAGCTTGTCAGAGTTTAGTAAGGCATATACAATACTATTGAAACGACTAATTCCGATGAAGTGGTAACATGAAGCCAGAGCTTCTAGGATGCCAGTTGCCACTTGTTATCACATGTTGCCATGGCTTCAGGTTGTTATACGCATCCATGAAGTTTCACATATATTTGCATGGGAAATATGGTCTGTCATCTGCAACCATTGCAGAGACAAGTTCACAGAGAAAACTAGTGGCCTCGTTGTCTAATACATCATTCAGAACTTTGCCAACATTCACTTTAAGAACTGTGTAGTGTCAGCTCAATACTCGCTTGTAATTCTTGCAAACATATACACACCATCAAAGCACAAACTAAATAAATTCCAGGCCATTATGACTTCTCAGTGTACAGACTGCATTGTATCTCTTCCGAATATATAGTTTTGATGCTTTCTCCCAAGTAACTAGCTGAAAAATCCAAATTAGTGGTGTGTGTGTACGGGGGTGGGGGGATTATTCTTTTAAATAAGCATGCGATTACACTTCAGGTATCTTTTGACAGGTCTAATTTGACAGTTCTTCTATATTGTTTCTAATCACTCTATACTGGTTAATTTCTTTGCCGTGTTACCAATAAGCTTTGAATTTGCTTCATTTAATTTTTTTTAATCTCCAGAGACTTTAGTACAGCCACAATGGTTGCTATTTTCTGCACATAATGGTCATTGTTAAATCTGCCTCTACACAGAACTGTGAATACAATGTAGAGATTTATCTGTAAGATTGACCCAAAAAATTCCATAGTCTCTAAAAGTAGATACATGCTTTTAACGTTCATATATACATAGGAAAGATGACTTACAAATTGTATTTATTTCGTTTTTGCTGAGAAGCTTCATTGTGTATCTTTGAGGATGGAGCAAAATCCATCAACACAATGACAGGCTGGTTCAGCTTGCTAAAAAGATGGATTGTAATCAACCAGATTTGCTTGGCTGATGTTCCACTTGGTCGTTTGTTAACTTTGTATAGCTAAACACATCTCATGGCAATGAATTTTGCCACAAGGTAAAGGGCTCTATCAGCTTCAATTGCTAAACATTCCATCTTTAGGATTAACCATCGTGTGCCTGTTCCCAGCTTATTACATCAGAAACTGGCTAAGCCCTTCCGATGGCTTCCACTGGGGTTGATTCTTTTATGTTGACTGGTTTCTAGAATTCATGAATTTCCAGGGTGAATTTTTAAAAGACAAAATTACAGGCTAGTTAGTGGTACCATTCAGTGATAAGTGTGCTTGACTAACATGTGACCTGGAGTAAAACACACACACACACACACACACACACCACAGAGAGACTCCAAATAATTTATATGTGAATATAGAAACTTGAATATCTATCTGTTTTAATGCATATCATATCATTGCTTCTTTTAAAAACCAAAAAGCTTTGTAGCTGTTACACGCCAGGCAAGTACTCAACCACTGAACCGCATGCAATCTTTTTTTCTCCTTTGTTTCCTTATTTATTTATTTATTTATTTATTTATTTATTTATTTATTTTAGACAGAATCTCAAGTATGAAGCCAGCCAGGCCAGCCTTGACCTTCCCATAGCCACCCAGGCTGGCTTCATCTTCCGATCCTTCTCACTCAACTCTCCCCACCCTAGAGGTGTGAACTGCTGTGCTTCCCTTTCTTTCCAAGATTATACTTCCTTCTGTTAAGGACAGGTTTCGCTGAAGCTGTAGTCATTACCTAAGTAGTTACACACATCCCTGATCCTAGTGACAGGAGGCAGCACTGTGACAAGTATCCCTAGGAGTCATGTGCTATGTAGGTTAAAGAAGTGTTCAGTCAGTATAGAACAGTAATTCGGCTCCGTACTTAGGGCAGCTGTGTTTGAACTGTGATCTTCTGTGATGCTCTCTAACTCTAACCCCATAATCCCGCCTTCCAATGTTACAGGCCGAGTGATAAGTTTTACTAAATGAAATAATAGGTGACTGAGAATAAAAACAGGATGGAAAACTGAGCCATAAGGCTTCGTTCTGTGCCGCCTACCCTGAATCATTAGATATAAAGAAAGCATAAAAGCCTTTTCTCCAGGAAGTAGGGCAGAAATGAAAGCATGATATTGTTTCAGCGTCCCTCACCCAAAAGCAACAAGGTGACATTTTCTTTTCAGTTCCGCAGCCACAATCAGTCTGGCAGTCTCCATTGTTCTTTTGTTTCAACCCGACAGTAAATTTCCCTGTGTTCTCTGAAGTCACCCAGCTTACCAGATTTTTTTTTTTATTTTTTGGTAATTGTTAAGGTGTTATTTTTGTAGAATCTATAATGAATGCCCAAGTATTTTCACTGAAAAACTTTTGACTTACTGTTCATGAATAGCAAACTCATCCCGACCCCAACTCCCCAAATGCCCAGGGGTTTAATAGAATACCCCATTTTGCTATTCTGAGACATGAATTTGTTGGGGCCAATACTGGACTAAGCCATCATTCTCTTAAGGCACAACAAGAAGTTTAAGAAACTTATATAAGAAGTTACAGTGGGTGGTCTTAATAAATTACAGAAAAAGGCAGTCATTGTGACTTGTGTTTAGAATCTGAGTATTCAGAGGCTCAGTCATGAGGACTATCATCAGTGTCAGGGACCAGCCTGGGTTACATAGTAAGCTCCAGGCCTTCCTAGGCCACAGAGTATGATCCTATCTTGAAGATATCCAAAACAATATAAAATAATACAATTTAAAAATTCTGTAAGTGAAACTTAAAAACTTTCCTTAAATTTAAACAAAGATCAACAATTTAGAAATTGCTACGAATTCTAAATCTAAGCATATATCAGCTGTGTGTAGTAGCTAACACCTATAACCCCAGTATTTGAGAGGCTGAGTTTGAGGCCAGCCTGTGCTTCAGTGTGAGACCTTGTCTCAACCATTTCCTGCCCCTGACCCACCCTAGAGTATATGTAATGTTTGGGCTGGGGATGTAGCTCAGTTGGAGAGCATTGGTCTGGCAAGATAAGCTCCTGGGTCCCATGCTGAGGATTGGAAAACAACATCAACAACAAAAGGCTTCATTCCTTTGGAAAACTTTAAAAGCCATTTAAATTATTTTTAAGAAGCATTTTCATTCAAGGATTTAAAAGTTATAAAAAGATATGAATGTGTTTGCCATAAAAAATGATAATTAAACAAGAGTTGAGTGTCATGTGCACGTAATTCCAGCACTTGCAAAGTAGAGGGAAGAGAATCTTATGAGTTTGGGGCCCACCGGGATGCACACCACAAGTGTACACACAACCAGGGTGCACACAACCAGGGCACACACTGTGGAAAAACAAGATAAATGGCTGAGGGGACAGGCACATTCATCTCAACACTTTTATAACACAAACATATGTCAAATCACATGGTACATTGTAAAATACAGTTTTATCTCTGTGTATTAGTTAAAAGGGTAAATTGAATTTATGTTGAGACAGAGTCTCAGTATATAGCTTTAAAGCATCTATGAACTTAGGCTGACCTAAAACTCAAGGAGATCTACCTGCCTGAGGCCTGGGGTTAACGTCATGTGCCTGGCTTAATTATTTTAAACTATAATAATAGATATTGCTGGTATGTAGCTCGGCTGACAGAATGCTTGTTTTGTCTAAATGAATTTCTGGGGTCAGTCCCCAGTACTTCATACAGCAGAGTTAGAAGACTACACCTGCAATTTCAGCACTCTAGTGGTAGAGGCAGGAAAATCGAAAGTTCAAATCATCCTCAGCTACATAGAGAATTTAAGGTTAGCCTGGGCTATATGACATTTTAATCTGTTTTTAAATATATAGGGTTAGAAAATAAGAGTTAGCATCAGATTAAACACAAAATTAATTTTTTAATAGAAACAATAGTTTTACTTAATAGAATTCCCATTTGAAAATATATTGTCATTTACATATAAAATTTCTGAAATCTAATCCATTGATATAATTCCCCTAAAAACTCGAGTGCAATTCTTTACTGTCAGAAGGTACTTTTGTTTTTCCAAAAAAATTATACAGAAAGGAACAAGAATAGCTAAACCATATTGACAAGGTAGGTGTATTGATTTTTCCCAGTGGTAAAGTTATACCATGAAGCTACATGGGTGGGGGAATACCCCCATAGTGGCAGGGGAAGGGGGGGGGAATGGGTAGGTTCCAAAGGGGAGATCTGGAAAGAGGGAAATATTTGAAATGTAAATAAAGTATGAAAAACAAAAACAAAAAAAAACCAAGCAAACATGAAAGAGAGAGAGAGAGAGAGAGAGAGAGAGAGAGAGAGAGAGAGGGCAGTGGTGGCACACACCTTTAACCCCAGCACTCGGGAGGCAGAGGCAGGTGGATTTCTGAGTTCGAGGCCAACTTGGTCTACAGAGTGAGTTCCAGGACAGCCAAGGCTACACAGAGAAACCCTGTCTCGAAAAAAAACCAAAAAAAAAAAAAAAAAAGACCACTAAAATTTCAACATTATAGAACAAACAGTCTATAAAAAAGGCAAAAGACATGTGCAGACATTACATTGAAAAGGATATAAAAATGGAAAATAATGTTCAAAATGGAAAAGTTTAAAATCATTGGCCATTAGGGATGAGTGAAGGCCTACCACTCAACTCTTGATGGAATGGTTAAACAGTGATATCATCAAGTTTCAGCAAGGATGTGGAAAAGCTAGATAATTCACACACTGCTTGTAAAAGTAGAAAACAGGGGCTGGAGAGATGGCTTGTTGATTAAAAGCACTGACTGCTCTTCCAGAGGTCCTGAGTTCAATTTCCAGCCATGACATGGTGGCTCACAACCATCTGTAATGGGATCCAATGATGCCATTTTCTGGTGTGTCTGAAGACAGCAACAGTGTACTCATATACATTAAATAAATAAATAAATAGATAAATAGATAAATAAGCAAATCTTTTTTTAAAAAAAGTAGAAAACAGTGTAGTCACTCTGCCCATGTGCTTTGGCAGTTCCTTATGAAGCTGACTTCCATGAAACTCAGTAACTGCACTCTTTAGATATTAACCTTCATGCTAGGAGTTTTGCTAACTTGACAAAATATCTGATATTCACAACTTAAGTAAATAAAGCTTTATTTTTGTTCAGAATTTCAGAGATTTCCCAGTCCAGTCTTGTCTCCATTGACTTTTAGCCTCTGGTGACATTATGACAGAGTGCGTGGCACATGGCAGAGACAGAGAAACACAGGGCAAAAGATACAGTCCCCAACAACACATCCTCGGTGACCTATGTCTTCCAGCTTGGCTCCACCTCCACCTCCACCTACTTTCCAAAGTAGGACCACCTAGTATTCGATATACACTCCTGCGCAAGACATTACATATTTAAACCATAATGATATTCTGAAAATAAACCTTATACTTGGACAAATGGTTGCACACAAATGTTTATAGGCCCTTTATTTGTGACAACAACAACAACGAAACCTGGAAACGAGCGGGGAGTATAGCTCAGTGGTAGGGCATACGCTCAGCATTCTTGGAGTCAAAAGTTCAAGCCCCAGCATGATAACTTCAGTTTAATCCCGGGAGCCATATGGTAGAAGGAGAGTACCAACGCCTGCAAATCGTTCTCTGAACTCCACATGGGTGCTATGGCTCATGCGTGGCACCCTCCAATAAACAAAGGTAATAGATGCATCTTCTTGGCATGGGTGATTGTGCAAAACAAGTCATGTACCAGATACTCAGGGTGTGGAGATGCTGAAACTTTATTTTTAAAGCAATACCAAGATATAGCTGGAAATAGTCCAGATGTGTTCTAATGGAACCATTGTTAAACTGGTACACACACTCTCACCACGGGCTGCAATTTAGAAATGAAAAGGAACAAAGAATGGATATGCACAATATTCTGGAAGATTCATCAGAAAAATACACTGAATGAATAAAGTCATTTCCCAGCCAGGCTTGGTAGCCCATGCCTGACCAAGAGCTGAGGCTGGATGATCACAAGTTCAAGCAAGGTCAGCTTGGGTTATAGTGAGGAACTGTACCAAAATAAAATTAAAAGAGAGAAGTCGGGGGTAGAAGGAAGAAAGGGGAAGAGATGGACGGGGACACACACACAGACACACACACAGAGACACACAGACACACACACAGATACAAACACAGATACAGATATACACCCACAGACACAGAGACACACACACAGATACACACACAGACACACACACAGAGACACACAGACACAGAGACACACACAGATACACACACAGACATACACACAGATACACACACACACAGAGACACACACAGATATATACACACAGACACAGAGACATAGAGACACACACAGAGAGAGACACACACAGATATACACACAGAGACACACACAGATACACACACACACAGATACACACACAGAGAGACACAGAGACACACACAGAGGGAGGGAAAGAGGGAGGGAGGAGAGGGAGAGAGAAAGAAAGAGAGACAGAGACAGAGGGAGACAGAGAGAGACACAGAGACATATATCCCAAATGTCCCATTATACAGATTATGGAAATGACAGGAAGTGTAAAAAAAAGGACATATTGGTGATTTCCAGGTTTCAGACATGAGAGTAGAGGGAGGAAGGAAGTATGTCTTGGTATAAATGGACAACAAAAGACACTCTGGAAGTGAGGGAATGTTCTACATCTTGACTGTATCAATATCAGTATCCTGGGATTGATATTATACTGTTTTAGCAAGTGGCTACCATCAGAGGAAACTGAGTAAGGAACACAAGATCTGTCTGTGCCATTTCTTCCATTTATGTGTGAGCCTACATTTACCTCAAAATAAAGTGATAAATAAAAATAAAATTCAGAAATAAGTACATAAACAAGCCAGGTGTGGTGGCACACACCTTTAATCCCAGCACTCAGAAGGCAGAGTCAGGCGGATTTCTATGACTTTGAGATCAGCTTGGTCTATTTAGTGAGTTCTAGACATGACAAGGCTACATAGTGAAAGAATCTGTTTCAAAACACCAAAACAATAAATAAATTAATAAACTGTATGCATTAATCCAACTAACCTCTCATTTTAAACATTGTTCCCATATTCTTCTTAAAACATTAGCATAAACATATTGCTAACATATTCTTAACAAAAATTGTCAATAAAAGACAAAGCCAATCCCACCTCCAAAACTACAATCAATTTCTGATTCCACTAGAGTATAAATATTTTTGATCAATACCAAAATACAAAGGAGCTGACATTAAGAATTATTCCAAGCCTAAAACCCATCATTACATTATGGTTAGTAAGACAATTAGAAACAATTTTATTTGTTAATTTATTTATTTTGGTTTTTCAAGACAGGGTTTCTCTGTGTAGCCCTGGCTGTTCTGGAACTCACTCTGTAGACCAGGCTGGCCTCGAACTCAGAAATCCGCTTGCCTCTGCCTCCCAAGCGCTGGGATTAAAGGCACATGCCACTACTGCCAAGCTTAGAAACAATTTTAATGTGCTCCAGTGAAATAAAGTTTGGTACAAATTAGGCACAATAAACCCCTAAAACATTCCTTCTCAAATATTCACAGATCATTCCTTGATTACCTTCATTCCTGCCCTGAAATTTCTCTCAGAGAAAAGTTCTGTGATTTCACAATTGGAAATGTTAATTCTCTACTTCTTCCTCACCTTAACACAAATTCTGGCTTAACCTTCTCTTACCACAACAGCATCTAACATATTACATGTTGGGGTTGGGGTATGAAAAGTCCCACAGGGGGTTGGTGAGATGGCACATTGGCAAAAATGATTGTTATGCAAGCATGAGAACGCAACCTTGGCTCCTCACATGTAAGAGAATGGCGGTGCTTTACACTAGCCTGTAACTCTAGTGTTGTGGGGGAAGGGGTGGGGATAGGAAGATTCCTAAACAATCAATGAGCTTCTGGTTTAGTGAGAGATTCTGTCTCAAAAAAAATAAAAATAAGTGAGAGAAACCAAGGAAGACACCATACATACATGCATGCCTGTCCACATGCACATGCGCGCGCATGTGCGCGCGGGCACACACACACACACACACACACACACACACACCATCAATACCACAACACATTCCACACAAGGGTCAAGTGTTGAAGACTTTTTCTCCTAATAGTGGAGCTAATTACTGAGAAGTGATTGGCCCATAAGGCCCTAGATTTAATCACTGGATACAACCACTGATGAAGTAAAAATCTGATGGCATTACTGGGAGGAAATGGGTCAATGGGGTCATGTCCTTGAAGGTACTACACGATTTCTGGTCTCTCTCTTTCTCCCCTTTCTGACTGTCATGTCGTGAGCAACCTCATTCACAAGGATCTACTGCCATGATATTCTGCCCTATCTCAAGCCCAAAGCAATGGAGCCAGCTTACCTCAGACTGAAACCATGGGCCAAAATAAATTTAATTTATGAGCAATACTTTCCCAATGTCATTTTTATGATGCCTCTATTAGCATGTTAAGTTTCATAAAGGTGGTGCCTTTATAACTGTGATTCCTTAATGACAAGATATTACCTGACTTATGTAAGATATGCAATAATTATATGAATAAGTGAATGATTCATTGAATGAAACTTCTTCTTGGTCAAGTGTAATATTGGGGCTGTGAGTGATGGCATATCCCTGTAATCTCAGCACTTGGGAAGCTGAAGCAGACGATCAAGAGTTCATAGTGAGGGTCAGGGAATTGGTCTCAGTTGATCGAGTATTTGCCCAGTATTTATATCAAGCCTTGGACTCAATCTCCAATACCTTAAACACTGGGTACATTGGTATATGTCTGTAATCTCAGCATATAGAACATACAGGTACATAAAAGATCAAGGTCACACATGGCCACATAGCTCAAGTTAGGATACCTGAGAGCCTAACTCAAGAGAACAATAATAGCATAATAACTTTTTAAAGACAGGGTTTCTCTATGTAGCCCTAGCTGCACTGGAACTAGCTCTGTAGACCAGGCTGGCCTTGAAATCAAGAGATCTGCCTGCTTTTGTCTCCTGGGTGCTGGAATTAAAGGCATATGCCCCCACCGCCTGGCAATAAATTCTAATTTAATAGAAACCATGAGTGATGAAAACCCTAGGATATACTTGCAATATATTGAATTAGAGTTTTCCAACCCTTTGGTATGCATTAACCTTACAAGATTATGAATACATGCTTGTTAGCACACTGTGAACTATCGAGTAAAGATAGAACAGAGAAAAAGAGTTCCCTGCTCAGTGTCTAATTATTATTAATGCCTTTCTATTAACTATGGATGAAATGTCTGACCCAAGCAGCTTTTGTGATAAGTGGAGAAATTCCGGTGAGTTCATGGCAGTTTAAAAACACGGCATCACACCTGCCATTCTGTTAGTATCTGAAAGAAAATAGCAGTTAGTATAAACTGACTCAGGATGGAAGAGGCAGTGCTATCAGTGTGGACCATGCATTCGGTATTGAAATGGACAGAGAACAGTGATGGAGTAGGTCTACTGCTAAAATCCAAATCTCCCATGATAAACTGTGCTCCTCCACCAATGACCTTAAGAACTGTATGCTGAGGCTAGTCACAATCAGATCTCCAACACCTCACTTGTAACAGCAGTGCCTGGACTGGGCTCCAAGCTCAAATGGTGACATATTGTTTGATTAATCTTAGTGTAGCAGGCACATTGCAGACAATTAGCAAAGACGTGTTGCAAGAATTAAGTAATTATATAGGGCATTCAAAATGGGTCTCCAGGAAATGGCACTGAATTCAGCCTTTCTTGCACAGTGAAACCCCTCCTTTCCTCAGGGGCCTGCATAGTTCTCAGTGCTCAGAAGAGCAAGAAGCTGGGATCCATTAAGTTTATTTTTCTTTCTCCAACACATTTTTAGGAAGTGTTTGGGAATTTCATACAATGCACCCCCCACCCCCAGTCACACTCACGTCCCATTCCTTCTGTCTCACTCTTGTGCCATTCCCTAGCTCCCCTCAAAATACACCAAGTTCAATTTGTGTTGTCCATACCAAACTGGAACACAGTCAAACTCCCAGTGGCTAGCCCCTGAAAGAACAGTTCTTCCTCACCCTAGCTCCCACCAGACGCCTTCAACTGTGAGGAGCCATACTTCAGCATCTTTATCATAATTTTTAAGGACTCTTTGAAAAAGCTTCCCAGGACATTTTCTAACAGCTGAATCCAGAATGCAAGAGCAAAATAGTATTTTAGGGACCAGCAGTTCTTAATTCCTTTAAGGGTTCTTGAGATAGGATCTCCTAACAACCCACTTTGTCCACAAACTTGTCACCACCCCCACCCCCCCAGCTTTGAAGTGCTGAGATTATAGGTGTGGCCCATCCCATTTCCTTATCACCTATTTTCCCCTTAAGCTATTGTGGGTGAACCTGCAGCGGTTCTAACCTGAAAGCACTGATAGATATCCCCTTCTCATATTCACTCCTAAAGAATTAGCAGAGTCCTTTTACTATTGTGCTTCCTAACCACAAAGCGCAAATGTCTTTGGAAAATGTCACACGTTAAGAAGGTTCTTATTATATATTATGGACCTTTGTAACATTTGAAATTTGTTCTAAGTGAACACATTTGAAAAAGAAATGCATTCAGTAATTGTTTAGGTTAACCATAACCATTGTTTTCGAGGATTTACTATTTACTTCTGCATTCCTTAACATTGCTTATCTTTGCTCTATAATGGTCAAGAATGTAACGAAACAAATACCTGGCTGGGTGTGGTGGTGTGCCTCTACTCCCAATCACTGGGAAAGTGAAGCAGAAAGGTCTTGAGTTTGAGGGCAGCCTTATCTGCATATAGCGGACGTCTCTCAAACCAAACAACAATAACCTATATTTAAACCAACATTCTAAACATCTATAATACAGTTTGTTTTAAAGGACTGAAAGCAGAGACTTGGAATCCCCATTACTCCAGGGGCTGAGTCGGGACAATAAAAGTTCAAGGCCTTCCTAACTCCACCCAAGCAAAACTAAAATCTTGTACATACTTTGCATTACTCAAGGAAAAGGACAACTTTACTGGGAGTAACTCACTGATAAATCAATGGGTAGTAGCACACACACACAAACAAAAACAAAAACAAAAAAAACCCAGCCAAAGTCAGTTCAAGCTAGGATTCTCATGAACACGTAGAGGCAAAATAAATGAGACAATCTTGCCAGTACAGCCTTTAACTTATTATCTTGCCTGTGGTTAAACTTTTAATACTGATGTGTTCCACTGTTTATAACAGGCATAATGTAAAGACAATTCAAACGGCCACCAAAGAGTGAAGAGTGGATATATCTACACAGCCTAAACATTGATAGGACATAAAAAAAGCAGTCAAGTACTGATGCTAGAATGTGGATGACCTTTTAAAGCAATATGCCAAGTAGAAGTCAGATTTGGAAAAGACTGCATATCATAGCATTTAATTCACCCAAAAGTCCAGAATAGGGAAATTTATGGAGATGCAAAGTAGATTAATAGTCACTTAGGGTTAGCAAGGTAGGTAGTCCAGTATTTCTGTCTGAGCTAATAAAAATGTGTACAAATAGACTGTAGGCAGATGGAGAAATGGCTCAGCAGTTAAGAGCATTTGTTTTGCCGGTTTCCATCTGTGGCAGGAGACCTCTGCCTGGGCCACCAGGGCTCCATAGCCAAATAGCACTGGGAGAAAGATAGCTTCCCAGGAGTGGGGGCAAGACTGACTGGTCAGAGGGACCCACATGGAGTCCCAGGACACAGGGACTGAGGGGCGGGCTTCTGGTTTCTTTCGGTGGCCAGAATTGGATCCTGTGACACAGGGCTCCATACTCAAATAGTGCCAGGACAGAGCTGGTATCCCAGGAGTGCTGACACATCTTCAAGCACAGGCAAGACTACCACTTCTGTTCAAATTCACTGGACCAAGAGGGACCCTTGAAGAGCCATCAGGACACAGGAAACAAGGGACAGCTGGGGACAAGATCTTTCTGGTTTCTGTCTGCACCCCAGAGCTGACCCTGTACCACAGCTCTCCAAACCCAAATTCCTCTCAGAGAGAGCTGGTCTCCAAGGAGTATTGACACAGAGGTTTGCAGGAGGGACAAGCCACAGTCAGAGAAAGATCAGTTAACACCAGAAATAACCAGATGGCGAAAGGCAAGGGCGAGAACATAAGGAACAGAAACCAAGGCTACTTGTCATCATCAGAACCCAGCTCTCCCACCACAACAAGCCCTGGATACCCCAACATACCAGAAAAGGAAGACTCAGACTTAAAATCACATCTCAAGAGGATTATAGAAGATTTTAAGAAGGAAATAAATAACTCCCTTAAAGAAATACAACAGAACACAGGTAAACAACTAGAAGGCCTTAAAGAGGACACACAGAAATCCCTTAAAGAATTACAGGAAAACACAATCAAACAGATCGAGGAAATGAACAAAACCATCCAGGAACTAAAAATAGAAATAGAAAGAATAAAGAAATCACAAAGGGAGACAACCCTGGAGTTAGAGAACCTAGGAAAAGAGATGAGGAGTCATAGATGCAAGCATCACCAACAGAATACAAGAGATGGAAGAGAGAATCTCAGGTGCGGAAGATACCATAGAAAACATTGACACAACAGTCAAAGAAAATGCAAATGCAAAAAGCTCCTAACCCAAAACATCCAGGATATCCAGGATACAATGAGAAGACAGAACCTAAGGATGATAGGTATAGAAGAGAGTGAAGATTCCCAACTTGAAGAACCAGTAAATATCTTCAACAAAATTATAGAAGAAAACTTCCCTAAGCTAAAGAAAGAGATGAACATAAATATACAAGAAGCCTACAGAACGCCAAATAGACTGGACCAGAAAAGAAATTCCTCACGTCACATTATAGTCAAAACACCAAATACACAAAATAAGGAAAGAATATTAAAAGTGGTAAGGGAAAAAGGTCAAGTAACATATAAAGACAGACCTATTAGAATTACACCAGACTTCTCACCAGAGACTATGAAAGCTAGAAGATCCTGGGCAGATATCATACAGACCCTAAGAGAACACAAATGCCAGCCCAGGCTGAGAAAGAAATTAGGGAAAGGACACCCTTCACAATTGTCACAATCAATATAAAGTATCTCGGTGTGACTCTAACCAAACAAGTGAAAGATCTGTATGACAAGAACTTCAAGTCTCTGAAGAAAGAAATCGAAGACAACCTCAGAAGATGGAAAGATCTCCCAAGCTCATGGATTGGCAGGATTAATATAGTAAAAATGGCCATCCTGCCAAAAGCAATCTACAGATTCAATGCAATTCCCATCAAAATTCCAACTCAATTTTTCATAGACTTAGAAAGAGCAATTTTCAAATTCATATGGAATAACAAGAACCTAGGATAGCAAAAACTATTCTCAACAATAAAAGAACTTCTGGGGGAATTAGCCTTCCTGACTTCAAGCTGTACTACAGAGCAGTAGTGATAAAAATTGCATGGTATTGGTACAGTGACAGGCAGGGAGATCAATAGAATCGAATTGAAGACCCAGAAATGAACCCACACACTTATGGTCACTTGATTTTTGACAAAGGAGCTAAAACCATCCAGTGGAAAAAAGACAGCATCTTCAACAAATGGTGCTGGTTCAACTGGCAGTCTACATGTAGAAGATTACGAATTGATCCATTCCTATCTCCCTGTATGAAGCTCAAGTACAAGTGAATCAAGGTCCTTCACATAAAACCAGATACACTGAATCTAATAGAAGAGAAAGTGGGGAAAATTCTCAAACATATGGGCACAGAGGAAAAGTTCTTGAACACAACACCAATGGCTTGTGCTCTAAGATCAAGAATCTACAAATGGGACCTCATGAAATTACAAACCTTCAATAAGGCAAAGGACACTGCAAATAGGACAAAACAGCAACCAACAGATGGGAAAAGATCTTTACCAATCCTATGTCCGATAGAGGGCTAATATCCAATGTATACAAAGAACTCATGAAGCTACACTCCAGAGATCCAAATAACCCTGTCAAAAAATGGGGAAGAGAGCTAAACAGAGAATTTTCATCTGAGGAAACTTGAATGGCCTGAGAAGCACCTAAAGAAATGTTCAACATTCTTAGTCATCATGGAAATGCAAATCAAAACAACCCTGAGATTCCACCTCACACCAGTCAGAATGGTTAAGATCAAAAACTCAGGTGACTGCTGATGTTAGCGAGGATGTGGAGAAAGAGGAACACTCCTCCATTGCTGGTGGGAATGCAAGCTGATACAACCTCTCTGGAAATCAGTTTGTTGGGCCCTCAGAAAAAATGAACGTAATACTATCTGAGGACCCAGCTATTCCACTCCTGGGCATATACCCAGAAGATGCCCCAACATGTAATAAAGACACATGTTCCACTATGTTCATAGAAGCCATATTTATAATAGCCAGAAACTGGAAACAACCCTGATGTCCCTCAACAGACGAATGGATACAGAAAATGTGGTACATTTACACGATGGAATACTACTCAGCAATTAAAAACAATTACTTCATGAAATTTTTAGGCAAATGGATGGACCTTGAAAATATTATCCTGAGCAAGTTAACACAGTCACAAAAGAATGAACATGGTATGTATTCATTGATAAGTGGATATTAGCCCAAAAGTTCGGAATACCAAAAATTAAATTCACAGCAACAGTTGGGCTGGGAGTGAGTTCCCAGATGGAGGAGTTGGAGAAGGGACAGAAGGAGCTGAGGGAATTTGCAGCCCCATGGAGGGAGCAAGTTTCTATTGACCTATCCCTCCCCTTCCCTCCCCCCCCTTGCTCTGGGAGACTGGACCACCAACCAAAGAATACACATGGAGGGCCCATGGTGCTGGCCACATATGTGGCAGAGGAGGGTCTTTTCAGCCATCAGGATGAGCAGAGGCCCTTGGGCCTGAGGGTGTTAGATGCCCCAGTATAGGGGAATGCCAGGAAGGGAAAATGAGAGTGGGTGAGTTGGTGGGTGGAGCAATACCCTCATAGAGGCCGGGGGAGGGGGATGGGATAGGAGGTTTTCAAAGGGGAGACCTGGAAATGGGGAAACATTTGAAATGTAAATAATGTGTCAAAAAAATTAAATAAATAAAGAGCACTTGTTCTTACAGAGGATATAGGTTTAATTCCCAGCACTGATATGGCAGCTCACAATTGTACCTAATTCTGGTTCCATAGGATAGACACCCTCGTCTGACCTCTGTGAGGACCTGGCATGCATATGTCACACAGACATACATGAGAGCAAAGCACTCATATGCATAAAATAAAATAAATAAATCTGAAAAGAAGAACACAGATTGTAATCATACATAATAGGAGATTGACTAAAATGCGTTGAAGTGTATATTTGTAGAAGATAGTCTGGGCGTATACATGCAGTGTTTCAATAAAGCTACTACAAAGTGAAAATATTAACATATCACAGCTTCCTTTTTGATTTTAAAATTTAGCAGTTCTTAGAGTAAAAATGCCATCCATACTGGGATATGGAGAGATGGCTCAGAAGTTAAGAGCACATTTTCTTGGAGAGACTTGGTTTTGGTTCCCAGCGCCCACTTGGGGCAGCATCTAACCAACCCTCTGCAACTCCAGTTCCAAGGATTCTGATGCCCACCTCTGGCTTCCATAGGCACCACGCATACACATACAGATAAAACACTCAGATATTAAATAAATCCAACAAAAAAAGGAGATGCTATCATAGCTGAAGGTGATGGAACATGCTTACACTCTCAGCATGCAGGAGGCTAAGGGAGGTAAATTGTAAAGTAGAGGCTAGGCTGGGCAGTAATAGCAAATTCCAGGCCAGCATGGGGTTACAAAGTGAGAGACTTTATCTCCAAAAACAAGGAACAAAACAAAGCACAAACATAACATTCACTTATAGTCAGTCGAGATAGCCAAAGCCAGGTATTGTGATAAAATTCCTGTAATTCCAGCACTCAGAAGCCTGAGGCAGGAAGACTTTGAGTTTGAGACTGAGCCGGACTGCACAGCACTTTGTAGACTGCTTTCATGGTAGGTGAAACTGTTTCCTTCAGCAGCACAGCCTACACTAGGTGTGGGAGTGCATGCTTGTAATGGAAGCACATGAGAGGTGGAGGCAAAATAACCACAGCTTCAACATTATGCTCAACTACAGTGAGCTTGAGGCTTGCCTGTGCTACATGAGTCCTAACGGGGAAAAAAAAGTTTTTGCCTATGTTTGCATCTGAAGTGTTCTCCTCTAGCAATTTCAGTGTTTCATGTTTCAAAGTGAGAGGTTTTTTTGGACCAATTTTGAATTTATTTTTGGGTAGGTCTAATGTCACTCTTCTGTAGGGGGATATCCAGTTTTGACAGCAAAATTTGCTAAATGGGATTTTTTTCTAGTGTATACTATTTATTACCTCAGTTTATGTGATTATAGCTGTCTGTGTTCATTCATAGGTCCTCATTCTGTATTTTTGGTCTACATGTCTGTTTTTTTCTGGACCATGGTTTTTTTTTTTTCCTAGTATAGCTATTTAGTACAATTTGAGGTCAAGTAATTTTGATACCTTCCAGCGGGGTTCTTTGTGCTTAGCACTGCTTTGGAAACACATGGTGTCTTGCATTTCCATATGAATTTGAGGATTTTTTTTTCTAGTTCTGTGTACAATGTCCACAATGATGGTTTTTTTCCAGCCACAAACATGAATAAAATTGTGTCATTTACAGGAAAAATAATGGAACTAGGGATCACATCGAATGAACTAAGCCACATTCAAAAGAACAGATATTCTGAGTTTCCTTTCATATGCAGCATCTTTACACACTCAAACACCCGCACATATGCCACACACATAGGATGTGAATCTCAAAGGTTTATTCGTTAAGAGTAAATAAACCCGTGGGAGGGCTGGAGGCTGGGGAAAAGAGAGCGTAATGGAGTAAATATGGTCAAAGTACATTATGTATTTGCATGAAAATTTCATGATGAATGCTTTCACGTTGTACATTGAACTTATGCTAATAAAAGTTCTAGTAAGTAAAAAAAAAAAAAAAGGCTAAAAAGCAAATGAAAGTAAGTCCGCCATGTGATTGTCTTCGCATGATGTCCAAGTGTCATAAATCTGCTAATACAGGTTTATTCAATTTGATTGTCCCCCACACCTTCTTTACATTATTTATTTCCTTGCTCCTTTCACTCCATCCTTTCTTCTTCCTTCCCTGGTGCCCCTCTCTGCTGGGGATCAAATCTATGATCTTACTTATGCCCAGTAAAGCACTGAGCCATATCTCCACCTCAGCTTCCATGCTTATCAGCAAGTAAATTCAAGTTCATTTCTTTTTCCCCAACTCAATGGGTCCTCTATGGGTTCCATGTGGGTTCAAGCAGCACCAAGTGGAAAACACTCAGAAAGACCCGTGTCTATATTCGACTTGTATAGATCTTTTCTTGTCTTCATTCTCTAAGCAATACAGGGTAAGCTTTCCTATTCTATGAGGTCTTGAGTAACCTAGGGATGATCTAATCATCTATGTGGGAGAGTGCTGTAAGTGTAGCTCAGTGGTAAGTTTAGAATGTGAGAGACTTTTGATTCAGTTTTCACCTCCACTCACAGAAAGCATGAAGAATGTGCACAGGCTACATGGGAAGACCACCTTATTTTCTATAAGTGGCTTCTGCATCCAGAGAAAGTTCCTGAAACCCATTCCTTGCGAACTGAGAGGGAATGCTGTAAATGGGCCCTGCTGTGTGGCAGGCCCCTATGAAGGAACTAGAACAGAGAGATTTTCCTTACAAGTTTATTTGCTCTGTCCCTGCTTGTGGTAGTTCATCCATCAGCAGGAATTTCTCAATGGCTTTCGAGAAAGCCATATGCATTATTTTGATTCCCTGCTTCCAGAGGGAGGGACTGTCAGACCTGAAATCCCAGGTTCTCCTAACCAATTTAAAATCATGTGAAAATCATGAAGTAGAAGTTAGAAAATGAAAACCATAAGCTGTATGAGTTACTTACACTTTACACACAGTTCAGATAAAACCTACACGAATAGGAGATACAGAAGACCCGAGCACTACTTGTGTAAGGCAGCTTTTCTAAGGGCTTCTGTACACAGGGACACTTGGATATTTCCACAGTTGCAGAGCCAACTACTACTCTCCTTGTACACAGAATCTCCAATTTAGTGAAGCTGGAAAGAATTTTATTTTTGTAAAAACAAAATTGGGTGTGGCACATTTTCTAGCCAAAGGGCTATTTTATCGCAAGACACTGGTGTCTGCTGACCTTCATTTATAGGCTGAGCAATTTTCTATTTAAGTAAAATTAACTCACAGTGGGCTCTTTTTTTAGGACGTAATAATTATTGCAAAGAAATAACAATGTTTAAATGTGATTTGTTCTTAGTTTAGATTTGATTATACTGGGATATAAGTGAATGTCTTTGTCCATAACATGTTTAAATTTAGAAATTATTTTATGTTTTAAAAAGATAGAATTTAAATTCATTTCTCCATGATACACACACACACACACACACACACACACACACACACTCCTCTTGGAAGAGGAGATAGACCAACAGGTAAAAAATGATAGCCATGAAACAATTGAAAGTTCAATAATTCTGGAACCAACTTGAAAAGCCATGTGGTGGTGGGAATCCGTAATCTCATCACAGAAATGGGAAGTGGAGAGGAGACTTGCCCTAGCATCATCTAGTTGGCCAGAAGATGCAGTTATGCAGGAGCAAGACACTGTCTCAATAAGGTGGGAGACAAGAACCAAGAATCAGAATAAGTTGTCTTGATGTTACATGCAGGTACACTTGCACACACACACACACAAATTAATAAATAACTATAATAAATATTTTTAGATTCCATAAAAAACAATATTACCTTTGTGTCTTTTTCTTCTCCTAAATTGCAGGAGTTATCTTCTATCCTCTTTGTAACCCCAGTACATAAGTCTTCATTAAATACTTTTATTAAATGATGCGGCTGGAGAGATGGTTCAGCAGTTAACAGCACTGGTGGCTCTTGCAAATGACCCGGGTTTGGATCCCAGCACCCATGTTGCAGCTTACAACTAGCAGTAACTCCAGTTCCAGGGAAACCAGAGCCCTCTTCTGACCTCTGTGGACTCTAGGCATCTACACGCAGTGCTTGCACAAGTTTCTATCTATTCATTAGTAGCCTATAGACATGTATTCCAGGCTAGCTTCAAAATTAATCTTGAACTTCTGGCCCTCCTCATTCTGCCTCCTGAGTACTGAGATTTACGCTTGGGCCTTGTTATAGTGGGGACCAAACCTAGGACCTACTGTATGCTAGGCAGGCATTCTACCAACTGACCTATATCTCCGGTCTCTCTCTCTCTCTCTCTCTCTCTCTCTCTCTCTCTCTCTCTCTCTCCATATACACTTCACGGTACTAGATACACCAAACTTCCCTCATCTTTATACAGAGCTCTAGTTTGGGAAGGTTTCATTTCACTCGCCTTTAGAGCTATATACTACACGCTAGCTTGTTTTCATCTGAGAGCTAACAGAAGCTGGACTACTTAAAGAGTTTAGACTTAAAAAAAAACAAATGCGTGAGTTGACTTATATTTTTTGAACACATAACCTATTGAAAGAACTTTTTAAAAACTCCATTGTGCTAAGTTGGTTGTACTTTTAAAATTATGATAGGACAAATATTAAAATGTAAATTATTTAGTCAAGTCTGGTAACTCATGGTTGTAAACCTGGCTACTCCAGAGGCTGAAGCAGTAGGATCAAAATTTAAAGTCCAGCTCAAGTTACTTAGCAGACTCTTGTCTCAAAATGTAAATGAATAAACAAGAAATAAGGGCTGGAATTGTAGCTCAGTCATAGAGAGTTTACTCAGAATACACAAATCACCAAAAACATACATACTCAGAGAACAGATAAACACTAACAATAAACACTAACAAAAATGATTCCACTCTAGCTCCACAAATCTCTTCAAACGTTTCTGTTTACTTGGTTCATTTTATTTCTTGTCTTTTGTTTTATTTTTATTTAGTTAGTTATCTTTTTGAGACGGAGTCTCTCCACATAAACCTGGCTGTCCTGGAACTTACTATGTAGACCAGGCTAGCCTTGAACTCATAGAGATCTGCCTACCTCTGTCTCCCAAGTGCTGGGATTAAAGGCATGTGCCACTTATGCTCTGCTTGTTTAAAATATTTTTTTTGAACGTTTCAATACCTTTCATTTGCTGGGTTTTGCATTGGAAAATTTCAACCAGAGTATAAAATAAGAATAACAAATTTAAGTTTAATGTTGTAAGTTTATCAGTTTCTATGTCACATTGGAAAAGAAACTGATTTAGGGTCCATACAAAGGATTTAGGAGCTATGTGCTGACAGCAGCCATGATGACTGGAACTCAGAATCTACAGTGGAAGGAAGGTTGAACCAATTCTTCTGCCCTCTGCCCATGAACAAACACAAACACACACTAATAAATATTTTTAAAAAGAAAGATACTGATTTAACTTATAACCTTCTGCCTTCTTCAAGATTTTAGTTTTCACTAATTTGTTCTGTCTATGCTGTTTTTCTTCAAAGTAAATTTTTTACCATTGATATTTTTATTACTGTGAAAACCATGCAAATGTTGAAGGCTCCTCTCCAACATATTAAACTGGGCATCAACATTAACTATTACCTTTCACTCTTGTTTAAGCTATATTTGTTATATGTAACTTATTAGGAGTCATGTTTCCAATTTTTATTTTTAGACTGTTAGATAGTAAATCCTCATAAAAGGATGCTTTCAAGAATAAACAGGCTTCTGAGCTAAGCAAAGCAGTCCCTTTAACCTATACCTTTGCTTAAATCATCATAGTCACAAAGAAAATCAACAGAAAACAGCATTTTCATACTAGTATTAAACAAAACAAACAAGGGCTAGTGACATGGCTCAGTGGTTAAGAATGCTTGCTGCCAAGCCTGAGGACCTGAGTTCAATGCTGGGGACACTACATAGTGGAAGAAGAACATGATTCCTGCAAGTTGTCCTCTGACCTACACACACACACACACACACACACACACACACACACACATCAATGAAAATTTTAAAAAAACCACCATAGTTTCTATTTTAAAATTTATTTTAAACTTTTAATTAGGTGTGCATGTGTGTTTGTGCGAGAGTATGTGCATATGAGTGTAATTGCCCACAAAAGCCAGAACAAGGTGCTAATTTCTTGGAATCTGGAGTTACACGTGGTTGTGAGCCACTCTATGTGGGTGCTGGGAGGAAGTAAGTCCACGGTAAGAGCAGCAAGCAGTACTCCTTAACTGATTAGTCACCTCCCCCAGATCCTTTCTGTCTGTCTGTCTGTCTGTCTGTCTGTCTTGGGGGAGAGGAGGTCAAGACAGGGTTTCTTTGTGTAGCCCTGGCAAGGAGAGAGTAGAACATGAACTCAGCTATAAACGAAGACAGTGGCTGAGAATCTACTGCATTTTATACAACATAAGGACTTTCTATGTTTACATAAAATCATAATGCGTTTATGTATTCATTTTTCAATGTGTGTATCATAACGTAAGATAATCTAACTTCTGCTTTCAATGCACGGGTTACAGGATTACACAAAATGCCTTTTGTAGTGAATATTTTAAATCACAGATGGTCAAAGTAAGAGGACACAACTTAAAAGTGAAAAATGATTTTTCATCGTAAAAATCACCCACTCTTACAAAGCAGCCTTGATTCTCAGTTATTCTCAAGCCATTTAACTGGGCTGGCAAGATGGCTCAGCAGGTAAAGGCATTTATCATCAAGCTTGATGACTGAATTCAATTCCTGAGCCCCACAAGAGAGAAGAACTCCTTCTGCAAGTTGTCCTCTGACCTCTGTGCGCACCATGACACATGTGCATACAGAATAAATATAAAAGTTATATTAAATCAGAACCACCAGATGACTCAGCTGCCATTCTTGGCATATACCATAAGGACTCTCTATGCTACCACAGAGATACTTCCATATCTATTTTTATTGCTGCTCTCTATTCATAACAGCAAGGAAATGGAATCAGCCTAGATATCCATCAACAGATAAATGGATAAAGAAAATGTAATACAAACACAGTGGGTAATTTTATTCCGCCATAAAGAAAAATGAAATTTGCAGGAAAGTGAATGAATCTGGAAAGCATTATTTTACGTAAGGTGGCTGAGATTCAGACAAAAATCACGTTCTTTCATGTGTGCATCCTAGCACATAATGTTTATATGTATATAAACAGGCAAAAGTGAGTGTTGGCACGGGCTATGAAACTAGAAATGAGACCATTAGTATAGTGAGAGGTATTGAGGAAGTGGAAGCAATCTGGCATATGTGTGCTGAAAGCAAGCAGGAGGGTGGGGAAGGGTACAAGGCAGGAAAGGCAGGTATATGAGAATAAACCATAACAAACTGCTCGAAAATAACATAGGGAAGCCTAAATGTGTGTATGCTAATGAACAATTTCAAAGAAGAAAAAAAATAGAAGACAACAGCGGACTCTGTATTGACAACCAATGAGGAAAAATAAACTTATTATTTAGTAACAAGGAAAAAAATCAATTGATGACATTAACATGCTATTCTGCATAACATTTGAAGTAAGAAATATACTAACTGCTAGTGTGTGTGTGTGTGTGTGTGTGTGTGTGTGTGTGTGTGTGTGTGATGCTGGGGATTGAGTCCAGAGCCTCATGCAAGCAGAGCAAATGTGCCATTGAACTATACCCCAGTCTTCTGAAAAGGCCTGTTAAAGCCCTGGCAGAGTTATGAAATACAGATGCAGTAGACCGGATTTATAGAGCACCTGTCTGCTGAAGAGCCAAGCTTTCACATAACTCACTTATCCTTTCAACCTGCCTGTGAAATGCATAGATTAAAAACAGATGCCCTAGAAATCAAGCAAACTGCAGCTAGGAGTACAACAGTGATTTACTGAAAAGGGCCTATCTGTCCAGACCACTGAGAAATGAAAGAGCAGAGGTTCCACACCCAGTATCGTTTAGAATCAGCAACACTACATTTATCATCAATCACATTTCTAAGCTTTAAGAAAAATTACGTTTTTCATAGTATAAAATTGGTCTGTAGCTAGGCCTGGTGGGTGCAAGTCTATAATCCAGGGTCCTTGAGAGGTTGAGTCAGGAGGATTACAAGTTTAACAGCCGACTTGATCTACAAAGTGAGTTTAAGGCTAGTCTGGATGTCACAAGCAGGACTGTGACTCAAAGTCAAAAGCAACATGTGGCCTTAGCATATTGATCAGTAGTAGAGAGCTTGCCTGGTGTGAGGGAGGCACTGATATCCATCTCCAGCCCTGCAACTATAAAATGAAGTTAAATTGTAATACGACTGAGAACAAGGCCTGAGGGGGATGGCTCAAGTGGGTAAGAATGCTGGTTGGGCTTCTAGAGGACCTGGGTTTAATTCCCAGCACCCAAATTGCAGCCCAAACTGTCTTTAACTCCAGATTTCCGGGATTTGATATCTTCTTCTGGCCTCCAAGGGCACTAGGTACCACAAGTGATACACAGGCAAAACACCCATATACAGTAAAAAATAAACTGTAAGAAATTTAAGTGAGAATAGCCAGATTACAGCTATATTCAAAACATAATTCCAACCAACTGAAATCCACTTTTCAAAACTGAGAAAATGCTCTGTGTCTAGTATATATACGGACTAAATGATATTTACCAATGTAACAATTTTATGTGAGGTACTCAAGATGAAATTCTAGCACAGTGGCAGTTCCTCTGAGGCTATATCCAATATACTTGCCTCTCCATATTTTGTTTTGTTTTTGAGACAAGATCCCATGCCACTAAGGTTAGTCTAGAGCTCATTCTATACACTGACATCCTATATGCAGGGATTATAGGCCCTGTTACCACACCCCTCTTCTCTCTCAGCATTTTCTATTAAATTTAGCATGTCTTCATCGCTAGAATAATCCTGACTCACATTTTACTCTCAAGTCATAAGAATATGACAACGTTCAATACTACTGAATGTAGCTGTGAATCTTTTGAAATGGCCTAACCCTTTATAACTAAAATACATTGGCCCATGTTTTATGAGATTGGCTCTTAAGAATGGCATTTAAGATCTGGGGAGATGGGTCAGCAATGAAGTGCTTGCTGGACAGGCATGAGGGCCTGTGTTCAGATTTTTCAACACATATGCACGAAAGATAGATGAGGTAGCATGTGCCTGAACTGACAGACAGCACTGAGGAGGTGCAGACGGGAGGATCCCTAGGGCTCACCAGCCAGACAGTCTACCAAATGGGCAAGCTCCAGTTTCAGTTAGAGTCTCCATTTTAAAAAATAAGGAGGGAGGTCATTGAGGAAGGCACTTTATATCTATCTCCGTAAGGTACACACAGACCCACACACACACATGAGGTGGGGATGGTCACGTAAGCATTAGAGAGTTGCCACAACTTTAAACAAAGGACTCCAAACTGAAAACAATCACAACAATGCATCCAAAAAGCTTTGGAACCCTCCATCACATTAAGCTTACATTATATGGCACACCACTCCCTAAAATAAGTATACAGACTCGAAATGTGACCCAGCTTCGAAACTTCTAATCTTAGGCTTACTTTTTACAGATCAGTCTGTCCCCTTTAGATCATTTTCCACCAAAATAAATAAATAACCTGCCATACTAACAAGTACAAAATAATTCTAAAATACAGATATTCAAGCTGTTGTATATTGACAGATGTTCATTTTCAAATCTGATTTCACACTAGATACTTTTAGAATCGGTAACAACAACAAATGTCTTGGCATATATAGTTCCCACCCAGAGTATACTAGACTGAATACAAATACAAATCTGTGCCATTGTAATATATGCTAAGAATATGATATCAAGAAATGTGAAAAGCCAAGTAGGAACAACACCTTAAACAGAACATGGAATTAGAAGTAGACTTTCTTCCTTTGTCCAAGGTCATCACCAAGGTCAAGCACCAGAGCCAAGCTGCCCCCTCCCCTTTAGCAACAGCAATCACTACTTGCCTAGGAGGAAAAGCTCACTGGGTTTCTGATGATAGTATACTGAATAGTAATATTCTGCCATAATTGTCATGATCAATATTAATAAAGGTATAAATTTTTTTGTTTGTTGAAGAGACTTATCTCTGTCAAAATATTACTAATCCTACTCCAAATGTCACAAACCTAGTCACACTTTAGCAATTAGACTCTAAAGGTCATCTAAAAGACTAGACATTTTAGACTTCAATGTCATTTCAGGTATTACAACAGAGGTAAAATTATGTAGCTTGCACCACGAGTGGCTAGGTGGAAGGGTAGAAATTAAGAATTAGAGTTACAGCCAGGCAGTGGTGGCACACGCCTTGAATCCCAGCATTCGGGAGGCAGAGGCAGGCGGATTTCTGAGTTTGAGGCCAGCTTGGTCTACAGAGTGAGTTCCAGGACAGCCAGGGCTATACAGAGAAACCCTGTCTCGAAAAACCAAAAAAAAAAAAAAGAATTAGAGTTACAGGTTGGGCGTGGTAGCACATGCCTTTAATCTTAGCACTTGGGAGGCAGAGGCAGGTGGATCTCTTTGAGTTTAAGGCCAGCCTGGTCTACAAATTGAGTCCAGGACAGCCAGGGCTTGTTACACAGAGAAACCCTGTCTCAAAAAGAAAAAAAAAAAAAAGAAAGAAAAAAAAACCCCACCAAACAAAAAAGAAGAAAAGAAAGAAAAGCAAAAGAAAACGAAAAACAGATTCACAATCCTCCAATTTCAATATGAAATCTAAGTTAATTAGATAATACCTCTAAATTGCAGGCCAGCAATGAGAGTTGTTTTGAGTGTATAGGCATTCCAAGAAGTGCTGTGGACCAGAATGTAGTGGTAACTCTGTTTAGTGGGCAGGACATCTGGCCATGTCATGTGTGGAGATCAGAAGACAACTGCCAGGAGTCAGTTCTCAACTGCTATTATGTGGTGCAGAGATCAAGTTCAGGCTCTCAAGCTTGGTGATATGTGCCTTCACTCACTGAGCATCTTCCAGGCTCATGATTCTGGTTTTGTATGACTTTTACAGCCTGCAGCCCAGCTCGTCAGAAGTGTTCCACCTCTTAGAAATGATTTCGCATTGGGATGTTTTGTCTGAATTGCTTTGATTTTCATTTTGTTTTGAGAGAGAGAGAGAGAGAGAGAGAGAGAGAGAGAGAGAGAGAGAGAGAGCGCGCATAAAGAAGTTGGATGAGTATTTGGGAAGGCTGAGGGAGGGGAGAACAATGTGATCAAACCACACTGCCTGTAGAAATTAAATAATGGTTAAAAAAAAAAAGGAGCAATTTAAAACATTTTTCTTCTTGCCTTATTGAGACAGGCTCTCATTGAAGCAAGGCTAGTTGAGGATGTCCTAGAATCCTTGATTCCCCTGCATCTGCACTTAAATGCTGGAATGAGAGATGTATTTTACCATGACTGGCTTTAAAACATATAGACATTGTTAATCTTCACCCAGCTAGCATCATTTTATATACGTATCTAAACATCTTTTAAAGCTAAGAAATTAACAATGGTTATTAGTGTCTACTCAGGTACATGGTGCTAAATTGCATAAACAGTTTGACTGTTTTTTGTTTTTTTGTTTTTTTTTTAAGTTAAACCTTTATGTTAGAAATTCACTCTAAAATTATATTGTCACCTTACTTCCACTAGGGGGGCTCATCTCTAGGAGTTTAGGTACAGTTTAAATCCATTGCCAGCTAATCTGTGCAACAGGCTAGCCTGCACATCGGGACCGTGTGCTTTTAGATCGGTGTGGTTTGCAGGCTCAGAATCTTATGTACAGCTGAAGATGGAGTGCAGAAGGTATTCAGAGGTTACTGAAAGAAAAGTTTGGGAGGAAAGACCCAAAGCAAAAATCTTTTAAATATTCCCAGTTCTTTTAAAAAATATAGTGTGTGTGTGAACATATGTATACATAAAGTGTGCTAAGAAGGGCTGTGTAAAGGTTAGAGGAAAAATTGCAGGAGCTACTTCTCTGTTATCCAATAGGTCCAGGGGGTTGGACTTAGGTAGTCAGGACTGACAGCAAGTTGTTTTTTTTATCATGTGAACCATCTCTAAAGGGTCCTCAACCCCTAACCCTCGTTTCCGTTTTATAGGGGTCTGCAGTACTTGATTTTAAGAACTAATATGTGCAAACTGAGCCTGGTTTTGCAAGTAAGCGAGACTTTTAAATTCTTGACCTTGGTGACATGTTTCCCTTTCCTTTTCTTTTTCTTCCATTTCCTGAACTCATACACTTCTTGCTTGAGACAGGGTATCATGTAGTCCTTCTTGGCTTTGGACAGCGGATGCCCCTGCCTCAGTCTCCCAAGTGCAGGGATAACAATGACTTGCCACCATCTCACTTGGCTGGTCTACACTGTTTCCATACTTGACAATATATAATCTAAATAGTGAAATTTCTACTATAGGATAATATGGGAAAGTCCTTTCATAGTCTAATCAAGCCACTGCATAGCACAAAACCCAACCAATTTTGGAAATTTTGTATTAAGTAGGTCTGGGTGTGGTTTCTGAGCCAATTAATTCCAAGCAACAAATAACTGACAGTTAATTTTAGACAAGGGATTGTTCACCACCTTTAAGTAGATGCCCAATATTGAGAATAGTATAGGCCAGATTAAAGGGTACGGATGGTCTATATTTTTAACACTATCTTGTGGGATATTGCTTCAAAACTAGCCATTTAGGGATGATATGGGACATGAATTAAACGTTAGCTTTCTTAGAAGATGATTTCAAAACAACGTTTAAAATTTAGAAAAGGCGTACTGGATTTCTGGGAAACAGAGAGACATGTCACCACGTAAGTGCATTCACAGCTTCTGTTTTAAAAGCAGCTTTTTAAATTTTTAATATTCTGTTTAACTTTTTAATTTTGCTTAAAACCACAGCAACAGATCACTTTCTGCTCCTCTCATGCAAATCCAAGAAAAACCCTTCAGTGGAAGCCAGCTGACACACATCAGGTCCCCCTCCCTCCTCCCCTCACTTTTGTCTTGGTAGTTTGGGGAATATGGGCCTCAGCCATTGCATTCCAGTTTTAAAGTCAAAAGAGGTCATGTGACCATTACCCTAGGGGCATCAGAGACTTAAGACACGTGATTCCAGTTGGCATGTGTGGGACCTCGGCTGGCCGTTAAGTTACAATTCACGGTAAACTGCATCTCAGGGTTCCATTTTAGCCTCCCCAAGTCACTGTGATGTTGAAAAGGAGTAACCGCTGACTGCTCAGTAGGTTTTTAAACTTCACCTACATCTTCTACCTACCATAACCACCCAAGCTCCCTCACCCTGTCTACATTACCCTAAGAGGAAGGGCAATGGGAGCATCCCTTAGGTCTGGTCCTATAAGACTAAGCACCTCAATTTAAATCCAAGCTAGACCTGCACCATTGGTGTAGTTATACAGCTCAAGGGAAAAGCGAGTCTTCAGGATGTAAACTGTCAGCAAAGCTGCAGCAAGCAAGGGCCTGGAGCCAGGCGGAGGTTCGGAACCGCCAGCACTTGACCTAGTGGAGCAGCAACAGCAACTTTGGGACTGGAGACCGCAGGGGTAGTCAGCGTCCCCAGGCCTCTCATTAGGTCTCTAAAGTAAGCGGGCGGAGAAAAGGAAACACAGGCAAGTGCAGCTGAGTCTGGGAACGGGGCTCCAGCCATCATCTCTGCTCAGCCTCCCAGGGATCCCAGAGCGGTCCCGGGTGCCGCAGCCCTGCTCGCTAGCTCTGAGTTGCACAACCAGAGCCACCAGGACTCAAGCTGACCGCCAGGGCGCTGCTAGGGGAGAGAACTGAAAGGTACCTCTGGGCTAGCCTGGAGAGCTTCTGCCACCGGAAAAAAAAAAAAACAAAAAAAACCCAAAAAACAAAAAATCTGCTTACTCATAGGGAGTCGCGGCGCGGTCCCGAAGCTCCGTGTAAGGGCTGGGGAGGGGAGCGGGCGGAAGGTGGGCTGCCGAGGCCAGGTTCCTTCTCGGGGGGCCACCGCACCCGCTCCACGTCCCGCCCCTTGGGGAGCCTCGGGGTCCTCAGGAAACCGCCTGGTCACCTAGAGCGGGCAATTTGGAACTAGCAGGAGGCGACCTAGGCTGCTGGCTCCGGGATTTCCCAGCGGCTGAGAGGGAGGGAGGGACGGCTGGATTGAGGAATGGCAGTAGCTGGAAAAGGAAGGCAGGGGGAAGTTTGGGCTTAGGGTTTCCACTTCAAGGGTGGTCGCCGCACTTGGGAATCTCGGTAAGGGTTGGGTTTTAAGCCCTTCAGCCGTGGTGGGCAACAAGTTAGGAGGAACTAGAGAGCAGTCACAGCGAATAGCAGAAAAAGTGATGGCAGAGGGTGGTAATAAGGAACCCTTGGGAGCTCCCACCCATCCTGGCCGCGAAGAGCGCCTTGGAGCCCAGCCTCAGACGCCAGATGAAATTTTCTTCGATCTCGCCCTTTGCCCAACCCCCGCCCCCTAGTATAAGGCACATTCCTGCTGAGGTTCTAGGAGATGCTCTCACCAGGACCCACTCTTACCCACGCCCAGGAAACCCGCTCCCCTCGCGCCCTCGGAGCAGCAAGACACTTACGTAAAAGTCGCAGAGTCGCTGATCTGGCCCTACTGCTTCCGACCAAGCTCTCAGACAACTTCTGCCCCTAGGAATCTCTGCAGCTGTGCTTCTAAAGCCAGCGCTCCCTCCCCTCTTGCCAGCCCCCTCCGCCCTGCGGCCTCAGCCATTGGCTCTGGTGGTGTTCACCAGTGGCCTGGGAACCAGGAAGGGGATTGGGCCAGGAGCCTGTCACATCAACTGGGTGGGGAGCTGAGAGACCAGGCACGGGCAGGGATGGGCACTAAGGAGGGATGAGGACTGGAACTCTGTTTGCAAGCCTGTTTTTCCATTCCTTACCTGGTGGAAGAACTTAGACGTAAGTCTACAGTGCTTGGCTTGGAATACGTTTCAAAAAACATTACTGAAATAACTGTAAAGTTGAGAATTTTGGAGCATGTTTGAATGCAGCCTATTTAAGTCAGGTATGGGGGGAGTGTGACAGTGCCGTTTTTCTCTTCATTAGAAAGGTATAGTACTTCATTTTGATTTCTTCAGACCTGGCACCAAAGGACTCCAAGGAGGGAACCTCCCAGCTACTGTCCCTTTGTTTTTGCTTGGTTTGTTTTGAGAGAGGATCACACTAGGTAGCCTCAAATTAGCCTCAAATTGGCGTTCTCTCTGCTCCATAATCTAGTACTGGAATAACGACCTAGCGACAACACACCCATTTCATCATAGTCAGGGGAAGGCCCATGTGTATCTGGCACCAGCCAAATGAACTGTTGGCCTAAATCACTTGTCTGGTAGCTTTGTCCTTGAGAGCAGTAAGAGGTGGGTAAGCGAAGGAAGAGGTGGTAGAAATAACTTGGTTGTACTGGAGCAGTCGCTAGGTGGGTCTCCTCTGTGTCCTTTCCCTTGAGACAACTTGGGGACATGAGGTTTCCTTTCACCTTCTCTATCGCCCACAGTTCTGCCCCTTTACCACCTTCTACACACGGTCCCCCTGTGAATCTGTTTTTCAACCCAGTGGCTTATCCTAGCTCCAAAATCAGCCTGGAGGGCCAAAGTTGAAGTGTCCTCCTAAACCCTGACTAGATTGTTTTATAAGAGAACCATAGAAAAACCCTGAGTACTTCCTGCTTGGCAGCATTCCAGCCCTAAACTTCTTGCTGTTGTCCAGGAAAAGTCAGCTTGGGAAGTCTGGTAAAAATTTAAAGTTGGTTCCATGGTATATATGCCAGGGAAGAATTCAAAAGTAAGAGAAGCTTAAAAATTGAATGCAAGGGCCAGCAAAACAGCTTAGTGTGGAAAGGCAGTTGCCAAAACTGTACGCCTGAGCTCCATCCCTGGACCCAAATGGTGGAAGGAGAGAGTTGCCCTCTGACGTCCACTCCTGTGCTTGGAATATGTGCAACACACACACAAATAAACAAACAAATAAAGTCGTAATGTATATTTAACTAATAAAAGTTGTATGATCTATGAAATATTTATAAGGATTTTATTATAAAAAGTATAAAGTTAAAATTAATTTAAGTAATATATGTTTTGTCCCAATATATCTAAAACTTATAATTAGACGTTTTTATAGAGGAGCTCTGGATATGGTATTTTTATATCTGTAACCCCAGTATTCAGGAAGCTGAGGCAGAAGGATTGCTGAAATGTTCAAAGCTAACCTGTGCTGCATAATGAAATGAAGGCCAACAGGATGGGGATGGGGGAAGCACAGGCCTTGTAGTGAATTCTAGGCCTTCTTAGATGAGGGAGGGGTACACAGTGCCTAGAGGCTAGACCAGCGGAGAAACACTTGGCACTGGGGGAGAACCTTGTTAAATATTAGTCAATCATTAGCCAACTAGGAGACCTGACAAAAGGCACAGAAAGGTGAAGAAGAAATGAGTAAGCACTCATGCTTTTAAGAGACAGTACATCTCTGTTATTTGTGATGTTGTCCTGAGTCTGTCTGGGTTAAGCATACAATGCATTGCCGGGCATATTTCTAGGAGGCTCCAAAAGGAGATTCCTAGTTTTCAGTAATTGGCCCAAAGGCGTGTTGTGGTTACTGCCACACTTTCCTTACCCTTTCTGGGTACACTAAATAGGGAAGGTTACTCTTGCAACTTTTCCTGGGCCAGTCCCTACTGAACCATTCACGCCTGTTTTTAAGATAGAGTCACTAATTTAACAGGAGTACAACCTTGTTCCAGTATAGGCAAGTTTGTCTAGTTTGACTTGTATTCCATTTTACCATGGTTTTCTAGTTCTAGAATTTAAAAGAAGGCAGAGAGGGACAATAAGAAGGCTCCATGAGTAAAGGGACATGCCACAAGACCTGCCGATCTGTACTCAGTTCCAGAAACATGAGGTGGAAAGAGGACCAAGTCCTGAAGGTGTCCTCTGACATGTATTCTCACCTTCCCAGTGGACTGCGTGTGCAGGCACAGAGACACATTTTAAAAACTTCTATTCTTCTCTCATATATTACATCCCAAATGCAGTTTCCCCTCCCTCCACCCCTCTCAGTCCCTCCCTGCCCCCTCCTCTCCCCAAGACCCACTCCTCCTCCATTTCCCTTGAGGAGAAAGCAGGCCTCCCAGGGATACCCACAGAACACGGAAAAACAAGGTGCAATAAGACTCGGCACAAATCCTTATATCAGAGCTGATTGAGGCAACCCAGTAGTAGGAAAAGGGTTCCAAGAGCAGGCAAGAGTCAGAGACACCCCCGAGTCCCACTGTTAGAGTCCCACAAGAACACCAAGCTACACAGCCATAAATTACTTGCAGAGGACCTAGCTCAGACCCATACAGGGTCTGTTACTTCAGTCTCTATGAGCCCCTATGAGCCCTGCATAATCGGGTGTCTAATTAATTAAATGTAGCCGGGCAGAGGTGGTGCACGCCTTTAATCCCAGCACTTGGGAGGCAGAGGCAGGTGGATTTCTGAGTTCAAGGCCAGCCTGGGCTACAGACTGAGTTCCAGAACAGCCAGGGCTACACAGAGAAACCCTGTCTCGAAAACAACAACAACAACAACAACAACAACAAACAAACAAAAAACAAATTAATTAAATGTAAAGTAAAATAAGGCAGAATGTAACGATTCTGCAATGTAGAATGACTGCACTTTTCTATAATCTCAGCACTCAGGAGGCAGATGCCAGCTTGGTCTACAGAAGGAAAAACTGTTCTCAAAATGTAAAACAAACAAAAAACTTACATAGACAGGAAGACTATAGTATAGTTGGTAATGTGTTTGCCTAGCATGACGAAGCCCTGGGTTGGAGCTCTGCTTGAAATGGTAATACTTAGGAGACAGAGGCAGGAGGCTGGAGGTCATCCTTGGCTACATAGTAAGCAAGGCCTGCCTGGGATAGTTAAGACCCTGCAAAACAAAAGAACACAAAACCAGACACCATTTTGTTCATGCTCATTTTTTTTTTTTTATGTCTATGTGTGAACATGTATGTATTTGCAGGAATGCATGTGTATGCCAGTAAGTCTGGAGGTCAGAGGACCACCCCAGGTAGTATTGGTTAAGAGATGGTGCCACCCTGGGTGGGTGGGTGGGGATGTATGAGGGGTGTCTGGAAGGAGTGCGGATCAACCACGAAGTAATGTGAATAAATAAATTAATTAATGGGGAAAAGGAGTCAAATATATATTTAAAAAGAGATGGTGCCGCACACCTTGTGTTCCTCTTCTGAGTATATGTGTGTGGTGTGTGTGTAAGTATGGGTGTTCGTTCACGTGTGGTGGTGGGTTCATGTGCGAGCATGTGGGTGTAGAGGCCTAAAATTGGCCTCAGGGGTCTTCCTCCATTACCTTCACCTTATTTACAGAGGCACAGTTCTGACTGAGTCACAGTACTCTAATACCCCTGGGCAGCTTTTCCCAGGGATCCTGTCTCTGCCTCCTGACTACTGGGATTATAGGTGGCCACCAGGACTTTCAGGTATTTGCTGGTTCTTTATCGAAGGTGTCATCTTCCCAGCTAGTCCCCCCCACCCCCCGGACCTCTGACTCCAGCCCTCATGTTTGCCAGGCAACTGAGCTACCTACTGTCTCAGACCCCTGCCCCCGCCCCACAAATTGTTTCTACTAATATAGTTTCTATCACCACTAAAGATCTCAAAGTCCAGCCAATTGGGCTGGGGGTGTATCTCAGTTGTACAATGCTTGCCCACATGGAACAGTGCACTGGGTTCAATCCCCAGCACCAAAATAACCTTCCTCCCTTCAAAAAAGAAACCCTGAGCCAAACATCACTCTTTAATGGCAGCTTAGCAGTGCATACTTTTAAAACTGTGCTACCTCATTATCTCTGTAACTTTCCAAGAGATAATGCGTGCCTTTCGCACAGAAGCACACTTTTGGATTGTAGTTGAGATTCCTGTTTGACTAGCCCAACAGTATAACCTCGGAGAACTCCTTTGTAATGAGCAGCATGAAGATAGCCAAAGATGTATAACCAAGCTACCTTTCATTTCAAAGTCATTTTCCAAGTTTAGCATTTGGATCTAAGGAGCCGCCCTCATGCACAGAGATGTATTTAGACTGCTTTCCTTTATGCCAGTAAAGGAAATGTAACCCAGGAAGGATGGTTCACCGAGGGGACCTAAAGTTGATGGTTTTCTTATCTATGTAAATTATTCCACCCAGATGATCTTTGTTGTCCCTTCCCCTGCTTCCAGGCAGGTTATAGGCTCTAATTCATCCGAACAGCACCGGACAAAGTACTATGGTACACAGAAGTTCTCTGAAGGTTTATTGAATTGATGGTCATTTTATGGTCTATTCTTGTAAAACACTAGCAAGGGAAAGGCTAGACATATCTCTTAGGACCTTGTGAATCAATAACTCAAATGTTTTTAGCTCTGTCCTCTGACTCCAGTTTTCTATCCATCTCATCTTTATGATAAATAACTTAAAATCAATATCACAAAAATTTGAAAGCATTTCCTCCTGTCCTCCCTGAAGCTCACTAAGGGATCCAATTTCTTTTTAGGTGTTCTCTCTGTTCAGTCAACCTTTCTCTTGACCTTTCTACTTGTGTATTTCCATTTTCCCAACTTTTTCAGTCCAGTCCACAGGTTAGGAGGTTTACTCAGCCACTCTCTGAGGGTTCTTGTCTGTTTGTTTATTTTGTCCTGTTCTGATGTGTTTGTTAGTTTTTATTTTGTATTACTATATTTTATTTTGTTATTAAAATAAATTAATTAGTCAGATGCAGTGGTGCTTGCCTTTAGTCCCAGAGAAACCCCGTCTTGAAAAACCCAAATAAAATAAAATATTAAAAAATAATTAATTAAAAAATGTCTGGCAAGATCATGGCTCACCGGTAAAGGTGATTGCTACCAAGTTTGGCAAATTGACTTGGATCACTGAGCCCCACATGGTAGAAGGAGAGTTGTCTACTCACTTCCTTGGGCATACCGTAGCGTGATTAACTGAGCACATCACATACTAGAACACAATAATATTCTTTCTTTTTATTTTTTGGGGGGGACGGGTTGAGACAGGGTTTCTCTGTATAGCCCTGGCTGCCCTGGAACTCACTCTGTAGACCAGGCTGGCCTCGAACTCAGAAATCCGCCTGCCTCTGCCTCCTGCGTGCTGAGATTAAAGGAGTGCAACACCACTGCCGGGCTACAATAATTAAGAAATATTAAAAATGTTAAAGCTAGTAGTAAAATAAGAAAATGATACTGTTCTTTTCATATGTTATCACAATGTAATTTGATTACACAAACTTTATATAACAAAATCGTAAAAGAATCTTGATCATCTCAATATCAACCTGATTTACTTTACTGGTTTTAAAGTTACATGGTGTGTATGTGTGTATATGTTTATATGTGTATGTGTGAGTGTGAGTGTGTGTGTGTGTGCGTATGTGTGTGTGAATATGTATATGTGTGTGTGTATATGTGTATGTGTGTGTATGTGTGTGTATGTGTGTGTGTATATGTGTATGTGTGTGTATGTGTGTTTATGTGTGTGTGTGAGTGTGTGTGTATGTGTGTGTATATATATGTGTATGTGTGTGTATGTGTGTGTATATATATGTGTATGTGTGTGTGTGAATATGTATATGTGTATGTGTATGTGTGAATATGTATATGTGTATGTGTGTGTGTATGTGTGTGTGAATATGTATATGTGTATGTGTGTGTGTGTTTGTGAGTGTGTGTGTATGTGTGTGTGTGTTTTCCACCTTTACTAGGCATTGAACTCTAGGCTTTGAGTATAGCTGGACAGGCCCTCTAGTTCCAACCTCAGTCCCAGCCCCAGCCTCAATTTTGTCAACTTATTGTATCCACCTCACAATTTATTTTCAAGCCAGAATTCATTATTTTTTAAAAGGATGGTTTACATGATGATTGTACCCTGTGTATGAAGCATTAAATCCTTGGACTGACCCTTGATTCTACATTTCTACTTAACATGTTGTGACATAATTTTTATTAAAATGAAGTGTGATTTTTAAAGACTTCTCATGTAATTAAAATTTTAGTCAAGGAGGAAACCTTGGTAGCCCTGAGAAGTTCTTGAAATTTTTGAACCAAGGAATAAAATTTTCGATAAGCATTCCCATTGTTTATTGAGGATTGTTTTTTATGATTCTAACTCAAAATAAACACATATGTGAATCTCGGATGCTAATTTTTTGAATAGGCCCTTATGAACTATTTTTCTAGCTGCAAAGATACTCTAAGTCTAAATGTCTGCTAAGGCAGGCCAGTTGTTTCACAAAGACTTTGACAAAAAGAAATTAGTGAAAGAGAGATCTACAGCTATTTCAGAATTTCATTGAAAATAAGAATAAAAAGCAAAAGTGGATCGAAATATATTTGATAGGATTTGAGCATTATAAACCAACATTAGCTCTGTTTTCTATTGCTTCATGGGAAATCACTGTCATCATTGGGTACGTTAAAAATTCAAGGGTCAGGTACCCATAAGGTGCCTTCCCTTCTCAGAGGAGAAGGGGAGGTGGCTACAGGGAAGGGGGATGGGAGGGTGAGATTGGGAAGAGAGGAGGGGGCTGCTATTGGGATGTAAAGTGAATACATAAATTAAAGGGAAAAAATCAAATGTCACTGTGCCCCTTGCTTTTATTATCTGTTAAAATATTCATTTAAGCGCTAGGCATGGTGACACACACCTATGAGTTCAGTAATTTGGATGCCTGAAGTAGGAGCCATGAAAGTTTTTGGTTTTGTTTTTTTTTTTTTTTGGTTTTTGGGTTTTTTTTCTCTGTGTAGCCCTGGCTGTCCTGGAACTCTGTAGACCAGGCTGGGCCATGAAAGTTTGAGGCCAGCTTGGACAAAGCGTTCCTCTCCATAAACTAACTGAATGAATGAATGTTGAGTGAATGAATGAATACATCTATTACTTTTCTTTTAAAGGGCCTATTAATTATCCTTGAATGATCCTAAGCCGAATAGGAAAAACATATTTGCAGAGCACAAGGAATTAGTCACCGACTCGTAATCCAATGGCAAGATTAACACAAGTGAAATAATAAGAAAAGAGTTCAAGATAAAAATATATTGAAGGCATGTTGTAGGGATAAAAGCAATGTGTGAAAAGACTGGGACTAAAGGCCCCAAGAGACTGGCTCCTTTGTGAAGTGAGGCTCAACGAGGTTTGAAAAGTGGGTAGAGCATTAAAGGCTAAAAGGAAGCAGAAAAAAAAGTTCTCTTATGAAGAAAACAAAAGGGGTTTTGAGGTGCGTTTTGGGGATTGGGCTTTCTTTCAGGGTTCCTGGGTCGCTATCTGCAAAACAAAAGCTAAGGATTTGCCCAAAATAAAGAAGCCCTGATAACATCAATGGCTAAAAAGATGGATCTAGTTAATCTATTGAAAAGATAGATTACCAGGGGTAGCAGTCCTCCTACGTGCCAGATTCAGTCAACTGTGGCCAAAACAATTTTAATTGTATTTTATCTTTTACTGACCATATAGAGGCTCTTTTCCTTGTCAGTATTGATTTCTAAACAGTAGAGCTACCATTTCTCTGGTATTTACTTAGTATCAGCTATTCTCAGTCATGTACCAATGACTGAAAGTACAGTGTTTGACTCACATAAGTTAGGTGCAAATGCCTTTTATATAAGGAGCTTTAGCGTCCACTGGAATCCAGCAATCAACCTCTGACAGATTTCCAGTGTTGGGTGAGGACTATATTAGGGTATCCTTACTGTAGAAGCATAAAAGACTCTTGTCTTACAGTCATTTAACACCAAGTTACAGAACATTCTGCTTTTATCTAGAGAATTTTTGTGATGCTTTTGATTAATTAGCTCATGATGTCTATCTAATAAATTGTCACATGCCACGTTTTGCTTTCATCTTTATTTCTTTAGGTTTTAAACTCTCTCTCTCTCTTTTTTTTTTAACAAAACAAAAATAGAGTCTGACTGTGTAGCCCTGATTGGCCTAGAACTCACAGAGATCCTCCTGTCTTTGCCTCTTGCATGCTGGGATAAAAGATATGTGCCACTATGCTTAGAACTGTTTTATTTTATATTATTATTGTTGTTGTTACACTATTAACTCTGTCCAGGTTCTGGCTTGCATTAAGAAGCCAAATCGCATCAGAAGCATGAAAATTGCCTTCTCTTCGTCAACTCACCACCATGGCCACCAAAACAACCCATCCAAAATCTCCTAGGGAAAGTAGGTGTGATTAATTATTTCTGCATGTTTACTCAAGAGAGCAAGTGTGCTTGGCAGTTCGTAAGCACAATGCTTACCTATGGAATTTAGTTTACTACTTCCCGGAGTTGGTTCTCTCCTCTCAACATAATTTCCAGGCATGGAATTCAGGTCATCATTAGGCTAGGCAGCTGAGGCATCTTACTGGCCTCATTTGTTTGATTTTTGAAATCCGGCCTTGCACTGTAGCCCAGGTTAGCCTGGAACTCAAGATGATACTGCTTGTTCAACCTCCTAGGTGCTAGGATTACAACAATTTTGGCTTTAGAATAAGCGTGAACATGACTGTAACTTGCAAGGAGGGTGAAGAACCTGAATATGCTAGTCCTTATTCATCATCTTGTGAGTCTAGGTTATAGACTATTTTTTACAGTGAAATATTCAACGCGAACTCTTCCTCAGAATGTTACTTTCAAATATTAGAGGTTTTCAGAAAAGAAAGGTCTGCTACAGATACCTTGAAGTGTCTTCAAAGTAAATTGTAAAGTACATTTAAAAACCCATAAAGATGATTCTCAGTGTCCACATCACTAAGCAGGTTCTTAAAGAAACAGGCATGGCAAAAAGGCTCTCGCTGGGGTTCCCTGTACCTGCCTTGTACCACTTTGCTTTCCCAGTTCCAAGTCTGTCAGTGTGAGTCAGGACGCCCTGTTTGGTTGTAGACAGTAACCGTGCAGCCTGCCACCAGCCTGAGCAGTGCAGGCCACTCACTCACTGCCAGGGATCAGCAAAGGCCTCTTCTCTGAGGTGGTCAGAGGTGACCACTTGACCCTGAAGCGTCACACTGGATGCTTCTCAAACCAGAGCCCTTTTCCACACCAACTTTGCAGGAAAATCGCAGTGACTTCAGTTGCTAGCTTGGGCTAGGATATACACACCTCTGCCAGGGTAAGCCATGTAGATGCTCTCCCGCAGAACTTTTACCTTTCCTTTTGCTTCTATTGCAGATGACTGCTCCCTGGAGTCTGGGAGGCCTGACTCTTATTTTGTTTTTGGTTTTTTTGTTGTTGTTGTTGTTTGTTTTGTTTTGTTTTGTTTTTCGAGACAGGGTTTCTCTGTGTAGCCCTGGCTGTCCTGGAACTCAGTCTGTAGACCAGGCTGGCCTCGAACTCAGAAATCCGCCTGCCTCTGCCTCCCTAGTGCTGGGATTAAAGGTGTGCTCAACCACTGTCTCTGCTCTGAGGCCTGACTCTTAGGCACCCAGATTTCACTGTCAGATGAGCCGGCCCCCAGGGAGGTCCCCTGTGGCTTTGAAGACAAATCCCACACTCTAAAGTGAGCGACAAACCCACGGGAGGGCTCTGGTCCCCTCCCAGTTACTATTTATTTCAGCACCTGTTTCTGTGCGATTTTTCATTAGCTGCTACCTATTGCACTGTTGTGACTTGTTGACCATTATTTGATTTTTGTACGGAAAGAACAGCTTTGTTATAGAAATCAGCATACTATTTTTTTTTAAATCTGGAGAGAAAATATTATGGTGACTGGAAATATGGTCAGGTGTCAAATATAAATATATAAACACCTTGCTGCATCCCGTCAGATTACAATGTTCATTTTATATTTGCTGGCAATATTGAAGAACTCCTTTTGTTTGTGTAAACTCTAATTTCTATCAAGGTATCATGGGTCATGGGTTTTTAAAATTGTATTTCATTACAAATGTCTCAATGTTGGTTAATTATTTTTTGCCAGGACCATTATTGATCAAGGTGATAAATTCAACAGCCATTTGAGAGAGAGAAAGAAAGAAAGAAAGAAAGAAAGAAAGAAAGGAAGGAGATAAAGAGGCATGGTTCATCAGTTATATTTGTTTGTTTAATTCTTGAGCATGTTTAGATCACATTTTGGTGAATTTAGGAGTTCCCATCTTGTTTTAGGGTGTGTGTGTGTGTGTGAGAGAGAGAGAGAGAGAGAGAGAGAGAGAGAGGTGGGGGAGAGAGAGAGAGAGAGAGAGAGAGATGTATATAATCATTTAAAAATGCTATCACTATTTACTCTTCCTCCAAAAACGGCCGTGTTTAAATATTTGAGTCTGTATCTACTAAATAGGCAAAATGGCACTTTCAAAAGAAGCAGAAACATTGCCAAAGTTGGATGACTAGACGGACCTTGCAACATTAAGCTAACGCAAAGAAGTCAGTTACAAAGACCATGTGTTATGTGATTCTAGTTACATGTGATGTACAAAAGGGGGGGGGAATTAATGGTTGCTAAAGTGGACAAAAGTTGGAGAAAATGGTGAATTATAGCTCTCAGGGAAGGGGTTCCTTCTAGAATTAATGAAAAAGATCCTAAAATAGATTATATTCCTTGCACAAGTTTATCAACCGACTAAAAATTTCTTGAATTATAGCATTAAGAAGTGAATTGTATGATGTATGAATTATGTCTCAATAAACCTGTAAAAAAAAGAGAGTGGAGAGGAGTGAGAGAAAAAGAGAGACAGGGAGGGAAGGAGGGGAGCCAAGCAATTAGGCCACTTAGGCTGAAGGAAAACCATAATGCACCTACAACAGGATGGTAGAAAACCAGTAGAGGGTCTGCGATCCCAAGAGACTAAACTCATAGAAATCTTTAGGGCTTTTGAAGCTACATGATCCATTTCTTCATCGGTATGAGCCCTTCTTTGGCAGTTATCACAAGAAGGGCAAATTAATTCAGTTTACCAAGAGTAAGATTTGATATCAATGTTACAACATTATAGTAAATTAAGCTGGAAGCCGAGTTCTAATCGCAAAGATGACAGGTTTCTTCTTTGATATCTTTAGAACAGTTTTAATTACCATATGACAACTAGTTCAAGGATTTAAAATATAACTTGTGTTTATAAAGTTAATTGGATATTTGGTCTAAATACCCAAGAGGAAATGTCTTTGGGAAATGTCAAAGAAGGTTTTATGATAAGAACTTTCCCTGGCATCAGGTAACATCTCTTGGTAGCTTGTGTGTGTGTGTGTGTGTGTGTGTGTGTGTGTGTGTGCTTTTTGCCAACTGCTGGACAAAAGAATGAAAGACAGGTGCAAGCACAAATCCTCTTTTGTAACCCAGAACCCATTGTTCAGTAGGAGTTTTGATACACATAAAAAAGGCATGTGGGACTCACAGAAAAGGGAAGAAACATCTCTTGGTTAATTCGACACCAAGAATGTGCTGGCTGGGTTGTTTACCACTGTGATGGCCTCACCTGGTGCCATCGGAAGGACAAGCTGTCTACCCACCAAAGCATCCCCTTGACACACTGAGCAGTCCTAAGCTTAGATAACTCCTAGTTAGTGGTTGAGCTCCCACTTAGTGTTTTTAACTAAGCCCAACAAAGTGGTACACAATATTTGTGTGGCTGTACACACATGAGTGCATCGTTATGTGTGGGTGTGCATCTGTGTGTGAAGGTCAGTGTTCATCCTCTTTGTCATTGCCATCTTAGTTTCTGTGATAGATACGATCTCTCATGGGTTTAGACTAGATTGGATAGACAGTGAGTAGAATGGTCTCTCTCTCTCTCTCTCTCTCTCTCTCTCTCTCTCTCTCTCTCTCTCCCTCTCTCTCCACGATTACAAGTAGGTGCCACTGTGCACATATTTTTTCATTTAAATGCTTGAAAGCTTTTTTAAAATTTAATTTTTTTACTTATTTGCTTTATATCCCACTCACTGCCCCCTCCCAGTCTCCCCTCCCAGAATCCTTCCCCCTTCCCCTTCTCCTCTCAGTGGGTGGGTCCTTGTTTATCACCCCCTAACCCTGGTACTTTAAATCTCTAGGAGGCTACATGCTTCCTCTCCCACTGAGACCAGACATGGCAGTCCAGCTAGAAGAACATGTTCTATGAACAGGCAACACCTTTTTGGATACCCTCCGCTCCAGTTGCTCAGGACCCACATCAAGAACAAACTGAACATCTGCTACATATGTGCGGAGAGGCCTAGGTCCAGCTTGTGTATGTTCTTTGGTTGGTGGTTCAGTCTCTGAGAGCCACAGGGGTCCAGGATAGTTGACTCTGTTGGTCTTCCTGTGGAGTTCCTATCGGCATCCAGGCAGCAATCCTTCTTCCTATTATTCCTTAAGAGTCCCCAAGCTCCACCCACTGTTCAGCTATAGGTGTCTGCATCTGTCTGAGTCAGCTGCTGGGTGTAGCCTCTCAGAGCACAACATGCTCCTGTCTGCAGGCATAACAGGGCATCCTTAATAGTGTTAGGGATTGGTGTTTGCCCATGGGATGGGTCTCAACTTGGGCCGGTTATTGATTGGTTGGCTACTCCCTCAGTCTCTGCTCCATCCCCCATGCTTGCATTTCTTATAGACAGGATAAAAATTGGGTCAAAAGTTTTATGGGTGAATCGGTGTCTCTATCACTCCATGGGGGTTCCTGCCTGGCAACAGGAGGTGGCCTCTTCTGGTTCCACATCCTCAATGCTGTGAGTCACAGCTAAGGTCACCCCCATTGATTCTTGGGTGCCTTCCCATCCAGGTCTCTGTTGTGAACAGATTTTTTTTTTTAAAGATATATTTTTGCTTTTAGGTTTTCAAGAAAGGGTTTCTCTGTGTAGCCCTGGCTCTCCTGGAACTTGCTCTGTAGACCAGGCTGTCCTGGAATTCAGAGATTTGCCTGCCTCTGCCTCCTAAATGCTGAGATTAAAAGTGTGTGCCACCATCCCAAGGCAAAAATTATCTTTTTAATATCTTGAGATCATAATATTATACTCTTTACTTTTATGTGAACTTGACACAAACTAAAGTCACATGAGAAGAGGGAATCACATTTAAGGAAATGCCTCCATTAGATCTTGTTGTAGGCAAGCTTGTAGGGCATTTTCTTAATTAGTGATTGATTGATGAGAGCCCAGCCCATTTTGAGTGGGGCTATCCCTGAGCTGGTGGTCCCTAGTTCTATAAGAAAGCAGGCTGAGCAAGCAATGAGGAGCAAGTCAGTAAGCAGCACCCTTCTATGGCCTCTGCCACAGCCTGCTCCAGGTTCCTGCTCTGGCTTCCATCAATGATGAATACAGATATGGAAGGCTAAGCCCAATAAGCCCTTTCCTCCTCAACTTATGTTTTGGCCATGATCACAATTCTAACTAAGGCAAATATTAAACATAATTTTATTCCTCAAACGTCTCTTATGTTTCTGCTCCCCTTCTTTCCTCTCAAATTAATGGCCTCCTTTTCTTTAGTTGTTGTTGGTAGTGATGACGGTGGTGGAGGAGGTGGTAGTGTGTATATGTGTTGGAGGGGTTTTTGTTTTGTTTTGTTTTTTTGAGACAGGTTTCACTGTGTAGCCCCGCTGGACTGTTTGCTATGTGCACCAGGCTTCCCTTGAACTCATAGAGATCCTCCTGCCTCTGCCGCCTGACATCCCACATAAATAACTTCAATCTGCTCAGTTTGGACAATGTTACTCATATGCATGCTTTAAAGACTGACCATTGAGTAGTAACTAACTGCTCTGATGGTGGGTGGGGAGCTTGGCATTTAGGGAGAGGCAAGCGAGGAATATGACACATAAGACATGAAAGCAGAAACAAGATGGGAGGGAGGGAGAGAGGAAGGGAAGAAGGGAGCCAGCTTTGTAATGTGGATGGTTAGGAATCTGAAACCAGGTCCTTATGCTTGTATGGCAAACATGTTACTGACTGAGCTGTTGCCTACTCTGATATAAAATTTAACTTAAAAAAATATGAGCTCTTGTAGAAGAGTTGAGTTGAATTCTCAGTACCCATACTAGGTGACTCAGGATCACCTGTAACTCCATCTCCAAGTCCAGGGGATATGACAGCCTCCATAGGCTGGAGCACTCTTGTGCACACCCAGGCACATATACATAACTAAAAATAATAAAATTAAGTTGAAAATAAAAAAATCAGACACAGGTTGGAATCCTCAAGAAAGAATATCACATCAAGTAAGATCAGATGACTAAGAAATATTTTAAGTCAGGAGTCACTGATGTTTGTCTTAAAAGGACTGGAATTTTTGTGTGTGTTCCTGGATGCTGGTGGTGCTGCTGGTGGTGGTGATAGGGGTTACTCCAGGTTCTGGGGAATGGTAACCAAATGGTCTACCCTCGAGCTATGCCCCAGCCTATGCGTACCTTGCATTCAGGTCATATAATCTGTTTTAAGGAGTCGAGTTTGTTATGACACAGAAGCATCCTTATAAAGTATGTAGGCAAGTGTGTGTGTGTGTGTGTTTGTGTGTGTGTGTGTGTGTGTGTGTGTGTGTGTGAGAGAGAGAGAGAGAGAGAGAGAGAGAGAGAGAGAGAGAGAGCCCAACTTAGCTGATAAGAATTAGCAGCAACAGATAAAGCTGCCTCTAGGGTTGGCCACTCTCTTTCTCCACCATTCTGCTTATTTCAGCATGGTCTGAGCATCCAGATAGAATGCTATTCATTCCTTGTTCTTTCCTTGAAGGGCTGGTCATACCGTAGATAGGCCCTCTATCACCTAGTGATATATCCAGTCTAGAGTTGTTTTATTTTTCTAGGTTTTTTTTTTTTTTAAGTTTGTTTTTCTGTTGTGATTTAGAGACATGATTTCCACGTGTACCCAGGATGGACTCTGTGCTGACTAGATAGCTCAGGTTTGCCTGTATGTACAGAGGCCCTTCTTTTTCAGCTTTCTGAGTATGGGATTGCAGCAGCCATTGCTCCTGGCTCCAGAATTCTATGTTTTTAGACATTCTTTTAAAAATTAGTCTACAAAGATTCGGTTTCATTACGGCATTTTGAAACAAAATTTGAGTTTATTTCCACTCTACATAATCTCCCTGATCCCCCTTCCTCCCCTTATGTCCTCCCTATCCCCCGTTCTTGTCTTATGTGTTGTACTCCGCTCCTCCCCTTTATAAAAACCCCTCCTTCCCCTTCAACGCTCTCCTTTTGACCTTCCTAGCCTATGCTCACATTGGTACCCATTTATGCGCATGTTCATATTCATTAATAGGCATTATCTGCTTTCGAAATCAAATGTAACTTTTGTCTTTCAGAGTCTAGATCACCCCACTTAATATTTTTCACATTCATCTATCTTCTTGAAAATTTCCCAATTTTATTTTTATTACAGCTGAGCCAATTAGCATCCTTAAGGGGTGTTCATGTAAGAATAGGAAACAAATCAAAACATGAATTAGAGCTCATGCCTCTACTGTCATCCCTTGATGGCCTCAGACAGGAAGGCTTACGATGATTTTGAGTCTAGCCTTTTCTACATACTGACTTCCAGGCCAGCTTGGGCTATTTAATGAAACCCTATTTCAAACAAACAAACAGACAAACAATAAAACAAAACAAATAAAACAGAACAAAGTAGCCTAGAATGGTAGAGATAGCTGCAATCTCAGCACTCAAGAGGTAAATAGACTATTAGAAGTTGAAAGCCACTCTTAGCTACACATCGAGGTTTTGGCCAGCCTGGGCTACATTAGAGTCTGTTTCAACAGAGCAAACTATAATTAGTTAATAAAATTCAAATGAGCACCTTTGCTTGATTATTTATAATCCTCAACACCAAATTGACAGATGGCCATCTACTTTCTTTTCTCTTTCAGTTTTTGTTTTGTTTTGTTTTGTTTTTCAAGACAAGGTTTCTCTGTGTAGCCCTGGCTGTCCTGGAACTTACTCTGTAGACCAGGCTGGCCTCGAACTCAGAAATCAGCCTGCCTCTGCTTCTGGAGTGCTGGGATTAAAGGCCTGCACCACCACTGTCTGGCTTTCTTTCACTTTTAAATGTCAATGTGGGGCAGCTTAAATGTCAATGTAAATGTACTAGTAAAAGTTTACCGGGGAGGAAATGCAAATCACAACTGTTATCACTACTAATGATAACTGTGTGCCTACATGGCAAGCTCTGTCTACAATTCTATAAACATTACAATGTTTAATGGTAACTATTCTTCCACTATTAGAAACATTCCCATTCTCAGGTGAGAAAAATATGGTTTATAGAAACTTCTGTCCAGCGTGGTGGTGCACACCTGTCACCCCAGAATTTGAGAAGCTGAGACAGTATGATCTTGAGATCTGGACCATCTTAGACTATACAATAAGTCTGCCTGCAAATTCAATAATAAGGCTTGGGATATAGTTCAGTTGATAGAGTGCTTGCCTAGTATGCACAACAAAACACTAGTTTTGCTCAACTTCACTGCATAATCTGGGCACTTGGAATCCCAGTACTCAGAACATGGAGGCAAGGGAGAGTCAAAAGTTCAATGCCATTCCTGACTACATAGAAATTCTAAGGTACAGTGGGTATAGCAGAGTTGGATCCTAGAAACCCACATAGTGAAAGAGAACTGACTTCCACTAGGTGTCCTCCACCATCCTGTGTCCATGTATATGTATATACATATGTATACACACAATAAGTAAACACATGTAATAACAATGATAGAAAGTTGGAGGCTAGCCTGGTCTATAAGAGATTTTATCTCAAAACCAAATGGCAGGGCCTGTGCGATGGCCTAGTGACTTTAAGCACTTAATCCCATGAGTTTGATCTGTGGAACTCCAATGGCAGAAAGAACAGACTCCTGCAAAATTTCCTTTGACCTGTAGATGCATGCTGTAGCATGCATGAACTATACTACCCAAGCACTTCTAGCCCACAAAATAAAGTACTACCTTAAATAAAGCACAAATGATAACAGTACTTATGATTTCACCTCTCTTCTAAATTCCATGCTCAGGTCTGTGTTAGTAACCATCGCCCACCTGTGTTGAAAGCTAATTACCAAGGTGTTGTTATTTAAAAATGGGTTATTTGAGAGGTAAATAACCAAATAATAAATGTAAGATTCAGTTTTTTAAATGTAATCCAAAATAAAGCATTAAATTCTCTTGAGGCAGAGACAGGAGGATTGATACAAGGTCATCCTGGTCTAAATAGAAAGTTCCAGGCCAACTAGACTTTCAGAAGGACATCCCATCTCAAAGAAAAAAATCAAGCCCAAACAACAAAATAAAATGGACTAACAGACTAAGTACCTCTTGCCCAAGATCTTGTTGTAGAGTGAGAAAAGCCCTGGCTTGTGAAGAGGGTTTGACCCTGTCTTGTGTCTGACTGTGTAGCCCATGATTGCAACTAGAGGACTTCATTGGAAGCATTGGTGGACTCCAATCCTATGAAATAAAGCATAAATAGGAAACTGCTTATGATCCACCTTCTTACTTCCATGTGAAGTTAGCTTGCACCTAGGCAGTAATGTTCTTAGCAAAGCATATTTCATTTATGCTCTCATCTGAATGTTAGTAACGTCTCCACTGTCCATTCAAGCGCTGAAAGTTAATCAACAAGAGGATAGTATTGAAGGAGGTGATTTGGTCAACAGGAGAGAGCCCTCACGAATGGGGTTAATGCCTTTATAAAAGAGACCCCAGGTGGCTGTCTTGTCTCTGCTGTAAGGACACTTAACTACATCATGTATAATGGCTAGTCTTCGCAAGACCTGTAGTCTGTCTTCTCATGCTTCATCCTTCTGAGATGTCCTACTTTCTAGAACCGTGACTAGCAAATTGCTATTAATTGCTATTATTAAATTGCTATTAATCATAGGTATTAATCTATGACAGGGGTTCTCAGCCTTCCTATGGTTATAACCCTTTAACACAGTTCTTCATGTTGTGGAGACACCCAAACATAAATTTATTTTCATTGCTATTTTATAACTGTAATTCTGCTACTTTTATGAATCACAATGTAAATATCTGAGCAGGATATCTGATATGTGAGCCCAAAGGGTTCATGATCCACAGGTTGAGAACCACTGCCTACGATGATTTATTAGAGCAACATAAACAGGCTAAAACACCACATGTATAGCTAGTCTGCTGTCATTTCTGTATAATAGCATGTACTTATTTTGTGGTCATTCTATCCATGGTGTTTTCTCTTCATCAAATGAAACTTTTAGTTTTCAGAGCAAGTAAAAAAAAAATAGTAAGTAGCAAAGTAGAACTGTATTCCATCTAGTCAGGAATGCTGATACTGTTGCTTCAGTACTATTAAGACTAGAAGCAGTCAAGCATGGCAGTGCATCTCTGTATTCCTAGAACTTGGGAGTTGAGGCAGGAACATTACTGGGATTTTAAAGTTATCGAGGGCTATAAAGTAAGCCACTACAACAACCACCAACACAAAAACTAGAAGAAACGAGTGGAAAGTTTTAATTTGTGCATTGTATTGTATGGGATAGTGAAATATGTAAGAATTTTAATAAAAAGTTGTTGTCTTATCAGTTACTTGTTGCAAATACAAGATGATAGATTCTCATCTGTCCACTAGACAGAATAGGGACAAGCACAATTTACTAAGATTTCCAGAAAATAGAATGTTAATGTCCAATTTTCCCTATGCTACATTCCAGATCACATCGATCATTACAAAGGGGTGACTTTAAGCAAATTAAATATATCCAAGAATTGACATCTTAGAGAAAAGCACCCCAGTCTGGCATTTCCTTTCATTTTACTCAATACAGAGGCTCTTGCAACATCAGTTTCAGTTTGTTATGGAAACAATATTGTTGCAGTGAAAGAACATTATGGACCATCTTCTGAGGACTTCAGGAATCCAATGACTTCTAATCTTTTCTTTCTTATGAAGCTTGTTTGGAAAGTTACTTTAAGTAAGGTCATTTTGCTGCCTAGTGTTGGCATAAGCCCAGTACTGAGGAGGGAGGGACAGGAGGATTGTGTTAAATTCAATGCCTCTGAAGGCTTCAATTTACCATTTTTTTTTCTTCCAAAATGTCTTTCCTTCCAAAATGTGGTATATTGGAGGATTATAGATTTCTTTCCATTTCCTGGAATTTTGAGAATGTCCTTGTAAATATACTAAATAATATTATATACCTATGATATTGATATAGTTCTTGCCAGGTACATGCATGCCTTCACATATGAACATTTACACACATAAATAAATGAATAAATAGTAAGAAAAAATGAGAAAGAGAGAGACAGAGACAGACACAGAGAGACAGGGACAGAGACAGAGATCAAAAAAGGAAAAGAAAAGCAGCTGAGCTGTGAAAATGAGGAAATCACTCTAAGAACATACAGGCAACACTTTACAAGACATAGGTGAGGGAAAGGACTTTCTGTATAGGACTCCATTCACTTAGAAACTAAGGGCAACAGCTGACAAGCAAGGACTCATAAAAGCTTCTGTACAGTGAAGGAAACAATCACCTGAATGAAAAGGAAGCTCACAGAATAGGAGAAAACCTTTGGCAGTTACATGTTCAGTAGACAACTGTGAAGAATATACAAAGAATTAAAAAGCAAAGAGGGGACTAGAGAGATGGTGAAATAGTTCAGAGCACTGGCTGCTCTTCCAGTGAACCCCAAGTTTGCATCCCAGTACTTTGATCAGACAACTCACAACCATTTGTAACTCCAGAGTCAAGACATGGGTGGCCTCTTTCCTCAGAGGGCACTGCATTCAAGTGCATATACTCTTCGTGGACACACATAATAGATACGTATAATCAAAAATAATAAAATTAAATCTTAAGAAAAAGCCCCCAAAATCAAGAAACCAAATGACTAAATTAAAAAGTGTGTGTGTGTGTGTGTGTGTGTGTGCGCGCGCATGCGCGCGCACTATAACTTGAGATGCCATGTTTGGTTGATTTCCCTTTTCTGAAGGGAGACACAGGAGGGTGAATGGTAGGAGGGGAAAGTGTTGGGAGGAACTGGGAGAGAGGAGAAGAGGGGAAACAATCAGTGTGTAATATATGAGAGAAGAAGAAATAAAAAGAATGATGAAGGAAAAATGGGCTATGGATTTGACCAGAGTTTTTGTTTTGTCTTGTTTCGTTTCATTTTGTTTTGTCTTTTTTCGTTTCATTTTGTTTTGTTTTGTTGTTTGATACAAAGTTTCCCTATGTAGCCCTAGCTGTCCTGGAACTCTGTAGAGCACGCTGGCCAAGAAGTAATTCTTCAGGGCTAGGATTAGAGGCATGTGTTACTGCCTCCAAGCTATGAACAGAGTTCTTAAAAGAATACATAAAAATTGCTGAGAAATATCTTGAAAAGCATTCAACATCCTTTGCAATTAGGGGAATGCAAATTAAAAGTACTTTGGGATTTTATCTTATCCCCAGTCATAATGACAAAGGACAATGAAACATCCACCACAAATGCTGGATATGTGGAGAATAGGGACCCCTCATTCACTGATGGTGGGTTTGCAAACTGGTCCAGGCCCTCTGGAAATCAGTTTGTACAATTCTGAAAAGGCTAAGAGTAAATCTGCCGCATGATTTAGCTACATCACTCCTCAGCATATGCTCAAAGAAGTTGATAGCTTTCAACAGAGATACTTACTCAACCATACTTATGGCTCTGTTCTATTCACAATAGCCAGGAAATGAAAACAAGCCAATTGCCCTTCAACTGATGAATAGATAATGGAATTGTTGCTCATGTACACGATTTAGCTAAACAGAAAAATGAAATCATGAAACTTGCAGGTAAATGGAACTGAAAAATTTTGTACTAAGCAAGTTAACCCATGGTAACTCAGATCCAGACATCCAAACGCTGCGTGTTCTCTCTCACTTATGGATCCTACCTCTGAAGGAATCACACAATTGGGAAAGCAGAGACCATGGGATGGGGTGGAGCTCTACGTGGGGTTTGGGTGGTTAGTAGGACACAGATAGAATGAAGGACAAAAGAAGACTAACTGGGAGGGAGGACTTTAGGGAGGAGGGAAGGAGGGGGGCATAGGTAGAAAGGAGCAGAAGAATGAGATAGAACAAGGCACTAAAGATGTTTGGAAAAGCCATAGTGAAATATAATATTTTATAAGCTTACATAAACATACATATGAAACATATCTCTACTCCAGACTACTGAGAAATTATATATACATGTAAGTATATGTATATATAAGTATAAATTAAACTGAATGGAATTAAGCCACATGGGATGATAGTGCTCCATGTCAGGAGCCATACACTATTTAAAATACTCCCAGTGCCAGGCATGGAAAACCTCCCTCTGAGTTGTTGGTCAGACCTGTCCAAGAGACTATATGCATGTGTCTGTGTACTATGTGTATGGCTTGTGGCTGCAAAGATCAGAGAATGGTTCCAGATCCCCTAGAACTGGAGTTACAGAGGGTTGTGTGCTGCCATATGGATGTTCGGAATTGAACCTGGACCTTCTGAAAGAGCAGTCCTAAGCACTGAACCATCTCTCCAGCCTCTATATATGGCATTCTTTAAATAAAAGACAATAAAATTCAAAAAGGCAGAAAAACAGGGAAGTGCTGTCCTGGTTAACTTTCCATTGTAATAAAACATCACGAGCAAAACTTGGGAAGGAAAGGATTTACTTCAGCTTACACATCCTGATCATAGTTTGCCATGGAGGGAACTCAAGGCTGAAACCTGGAGGCAAGAACTGGAGTACAGACCACCAAGGAACGCAGCTTACTGGCTTGTTTCCCATGGCTGGCTCAGCCTGCTTTCTTATATCGCTCAGGACAATCTGCCCAGTTGGCTGGGTCCTCCCACATCAATCATTAATCAAGAAAATGTCCTCACAGACTTGCCTACAGTCCAATCTGATGGGAGCACTTTCTCAACTGAAGGTCCTGTCCCACCGACCCTGGTTTCTGCCAAGTTGAAGGGGAAAAAACCCTAACCAACTGCCAATGGAAATGCAAAATGTATGCTTTTAAGGACCTAACCCAAGATTAGTGGAAGCAAGGTAGCTCCAAGAAAAGCTGAAGAGCCCCTCAGGGGAAAGAGGGAGAGTTGATGATTTGTCAGGGTTGAGGAAGCTTCTCTGCAGATACATCACACCATACAAAGAATTTTTTTGGCACTATTCTTTTAGTCTGCTCTCTACTAATGACTCTGCAACATACTACTTGAATTTCCTAGGGAGGCTGGAGTAAATTATTCACTTTGGTTAAAGAAAGTCAGAGTCTGCTTGTCAGGTAATTGTTCCATACAATGGGAAGGCTTACTTCACTTTCCTACTTGAGTTCTCCTGTCTTGCCCACCTTATCTTTGAATATACAAAATCCTCTCTTGTTTGTTAAGCGTGAAAGTAGGCCTTTTCTCTCAGTCAATTCCGAGCAAGGTATCTGGCATGGGCAGTACTTTCCTGTAATCCCAGTCCAGTCGGGGGAGGAGGCTAGCCAAGCAACACATGGACATGGACGTTTCAAAAAATAAACCAAACAAGCAGTCTGGGAGACAAGATAATGTTGTATCTCAGGGTCTCTCCAAACTCTATTCAACCACACTGTGCATTTTTTGGTGGTTCAGGGGTGGGTGTGGGGGGAACAACCAAGGCACCATGTTTGCTAGGCAAGCACTATACCAAGTAAAGTACATCACCTGCCCCTCTCTTTTTAAACCTTTAGTGAAGCAGGTGCTGCTCAGTAAATTGACAGCAACACTGGATTAGTGTAAACTTCAAATATCCTTGAGGAGAGAAGCTGGGTAAGAGATTGCTAAGGACTGGCAGTACTCTGTTTTTTTGAGTACAGGAGCAACACAATTCTGGATCACAGGGCCCCTAGCGTTCTAGACACTCACCTCACATGGAATTCTGTCCCTGGTATTCAGGACTTCTTTAAAGTCCTGATATGGTGTCTAGTCTTTCCTAGCTTCCAGAAACATGATTATGTATTGGAGTTTCCTAAGGTGTGTAAATCTAGACTACCTCAATCGTTATCTAGAATTGTTCTTTTAAATTTGGCTTGCATGTTTAAAATAGCAATGGTAACACTTAAAAGGGTACCAGAAATGATTTAGAATTCCAAAGGTTTTTCCCATGCCTTAGTTTTCACTTTGAATTACCTAAGTATTTTTCAAGAACAAATCAGTACCTTCCTTCATATTATATTAATGCATTTTTGGATTAAAATCCAAATGCAGGGTTTCACATAGTCTTGGCTGGCTTCCAGCTTGTTCTGTAGCCAAGGATGGCATTGAATTTCTCATCTTTCTGCTTTATCTTTGGAGGTATGAGTAGTGCAGGTGTGGATTAATCCAGCTTTATGTGGTGGATTTCGAACTCAGTGCTCTAGCAGCTGACCTCCATTTTTAGCCCTAAGCTTGTTGAGTACAGAGATCCTCTGGACATTTGGCAGTGCCCAGCATCTCGAAAATTGGGCTCACTGCTTATTCAGAGTACTGTAATTCTTTCAAATGTCTTATAGGACTTTATTCATAATTCGAAATGCAAGTTTTGTTTTTGAAGAGAAAATTGATACATAATTTATGCAAAAGCACAAAGTCTTTTATAAATTCAAAATATGCACATTTTTTATTAGTAGGTTTTCCAATTTAAATATTATATGAAGTGATACTGTCCTATTTATAATTTCTGTTTTCAGTTATTTCTACTAAGTAACTCTTAAAGTAATCTCAGTGGTTAGATTCTCCATGGCAACTAAATGTTTGCTTAGCTGTCAACAAACCAAAAATCAACATTTTTAAATCTCCACGCAAGCACATTTTCTTCAGTGATCTTTAAGATATCATTTCACTTACAGTCATGAGGCTTAATACATAACCCATGAAAGGACTATGAAGCTGTCCTACTTAACAACTGGATCTTTTCTGGAAAAAAAAAGCTTCCTTTTTCTTTGTAACCCCAGAACCCTGCTAGATCATTCAGTGAGACTCCATTCTGTAAGTAAAGAGTTTTCATGTTCTACGCAGATTCCTGCAATATGTCTAAAACTTTGAGAATATGACATACCCATACAGAATACAGCTACGATACATGGTAGAGTCTGTTGCCTGAACTTGGCACTCATGTCTTGTTTGCTTCTGAGAGCTGTTCTCTTCTTGTTGCTTAGGTTTTGGTATCTTATCTGGGAAGCTATGGGATACATAATCATGAATCGTGTTTTAAATTAATTCTATGTAAAGAAAAGTGGTTGAATTGAAAATTAATTTGAATTCCTTCTTGACTTATGTTTTTCTACCATCAATTATTCAGGGTCATAAGTTTGTTTAAACATTAAAAGGTTGTTGTTGTACTTTCTCCTAGATCTTCTTGGAAAGGCTCATATACAAAAGGAATTATTTCTTTTTTTCTGAAACAAAATCCAATTGATCAGACATGTAAAACATCATACAAAAACCAGTGCATTCCATAGATTTTTCTGATGCTGCTTCTCATCCAACCCCAGACCCCATATTTGCTTTTATATCCCAGCTCAACCACATAGTCATTGTCCACATATAATTGTATACCTACCTCATCACCTTCGGCAGGTGAGAAGGGGATGTTCAGGAGAGTCAGAACATTTTTTCAGTGTTAAGTCTAAAACCCAGCGTCTAGCATATACTACTTCCCCAGATTGAGAGTCAGAACATAACATTTGTTTTGGTCACTTATTACATTTTCTATCTCTGTCACTTTGGGAAAGTCACCTTATGACTACAGAACTAAATAAAACTGAGTTGACTTGTCTAACAGAATTTTACAAGGCCGCCCGATTTGAAGCCAGTTATGGTGGTGCATGAATGGAACAGGCTTGTAATCCCAGGATTTAGGGGATTTAGGATTGTCATGAGTTCAAAGATGCCTGGGTTTACATACTGGTTTTTTTTTTTTTTCAGGCCAGCCATGGTTGTTTAGTGAGATTCTGTCTTACAAAAGAAAACAAAATGTGTATTTTGATTAAGCTTTTTTATAGCAAATATGAACTCATCTGTTCTCATTAAACTAGGAAAACATTTTTTTTTTCTTTTTGAGACAGAGTGTCATGTAGACAGGGGTATCTTTGAACTCCTAATGTAGTCAACAAAGACCTTGAGCTTCTGATCCCTTTGCCTGAGTGCTGGGACTACAGGCGTGTGTCATCGCCTCGTTTATGGGTTTCTGGAGGTTTAAGGGATTTTTGAGTACTAGGCAAGCACTCTATCAACTGAGCTATATCTCCAGCCCTAAACCATGAAATCTTTAAGACCTTCCTTCTGTGTATTTGTAGCATGGGTAATAAAAGTCAGTTGTATTTAAGTAGGTCAATAACTGTCTTTAGGGCTCGTGTCTCCATTCTTTAAGGAACCCTCCTATCTGTACTGCGAAGTCTCTTCACACTATCTGCCTTATCATGCACACTCTCAGTGTGTGTGTGTGTGTGTGTGTGTGTGTGTGTGTGTGTGTGTGTGTGT
>JADRCH010007307.1:131168-178796 GCA_019843965.1 Rhynchomys soricoides
TGTGTGTGTGTGTGTGTGTGTGTGTGTGTGTGTGTGTGTGTGTGTGTTTAAACCCATAGCCTGAAACATTTCAGGCAAGCACTTTATCTTTCATCCGTGTCCCCAGCTTATCCTTTAAAAGATGGATAATTCAACCTGGAGAGATGGCTCAGAGGTTAAGAGCACTTGCTGCTAGCTTACCCAAGTCCACTTCCTAGTAGGCATATTGCTTGGTTCACAGCCCCTGTAACCACAGCTACAAGTTAACCCCAACCCTCCACCCTTTAAGGTTTCTAAGGGTATGAGAAGACACATGCCACACACTGACACAGATACAGATTCCGGATACACACACATACAGCTGTATGACTAGAATTTTCTGGTATTTTCTCTTGCAAAGGTGGTCTTTGATAGAATGGTGCAAGAAACTTAATATAGACCAGCATCCTTTTCAGTGTTATGTTTTTGGTTGTAAGCCTAGCCTTTAAGGCTGATACATGTCTCCAGCTCATTTTCAGTTTTTTTGGTCATCAAAATTAGCTCCTTACGCACAAGACCTAGTGGCACTGGTCTGTAATCCTTGTATTTGGGAGATGGAGGCAAGAAGATTGCCAGTTACAGGTGAGACTAGGCTACATAGAGACCCTTTTCTGAAACAAATCAAAGAAACAAACAACAAAAATGATAGAAATATATTTTAAAAACTAATCCTCCTGTAACCATCAGACTACAAGGAGGAAGCCAGGTATTTCTTATGTGATTATAGCTTAAAATTGAATCATGTTCACTGTTAGTCATGTTTAAGTTAACAGAAAAACCTTTCCTGCAGAAATTTTAAGTAATCGTTTGGCATTCCTGAGGGCTAGGATTTCATCTCCAGCCTCAACCCCTCTAAAAATATGAGAAGTCATAAATACTAACAGTGTTGCTTTGTCTTTGGAACAGTCTTTACAAGGAGAGATGTTTTGATCTTGAGTACTAAACTAAACTGGAAGTAGACTAATTATTGTCAGTAAATGTCTCCTTTTCCTTTTCTCTCCTAATTGTTTCATCTCACTTCAGACATCTGTTCCTGGAGACAGTTGACTTTCCTCCTTGTCCTCCTCTTTAAATTAGGGAGTCAGATAAGCAGTTGTCTTGAAAGCGAAAGGTCACTGGCATTCCAAATGTATCTCCCACAGAGACAAATGGTGTTACTTGCAAACTATAAATTGAGTAAGTTGACCACTCTTCCCTTTTTATGATACATTTTGAGAAGGCCTTTGGAACTATTTCATTGCAGGTTCTGATTATGAAACAATATATAGTCCTTGTGTAGAATTGGTAACGTGATAGCACCAAAAAGGAAAATACAAATCTGAACACACAGGGGTAACAACTGTTAGCACTGTGGTGGCTTATTTATCCTTTTTTATGTTCATACAGTTGTTTTAAAATAAAATTGGGGTCTATGATAGATAAATAGACAGATAGACAGACAGACAGACAGATATTTTGGAGCATAGTGCGGTAATGCACGTCTCTAGTTCTAGTACTTGGGAGATGGAGGCAGGAGAATCAGGAGTTCAAGGCTAGCTTCAGCTATGTAAAGAGTTGAGGTGACCCTGGGCTATGGGAGACTCTGTGTCAAAGTTTCCTTACATTTGAAACACTGTGTCATGTATTACATGCTGGACTCAAACTCACTATGGAGCCAAGAATATCCTTGAACTCCTTATCCTCCTACTTCTCCTCCCAAGCAGTCTGATTACAAATATTAGCTATGTGGCTACCACACCTGCTTTATATGGTGCCGAGGAGGAAAGCCAGGGCTCTTGGCATGCTATGTAAGGCCCCTATCAACTAAATTACATGCCTACTCTTGAAACACTTTTAAGTGCTACTAAATGCTTTAAAACATCAATTTAAATTACTATATATCATTTTCATGTGTGGATATCCCATGGAGCAAATATTTTTAAAACATTATTTGATTCCATATCCCCCTTTAATATTTCTGTACTAAGTTCATTGTCTGAATTATTCATTATTTCTATTACATTACAATCATAGAGAGAAACTTACTAGGTCTAAATGTGTGATTAAAAATTATAAGAACTTTTTTGTATATAATTAAAACATTCTATCTATCTATCATCTACCTATCTATGTATGTTACTTCTGTAAGACATGATATCATTTTGTATCTTTGGCTTGCCTGAGACTCACTGTATAGCTCAGGATAGCATCAAATTTAGGATGATCTTCCGGCTTTGGCTTCCTCAGTCTGGAGATTACTGGTGTCTGCCAACCTGCCTAGGCTTAGAAATTTTTAAACAAATATTTGTTTGTTCCAATTTGGTCACTTATTAGCAATCCGTTTAACTGTCTCTCAATTAATTATTTAAATTTTTATTAACAAAATGATACATATCACTGGGGTCTTAAAATGTTTAACCTTTGTTTCTTTTCTTTCCTTCCTTCCTTCCTCCCTTCCTTCTAAGCTTTTTTGAAATAAGGTTTCTCTGGCAGCAACCCTGGCTGCTCTGGAACTCACTCAGTAGATCAGGCTCTCTGCAAATTCACAGAGATCCACCTGCTTCTGCCTCCTGGGATAAAAGGTGTGCACCATCTCCACTGGCTATTGCACCACCATTGCCTAGTTTTGACAGTTTGTGTCTTTCTCTTCTTTCCATAATTTATTTTTCTTATATACACGCATCCCAATCACAGACACCCTCCCTCCTCTTCTCCCACTCTTACATATCCTATTATTCTCTCCCCTTCTCCTAAGAGAAGGGGAAGTCCCCCTTGGGTTGTTTCCATCCTACCCTGGGACATCTAGTCCCAGCAGGACTAGGCACATCTTCTCCTGTTTAGGCCCAACCAGGTAGTCTAGGTAGGTAAAGTGGGACCCAATGTCAGACAACAGAGTCAGAGACAGCCCCTGCTCCAGTGTTTGGTAACCACATGAAGACCAGGCTAGACATCTACTACGAATGTGTAGGGGGCCTAGGTCTAGCCCCTGCATGTTCTTTGGTTCATGGTTCAGTTTCTGTGAGCCCTGATGGGCCAAGAATATTTGACCCCGTAGGGTCTTCTTGTGGTGTCCTTGATCCCTCTGGATTGCTCAATTCTATCCTGGATTCTTCTACAAGACTCTCGAGCTCTGTCTGATGTTTGGCTATTGATCTCTGCATCTTTTTCCATTGGCTGCTGGATGAAGCCTCTCAGAGCACAGTTATGCTTGGTCCCTGTCTGTAAGTATAGCAGAGTATCATTAATAGTATCAGGGATCCTGGCTTTCTGTATTGTTGTTCTTCTTACCTCATTGAGTAATAATATATTCATCATCATCATTATTATATGATACTTTATTTACATTTCAAATGTTTCCTCCTTTCCAGATCTCCCCTTTGGAACCTCCCTATTCCCTCCCCCTCCCCCTGACTCTATGGGGGTATTCCCCCCATAACCACCCCCCCACCCACTCTTTGCTTCCCTCCTTGGCATTCTCCTATATTGGGGCATCTAACGCCCTCTGGCCCAAGGGCCTCTCCTCCCCCTGATGGCTAACAAGACCGTCCTCTACCACATATGTGGCCAGCACCATGGGTCCCTTCATGTGTATTCTTTGGTTGGTGATCCAGTCTCTGGGAGCATCAGGAGATCAGGCCAGTTGACACTGTTGCTCCCTCCCTGGGGATGCAAACTCCCTAAGCTCCTTCAGTCCCTTCTCCAAGTCCTCCATCTGGGACCTCACACTCAGCCCTAAGGTTGCTGTGAAGTGACTCTTGGGTATTCAGAACTTTTGGGCTAATAACCACTTATCAGTGATTATTATTATCATTAACTAGTTTTTCCTCAGCCTCTCACTTTGTAGCCCAGTCTGGTCCATAAGTCACCCACAAGTCACTTTGGATGTCAGAGAACCCTCCTGCCTCAACCCCCATTAAGTGCTAGAATTAGAGAGAAGTGAGTCACCTCCCCCAGCAAAAACCTTCTTATCTTATTTACTTTTAAAAAGTGAATCGAGTAATTATTTTTTTGTATGAGTGTTTTGCCTGTATGTATTTATGTATACTATGTGTATGCTTCATGCTAATGGGGGTCAGAAGTGGGTTTAGGGTTCCTTGGAACTGTAGTTAAAACCGGTTTTAAGTCACCATAGTGGTTCTGGGAAGTGACCACTAGTTCTGTGGAAGAGCTGGAAGTACCCTTAAACACTGAGCTGTGTCTCCAGCCCACCAAATTGTGTTCCTTTACATTTATGCTTTAAAGCTGCAATAAAAAGCATTTGAACATTTAAAATCATAGTCACTAAAATTTTGGACTTGATTCAAGCGTGTTTCCCTTTGTTCTCTCCTTTGCTCATATTCCTTTCTGACTTCTATGTGTGTTTTAGAACTTTAAACCTGTCTTTCAGTTTGCATGATTGCTGCAAATATTTTTCCAGATTATGTGGCCCGTCTCTTAGGCGTCCTTGTTTAATATTGGTTTTTGAAGTTTATTTTTTTCTATTTTAATATAACCTAAAGCTATTGATTTTGTTCCATGTGTAATTCATATACTTAACAATTTTGTTCCAATGCAGTGCAGACATTTTTTGTTTGCTTTAGTTAGCCTTATAGTTGTGAATGCAATAGATCTCTTCTAGACAACTGCAGCTACAGCTACAGCTGTTCTTTGCTTGTTTGTGGTATAGGTTTTAAAAGTAGGAACAGGTATAAACAGGGCAGTGTGTGGATAGAGCGATTCTTAAGTCTTGCAGAGGTGGGACAGGACAGTTGAAAGGTTGACATTTTATTGCACTGAATAGTCTTCATTTCTCAGTGTATACTGTAACTCAAGGCAACACAGTGGGACCACTGAAGAATCCTACAGCATTTTCATTTCAAGGGTGACCTGATTTTAGCTTGTTTTTGAATAGTTAATCCAGACACCATTTCTAAAGAGTCCTGGTTTTGATTAGCACCTTGATTACTTATTCAAATTGAGATTCCCGAGTGTTTCCTTTTGCAAGCATACTAAGTTATATCTACTGAGATGAAGGTCCCAAATCCATGTTCTCATAAGGATCCTAGATAATTGTTTACTCTAAATTCTGGGAATCTCTGATCCAGGGGAAGCACAATCGTTGAATTGGAATTACACAGGCAAAAGACATAATGCATACATGTGAAGACTTGAATCCTGTATGTCAGAGAACACCACAAGTCACAGTTAGGATGCAAGTGTGTAGGGTAAAGACTACCCGTCTATATATAAAGGGAATGCTTTTAGCCTGATAGATTATGTCCTAAAGCAAGTGACAAATTTTCAGCTGATAAAGGATATGTATTAGGGGTCCAGGGTGTGGCACAGTTGCAGGGGTCTTGCCTAGCATGTGCTGGGTCCTGGGCTCCATTGGCAGTACAGAGTGAGAGAGATAAAAATAGTTAAGTGATGTACCAGAAGATTCTTTTCTAAAAATTTTAAACCTTTTTTTTTTTTTTTTGCTTACTGTGTGTATGGGTGGAAGTCAGAGGTCACCTTTCAGGAGTCAATTCTTGACTTCCACCACATGGGTTCCAGGGATCCAATTTAAGACATAAGGCTTTGTGGCAATTATCAGTCAGCTCTTTTCCTGGAATTAGAAATTTAAGAGATAAACAGGCTTAGAAGATGTGGGAGGTATATAAAATATTCTGTTGTCAAATTCAGGCAACAGAAACTATGCCTTCTCAAGATATTTAGATATTTAATTAGCATTATGTGTTCATGTTTGTGTGTATGTGTGTCTATATATATGTGCCTGTTGAGGCTGGAAGGTGTCATGTTTCTTGAAGCTACAATTTCAGGTGGTTGTAGGCAGCCCAATGTGGTTGCTTGGAACTGATCTTGGGTCCTATGGTCAAGCAGCAATCTTTCTTAAGTATAAAGCCTTCTCTCTGCACTGCCTGCTGAACATTTGGAGTTTTTCTTCTATAGGATTTCAGTCTTATTCACTGTATAATTAATATATTCCCGTGTGAACAAGTATCAGGGAACAGTGAAGAGATTCTTCAGCACACACACACACACACACACACACACACACACACACTTAAATCAGACATACTTTTCTTGGTTATCATCTGAATTACATTTTTAAATTGGGATGCCTGAGTCTCCCAGTATCAACAAGTGTGTGTGTGTGTGTGTGTGTGTGCACAAGTGTGTGTACACATGTATATATATACATACGTATATATCTATATGTATATATATGTACATACATACACAAATATATATATATGGATATGTAAGCCAATCTGATGCCAACTGTCTTCATTAAATCTTGAACATGATGTAATGAACTATCAGTTTTAAAGACTGAAGAATAGGCTTGATTTGTTTGTTGCTAGAGATCCAAAGAGGGCTTGTGTAGGCTGGGCACATACCTTACTGCTGAGTTTAAGAAATAAAAAAATTTAATTGAATTGCTATTTAAGGAGTACATAAAAAAGAAAGAAAGAAAAGAAAAGAAAAAATACCCAGTCCATTGACTTCTAGCACCTATTAAGTGTACCCTGTTTTGTAATAACCAACTAATGATATTTCAATAATTTTTAATCAGATTGTCTACTATCCTGACTGAACACATTGCTCTATCCTCAATCATCTGGGATCCTTCATCCCCTGGGTCCTCAGCTCACTTTTCTCCTTGATCCATTTTATTTCTTTTTCTCTTTCATGTTCATTTGCTTCCTTTCATTTTTGTTTAAAAGGAAGGAATTCTTTGATCTGGCATCTAGGACCACTTCTTTCTAAAGTAAAAATTCCGTTACTGTCTTAAACACGAAATGGAGCCCCAGTCCTTGCCTAGGAGGAATGCCTGTATACTAGCCCTCCACTTTTATTATGATCTTTCCTAGTGTATTACTATGGTATTTTATGCCAAAAGCTTTACTCATCTTGCTATTAGTTACAAAGTTTTCCCACATCCCTTTCTCTCCAGCCTTGAATAATGTTGTATATTTCACCTGTGTCAATCTTCCTTTTCTGGTCACAGTTGAGTTGCTTTGCAGTTTCTTAACAGTGATAATGGCCTAGAATCCAGCTATTGATGGGGGTTGTCTCAACCAAGCTGACATTTTTATACCTGGCCTTGAGGAAACTGTAAGAGTCCTTGTTCTTCTTTCTTTTCCTTTCCTTCCCTTCCTCCTCTCCCACTGTCTCCTCCTCTGGCCCCTATTTCGTTTATTCCCCTCTCCCCCATCAACATGTTTGACTCAGACTCACTATGTTGCACAGAATAACTTTGAACTTTTGATCTTCCTACTTCCACCTCTGAAGTGGGCGGATTGCAGTCAGCTATCACCATGCCCAGCTTATGCGGTGGTGGACAATGAGCCCAGGCAATCCCCCCTACCAATGGTGATACATCTTCAAGCATAATTTAAATTTTTTTATTAATCCATAGCTCCCCATTTATTTTTAGTTGTTGACTATTACTTGTTTCTTGAGATTCTGTCAGTGCAGAAAATGCCAAACCTTTTTCTTTTTTTCTTCACTCAAGTAGCTCCAGAGACTAGCTCTCCATTATATTTTATTTCCAGATAATAAAAGAGAAGATATTTGTTGCAGACATCTGAGCATGCCATTTAGTTCATGGTACATTTACTACAAGATAAATCAGCTCACTTATCCAGTTACTTATTTAACAAGTATTTATCAATAACTCGTGATATTCCAGACATAGTGGTATTAACTACAACCCTAGCACTCTAGAGACACACATGACGATTGCTCCAAGTTAAAAGGCAGCCTGTTCTTTATAGCAAGTTCAAGGCCATTCAGGACTACATAGCGGTGCCATGTATCAAACAAGTAAACATTGCCCAGTGTAATACATGAGGTAAGTTTCTATATGAGCAGATTAAGACAAGAGCATAGGTTATAGCTCAGTAGAAGAGGGCTGCCTATCATGTGCAACGTCCTTGGGTAACATCCCCAGGGTGATGAGTAAACTTGGGACCCTATTCTGTTGGAGTACTACACACCACAAAAGGTTTAATGAGTGTTATATACAAAGTAGAATGGATCTTTATAGAAGTTGGGGATTCTTCCGGCCTGAAAGTAGCTTCAGTAGCTGACCAAAATGACATATCATTTTCATGAAGTCAGCCTCAGCAACAAGATTTTAAACTATTCTAACTCAAAAGAGAAAAGAAATGGGATCAGTTGTCTCAATAATGAACATAGTATCATTGGGCCACAGCAGCCTGTGGATAATTGCAGTGCTCCAGCCAGAAGACCTTCTTTCTTTTCCCCAGGTTGTAGAAATGAACTAAAATTGACCTCAAGAAGAGTAACATGGAGAATTCTCCATTTTGCCCTGCAATAAATGGCTCGTTGGCACTGAATAGAATGAAAAAAAAAAAAAAGATAGTTCGTTTGCCACCAAAGTATAATGACCCCGTGGCCGTTCCCCTCACTCTGTACCCTGTACTTTAGATGGTAAACAGCAATCTGAGTGGCAGTATTAAAAAACAGGTTAACTCTTTGTTGTCCAGCAAGTGTGAAGATATAGCACCTACACTGTGCTCATTGTCAGGACATAATCATTTTCCTGCTCCATGAAGAAGAATATCTGGGAATATAAGTGTGGCCTCATCTGACAGTAGAGAAACTGATAAACCTGACCTTGACTTGCACAAGAACTTAAATTCTGCCAGTAAGCCACTACTATCCTAAATTTTAAAGAAAGTAATGGAATGGTTAAATTTCATATACATCTATGTGTGTGTACACATACATATATTTACTATCAAGAAATGAAACATTGTTTTCTTTCTGTAGCATAATACTTTGTTTTAAAGAGAATGTTATATCATCTATTTGGTGGTGGCACACGCCTTTAAGCCCAGCACTCAGGAGGCAGAGGCAGGTGGATCTCTGAGTTTGAGGCCAGCCTGGTCTACAGAGTGAGTTCCAGGACAGCCAGGGCTATAGTGGAACCCTGTCTTGAAAATCTTTCCAAAAAGTTCTATTTGTGTATACCCAAGTTAATAATTTTTTTAAAAAAAATTAAAAAGAAAGAAAGAATGAATGTTACATAAATATTGGGCTTGGCAGTTCACATCTATAATCGCAGCTTTAATAACCCTAACCCTAACCCTGACCCTGACCCTGACCCTGACCCTGACCCTAACCCTAACTCAAGAGAATTGAAAGCTCAGTGTCATTTAAAGCTCCATAGAAAGTTTGAGGCCAGCATGAGCCTGTCAAAAACAAAACAAAATATCACCCTCTAACAAAACATAAAGACAAAACACAATATTCAATTACAAAACTTAATTCTGAAATTATTATTATTATTATTATTATTATTATTATTATACATTTGTATGTATAGAAAATGTACATAGGTACATTTAGGTACATTTACGATGCATTGAATAATTGGAAGTCAGGGATCAAACATTTGTGAAGTCAGTTCTCTCCTTCCAGCTTTATGTGGGATCCAAGGATGAAACTCATGTTATCAGGCTTTGTGGCTGGAGTACAGTTGATGTTGCTTAGCAGACGCTGTCCGGATCTTACTGTGATCTGAATGGTCTGTCTGCACTCCCATTCCTGAAGGATCCACACAATTCTTTTTAACCTAGCAAGACCATTGCTGCTCTGGGTCGAGGAGTCCATGCCTCAGTCGCCTCTGCCATGTCTGTTGCAATTAAGAAGACAGTGCAAGGCCCACCGTCCTCTGAGTACATTTTAAAATGGGAATCTAAATATGGTGCACACAATTACCATCCTTCACCTGTTGCCCTGGAGAGAGGAAAAGACATTTATATGTGGGATGTGGAAGGCAAGCAGTACTTCGACTTCCTGAATGCTTATGGTGCTGTCAGCCAAGGACGCTGCCACCTAAAGATCATAGATGCCATGAAGAGTCAGGTGGACAAGCTGACGTTAACATCTCGGGCTTTCTAGAACAATGTCCTTGGTGAATATGAGGAGTATGTTACCAAGCTTTTTTTTTTTTTTTTTTTTTTTTGGTTTTTCGAGACAGGGTTTCTCTGTATAGCCCTGGCTGTCCTGGAACTCACTCTGTAGATCAGGCTGGCCTCGAACTCAGAAATCCGCCTGCCTCTGCCTCCCGAGCGCTGGGATTAAAGGCATGCACCACCACTGCCCCGCATTACCAAGCTTTTGAACTACAACAAAGTTCTATGAATACAGGAGTGGAGGCTGGAGAGACTGCATATAAGCTTGCTGTCATTGGGGCTATACTATGAAAGGCATCCAGAAATACAAAGCAAAGATTGTTTTTGCTGTTGGAAATCCTTGGGGTCTAACGTTGTCTGCAATTCCCAGTTCCACAGATCCGACCAGTTACGATGGCTTTGGACCTTTCATGCCGGGCTTTGAAACCATCCCATATAATAATCTGCCTGCACTGGAGATGCTCTTCAGGATCCAAACATTGCTGCTTTCATGGTGGAGCCCATCCAGGATGAAACAGGTGTTATCGTTCCGGATTCAGGATACCTGACTGGAGTTCGAGAACTCTGCACCAGGTACCAGGTTCTGTTCATTGCTGATGAATTCCAGACAAGATTGGCCAGAACTGGTAGATGGCTAGCTGTGAATCATGAAAGGGTCAGACCTGACATAGTTCTTTTTGGGAAGGCCCTTTCTGGAAGCTTATACCCTGTGTCTGCAGTGCTGTGTGATGATGAGATAATGCTGACCATTAAACCAGGCGAGCATACCTCTATATCTGGCTGCAACCCACTAGGCTTCGGAGTTGCCACTGTGGCTCTTGAGGGCGTTATCTTGAGAAAGGAGCTCATGAGGCTGCCCTCTGATGTTGTGACTGCTGTGAGAGAGAAAGGGTTGCTAAATGCCATCATCATCAGAGAAACCAAAGACTGTGATGCTTGGAAGGTGTGCCTGTGACTCTGAGATAACAGACTTCTGGCCAAGCCGACCCACGGTGTAATCTTCAGGTTTGCCCCTCCACTTATGGTCAAGGAGAATGAGATCTGGGAGTCAGTGGAGCTCATCAAGAAGACCATCTTGTCCTTCTGAGAGCAGGTCCTACCGGGAGCCATCTTCAGATGGGGCTCTTGCAAAATTCTGCTTGCAATGGGCAGATTCGGCTTGTCTGTCTCCTAAAAGACATTTTTTTAAATAAAAGATATATATTATATGTTTCAGTTGATGCATAGTAGAGTGACACCTAGAAACCTGCAGGTGGCTGTGTGACAGAAGAGTGAGAGCGAGAGGCATCTCTTTGGTAAGGTTTGACTGTATGGGAACTTTCTAAGGAGAATCAGATCCACCTGCATACATCCTGCAAATCCAGTCCTGCAGTAATTTATGTGTGTTTTTACAATTTCCTTGCTGGTGTGAATGTTTTGTATTTGGAAGTTATTTCCGAGATAATACACAAGAAACTAGCTTAACCTCATGCAGTTGAATCATTATAATCAATGAATGTTAAGATGATTCAAGGTTAAGCATCTGTAAAATACTCATTTAAAGTAATCTTTGCAATGACCAATACCAGAATGTATTACATAGATTCTGAGAATTCATTGCTAAATTATACTTTAAGTGCTTGATTGCAATTTGTAAAACATTTCTTTTCAGGATTTCTTTGAATAAAGCTTAATATTTCTTCTTACCCCAACAGAGTATTTTGTATTTCCACTTTGGTAATAATCAGTGTATTATTTCACCCTTATGACTGGCATTTCATCTCCTATTGAGATCACTGGTGTGTTTCAGGCTTTTTATTCTAAATAAAGCTATGACCAATTCATATCTGAAAACAAAAACAAAAACAAAACAACAACAACAAACCCTCATGTCCTTAGGTTTTTACTGCCCGTGCTCGACCCATTGTGCCATTTTGCTTGCTCAGGTCTGATATGATGGCGTTAAACCTGTCACAGTCAGTGTTTCTATTGCTGTGACAAAACAGCATGACCAAAGAGCAAGTTGGGAAGGAAAGGATTTTTTTGGCTTACACTTCCACATCGATGTTCACCACCAAAGGAAATCAGAGCAGGAACTCACATAGGGTAGGAACTTGAGGGCAGGAGTGGATGCAGAGGCCATAGAGGGGGTATTGCTTACTGGCTTGCTCTGAATTGCTTGATCAGTCTGCTTTCTTATAGAATCCATGACCACCAGCTCAGGGGTGGCTCCACCCACTGTGGGCTGGGCCTTCACCCATTAATCACTAATTGAGAAAATGACTTATAACTGGATATCATAAAGGTATTTTCTGAACTGGGGCTCTTTCCTCTCTAATGACTAACTTGTGTCAGTTTGACACATGGAACCAGCCAGTACAAAGCCTTATTAAGTTTAGTAGTTTCAGCAAACAAACTATTGAATGCGGAGGCTGGGGAAATAGCTCACTGAGTAAGTGATTGCCACCAGAGCAATCAGAATCTCAGCACCCATGTAAGAGCAGAGAGTGATGGTGTGGGTCTGTAACCTCAGCACTGAAAGCCTGGACCCTAGAATACCTTGTTCTGCTAGCCTAGCAAATTGGTAAGCTCCAGGTTCCTTGAGAGATTCTGCATCAAAAAGTAAGGTAAGAATAACTCGTTCTCAACTGCTGGCCTCCACACATATGTACGTGTCCAAACATACACACACACAAAGTTACTGATGAGCGCTTAAACTTGAATTTGAGATAAATAATCTTTATTATGATTTTGCAACCACAACCTTAGAGAACATAGTGTTATTATATATAACATTCCAGTGGACTGGCTGCGTTTTACAAGACAGGTTTGGTTTGAGTCTACAGCACCACAGAATAGCTTTAATGGCCTCTGATTTAGACATATATAATTGTGATAGGGCAGATTCCAAACTGATATTTATAATGCTTTTTAAGATAGTATTTAAAACTCCTGTAGTTTTATTTTTATGTTAGACACCTGAGCTGTGCTTTTCGGATTCATACTCCCTTATTTTATTCCTTTACCTTTGAGACAGGTTCTCATTATATAGGTCTGGCTGTACGGGAACTTGTCATGTATTCTAAGCTGGTCTTGTGCTCACAAAGATCCACCGGCTTCTTCCTCCATAGTTTTGAGATTATGTAGTTGTGTTCCACCCCATACAGTTTAATATTGTACGTGTCTTACCAACAGTATGGTGATTATTTTTATAATTGTTTCAAAAATACATAATTTTATTTTTATATGCATTTCACCTACATGGATTTAGCTTTACCATGTGTGTGCAGTGCATGCAAAGGACAGAAGGTAGTTTAAAATCCCCCGGATATGTAGTTATATGTGGTTATGAGCTGTCGTGTGGGTGCTAGGAACTGAACTCAGGTTCTCTGAAAGAGCAGCAAGTGCTCTTAATCCCTGAGCCATCTCTCTAGCTCCAACTGTTCTTTAAAATTAATTAATTAATTAATTAATTAATTAATTAATTTATGTGTGTGAACCCATGTGTGCTTGTCATGTGGAGGTCACAGAGCCCCTTGTAGGTGTCATTTTCCTTTTCTGACAATGTGGGTCCGTTGGATCAATCTCAGACTTGGCAGCAAGGACCTTGATTTGCTGAACCTTCTCTCAGGTTCTTACCATGAATCTGTTAGAGTATAAAATCACCAGTCTTTACCTTTATATTTTGTCAAAAGAAAAAAGTGATGCAGCATGTACTGTTCTGAAGGCAGCATGAGCCTCAGCCTGGAGAATATGCTGTACATGTGTGCTTCTTCTTCTCTGTGTCCCGTTCGATCCTACCAATTAATCTACTCTTCCCCTGATGCCTAGCAATACAATCTTGTTTGTACTTAGTTTGTGATAACTGCTAAAGGACTTAGTATCACATCCAAACTGGGACATAGTCTTTCTAGGTACCTTGTGACACTTCAACCTTTCTGCACAGCTACTAAGCTGTGTCCTCAGCCTACATAATGAGACCAGCTAGTGTCACACAGTAAAATAAGTCTTCATGTGTCCTCAAAGCAGGGCTCACATGTTTAACATAAAAATGAAATGGTAAATAAATTTGATGATCTTGAATGTGTCGAGGTCTCTTCAGATTTTTTGAGCGGGTAGCAAACTTATCATGTGTACGCACTACCCATTTACTTATTATTATTCTTTTCATAATTTCTGCAGTCATGAATTTAACATCTGACTAATGTTGCTTTTGCATCCAATTTTATAATGAGCCTTAACTTTGTATCATTTCATTCCATTAAGAGAGAGAGAGAGAGAGAGAGAGAGAGAGAGAGAGAGAGCGCTACATTTACTGGCAAAGCAAATGCCTCATAAGGTCATCTGGGTGAAGGTGAAAGACCAGCTCTCATCATAATATGAAGCTTTAAAGGGTAAGGATGGAATAGAATTACAGAAGACACCTTTGTAGCTGAAGTAAAGTTCCCCTGAGTCTCTGTAGCATCTCTAAACAATAAGCTTTTACAATGTTAGTCATCATTCAGTGTATACAGTATGGGATATGGCAATGAGAACCCTTCATATTTTCAGGCTTTGAAGCTGGGCATTCTAATATACCTATTGCAATATTTTTACCTTCAATTTCACAAATTTCTTCATGAATTGACTATACAAATATTTAGATTTTTAAAAAAACAGCGTATCTCTCCTAATACATATTTGCTTTGAGATATCAAAGTGATGCAGGGAATTCTGCCAAATACTAAAACAGCCTATTAAAAAGCAAAGATCTAATGTTATTATCTGACAGCAGCTTCTTTGCACACTTTCTGTGTATTACTGGAAAAGTCCCCTCATCTCTCTAATCAGAGTCATTATGTTCTACTGCAATTACATGTGAAAGCTCCTGGAATCATGCCTATTTGGCAAATATGAGGCAGTTTATTCCAAAGAGCTACCCAAATGCATGTTGTGTTTTCTGTTTTCTGAGGCCTGAGCCAGGAACAAATGTAGTGTGACTACACATAAGTATTAAGCAGTTAGACATGTGGCTCTTCCTTTGGTTGAAATAGATTCAAATTCTGGGTTTTCTCTTCCAAAGCAAGAAACAATATTAAATATTTTTACATAAAGTTCCTACAAATAAAATATATATATATGTATGTACACACACACACACACACACACACACACACGCACACACACATGCGCGCACCCTGATGCCCTCCTGACTAGCACTTGGAGTAGCATAAAGTACAAACAGAGTAGGAGCTTATAAGTGGAAGTGTTTCAAAGTGAAAAAAAAAAAAAAGTCTTTGAAGCTGGGCGTGGTAGCACATGCCTGTCATCCTAGCATTCAGAGGACTGAATTCAAAGCCAGTTGGGATCTACAGTGTGAGACAGAAAGTTTCAAAGAGGATTTTTTAAAAAAACAGACTATATCTGTATCTGTATCTTTATCTCTATATCTCTCTACAACACATATATGGAAATAGGTAATCCTTACGTAGTTACTATGTATATGCCTGTTGCTAAGCAGTGTCCACATCTATATAACTGAGCCTTGAAGTAGAGCTAAAATATGAAACTTATCTTTATTGCCATGGAAAGATTGAGGCTAAGTGACTTCCCCTGTCAGCCATCTTGCCTTCTCATAATCTTGAAACTCTGTTGTCTCTCAAACTTTTGCTGCTACTGCAGCACCGTTCAGAAGAAATTCAATGTAAATATTCCAGAAAAGGCTCTGGAAACAGCGGATTCCAGGCAGTCCCCTACACCTCTAAGTTTGCTGGCTAAAGAGAAAGAGGCTACTTGTGTAGTTCCTTCTAAGCACTTACGTTTAAGACTAGCTAGAGACAAAATTGCTTGGTTTTCATAACCAGATGTCCTGCTCACTAGTGCTTGTTCATGCAGAGTAGGAGCTTTGAAACAGGCATTTCAAACTAAAAATCATCTTTGAAGCTGCTTGTGATAGCACACACCTGTCCTTGTATCATTTGGGAGGCTGAGCTCAAAGCCAGTTTGGGTGTACAGGGTGAGACCCAATGTTTCAAAGAGGTTTTGTATTTCCAGTCAATATAGCATCATAGGAAATGGAATATCAAAGTTTGAGCTGAGCAGGCAATGATGGGGAATTACCTGGGTAGCACACACTGCCACTCTGCACTTAGATCTAACTTGTCAATTCTCCAGTGTCTTCCTCTCGCTTTCTTCTTAGTTTGCAATGACAATATTCTTGTGAGGAAACAGACTTCATGTTATATTCTTTGAAAGACATTCTATTGTTTCAAAGTTATAGAACTTCTATTTATATATTTTTATGGTGTACTGGATTGAACCCAGGGCCTTGTACATGCTAACTGAGCAAGTGCTGTACCACTGAACTATCCCCCAAGGCCTATGATAGTTGAATTGTTAATGGCACAGCCCTCCAAATACCAACTCTAGGGTTGTTGTAAATGATTATTTCAATATATCACCTGTAAAAGTTTTTTACAAAGATTTATTTTATTTTAGATATATGAGTGCTTTGTCTGCACATATATCTGTCTACCATGTGTGTATCTGGTGTTCATAGAGTCCAGAAGAGTGCATTAGAGCCTCTGGAACTAGAAATGTGGAAGGTTGTGAGCCATCTTCTGGATGTTAGGAACTGAACCTGCATCCTTTGCAAGAACAACAAGTGCTGTAAACTTCTGGACCATCTCTCCAGCTTAACCAGCATGTTTTGCTTGTATTTTGATGACTGTTGACCCAATGTCTCATGTATACTAGGCAGGCATTGTACCATTGAGCTAGATCCCAACTTTCATAAAATATCATTGAAAGGGAAGTACACAGATAAATTATCTAGTGCATCATCATTTCTTGAAGATTAGTAAGATTGAGTCATTAAGACCATGTCTGCCACAGCTCACACTTGGAATCCTATCTTCCACCATGAAATTCCTCGTTATATTTCTGTTAGGGAGAATTACTTTCCAAATAGTTCCTCTTAAGCTCTTTATCCTTCATATTATTCAGTGCTGAAGACCAAACATAAAGTCTCACATACTCCCTGAACACACCTGCACAATTACTGCTTTGGCCAAAATAGCCAGGAAAATGTTGAACGTTATCAAGAAAAATAGGAGGAAAATCAATAATCTTTCATCGTAATATGTGGCCAACCCTTGAGATGTCTCCACCTTGGTTCTTTTTTTGTAGTTCTGTTCTGTGTATAAAACAGGAAAAATAGACTTGGAGACAATCCTATGGCAACTCATTCCAGTGAATAGGAACAGAAGGCAAGGCCAAGGATAGGCTATACATAAAATAGACTTTCCAGAGAAAACAGCTGACAGTAAGCCCCCTCAGACAGCACTGTGGCTGCCAGACTGTCACTGGTATGCTGCCAGAGCATGCATGCATGATGAACAGTTTCTCTTCTTAAAGCTTTAGCCTTTGGCTGAAATTTGGCTCTTCCCTTTTCTCTAAATTCTTCCATTTGAAGTGTTCTTAGTCCCTTGCATCCCCATTTATTGGGGAGCTTTTTATACCCATATGAGCGAGGTCAGGATGTCCTTGTATTTTTTGCTTCCTTGTTCCCATTTCTTTTATTCTTATTCTGTTCTCTCTCTCTCCTCTCCCCCCCTCCTTTTCTCTTAAATATAATATTTGTGATTTATTCTTCTGAGTGTTTCACACAATTATGGGTGTTTTCCTGCATGTACATCTACATACTGCACACGTGTTTGGTGCCCAAGGAAGCTGGAATAGGAATAGGGCATTAAATCCTCTGAGACTGGAGTTACAGATAGTTGTAAGCCACCATGTTGGTGCTGGGAACTAAACCTAGGGCAGCTCAGTGCCTTTACCTACTGAGTCAGTTCTCCAGCCTCTATTATTATATTCTCTCTCTCTCTCTCTCTCTCTCTCTCTCTCTCTCTCTCTCTCTCTCACACACACACACACACACACACACACACACACACACACACACACACACACACACTGGGTGGCTGTCCTGGAACTCATGCCGGCCTCAATCTCAGCGATCTGCTTGCTTCTGCCTTCTGAGAGCTGGGATTAAAGTCATTGTGCCACCACCTGGCTTCTACTAAAGTTCTTCTTATCACCTACCTGATCAGATTCTTCTGAAGCTAATTTGACATTTTAATGGTTCCCACCTCATTACAAAATTTCAATTGACTATGCTGTAGATTTGTTGCAAAGTTAAGTGCTCAAATAATCCTTTAAACTTGACTTTCAGATACCAGCATGACTGGGTAGGGTTGATTTTGTTTTTTGTTTTGGTGCTTGGGAATCTAACCTAGGACCTTGTACTTGCTAGAAGAGCTCTTTATCACTAGACTACAATTCTGGTGCTAGAATGGCCCTGTATACACATGAGGTAGCAGGTGAGCAATCTCATTTAATGAGCCAGAAAGCTCATTATAATAGGTCTGGTTTGATTCTCTCTCTCTTTAATCTCTATGAGTTTTAATGTAGTTGTTCACATCAGAATCCCCTGGGGAACTGTGCAGCTATGAATCATTTAGCACTTAGTTTTTTTATTGTCTAAGCCAGAATGTCTCCTGTGTGTTTATTTATATATTAGTATAGGACTAAATAAACAATGGTCCTGCATCAGTAAGTAGCAAACTGTTTTGGGTTTAATGTGAGATACCAATTCTGGTGACAGAAAGGTATGCAAGGCTGAAAATGTTCGGACCACAAGGTTATATTTCATTGCCATTAGGCTTGGGCAAATAACCACTTTAGTAAGTGTCTCCATTTGGCAAGGCCAAACCCCATTATTTACAGCTCCTCTTCTGTAGCTTTCTACTTGTTACATCTTGCTTGCTGAAACTATTTTCACACCAATCTTGTTATCATATACATCACTGCCTATTTGAAATAAGGAAGGCTGGGAAGATGGCTAAGTAGGGCAAGTGTAAGAACCTTGCTTTAGAGCATCAGTATTCATACAAAAGCCAGGTGTGATGGTCAATATCTCTAATTCTGGTTCTGGGCATCTAAGGAGGTAAGAACAATTTCAGGAATTTAGTTAACTTACTAAAATCGCACAGCCATTTGTTGCATGATGTAGGGCATAAACTACAGTGATTCCTATCTTTAAAAAAAGTATAGCTCTTGCCCCTGAAATCCTAACCTTATGCTGTGCACCCTAGGTCATGAACTGCTGTATATTGGAGTTATTTGTCAGAAAGAACATAGTCTTTCCTGGTATTTTCTATCCAAACACAGGGCTAGATTTTCTGAAGACTTTTTGTTTGTTTGTTTTTTTCTTTTAAAGGTGCTGATGAAAGAGATACTGGTTGCTTATAAAGACATACCTGAGAGCAAGGTACAATTTTAATGCATTAGCAGGGAAGGCCAACTTTTTCTTAAGGCATTCAAGAATCATATATAGACTTGTAGGAACATAGTTTCTGTAACATTTACTCTGCGTTTGTACAAGAGGAACGCTGACAATATGTGAGCAAGTGCATAAGCGTGGCTGTGTGTCACCACAACCTCATTTAGCCAGCTAGGGTATTTGGCTGGGGAAATGGCTCAGTGGGAAGACACTTGCTAGCATGGATGAGGCTCCTGAGTTCAATCCTATGTACCATGAAGCAAACAAAAACAAATAAAACACCCACTATCTCCACAAAATCTAACCCAAAACAGACCGTTAAAGTTCAAGTCATAGTTTTCTGGGTTCTGGATGACAGTGGCTAAGTCTGTTCCGATGGTATAATGTTGTAAAACCTAACCTATTTATGTTTGTGTCTGACTATGTAGTAATGTCCTTATGTATGTGTGAGGGTGTGTCTCTGTGTATGCATTTGTACTTTTGTGTACAGGTATGTGTGTAGGCCAGAATTCAATGTCAGGTGGTTTTCCTTATTCCGTTTGTATTATGCACTTCATAATTTTTATTTTTTATTTTTTATTTGTGTGTGTGTGTGCACATGCTCATTTGCCAAGGCAGGTATTTGGAAGTCATTTTTCCATTTCTACCATATGGGTCCTAAGTATGGAACTCTGGTTGTCAGGTTTGATGGCAGGTACCTTCACCTGCTGAGCTATCTTGATGGCCTCCACTTTCCTTTTTGAAACAAGATCTCTCTAATAGATGATGGAGGTGGTCAATTTGTCTAGTCTGAATAGCCAGCATCCCCTAGAGATGGTCCTTTTCCTACCTTGTTAACTCTATGATGTCAGTCCTGCACTGTCATTCTTGATTTTTTTATGGGTACTGGGGTTTGGATTTAGGTCTTCATGCTGGTCCAACAAGCATTTTATTTATTGAGCTATTTCCCCAGTTCTCATTGGTAATACACTTTTTGATTATTTTTTTAATTTATTCATTTTATATGTATGCACGTTTTGCCTACATGTATATATGTACACTATGTGCATTCCTGGTATCCACAAAGTTCTGAAGAGAGCATCAGATCCCCTGGAACTGGAGTTAATGGATGGGTGTGAACCTCTATATGGATGCTGGGAACTGAACATAGGTCCTAATGTAATAGCAACATGTGCTTTTAACTGATGAACCCTTTCTCCAGCTTCATGTTTTGTATTTTATATAAATATGTTATCATAACCCCCTAGTTAAAAAATATAACTACTCCTTATGTGAAAATATAAACTATTACTATAGGCAGAGAAAATGGAAGTAGAAAAGAACTAGTTTTAGTTTTTTTGTTCTATTATTATTATTATTATTATTATTATTATTATTATTACATTTGAGGCAGGATCTTCCTATATAGCCCTGGGTGGTCTGGTGCTCACTACAGAACACAGACTGTTCTTGACCCTACAGCAATGTTCCTGCCTTAGGCTGCCCAGTTCTTGAACTCCACATGTGTATCATTGTGCTAAGCTGATTTCAAAGTTTAATCTTTCAATTAATCTGCCATTTACTGTCTGGTCTTAATCTTTTTACATTAATCAATTCAGCATTAGGGTTTTTTTTGGCACCATTAAATGCACATGATAATATAATTTCTGAAAGGACGTTGTTATGGTCTGCATTCAATGTCCAGTCCCCAGCTCCCATATTGAAGCCTTGATCCCTAGCCGATGGCACTGTTGGGAGGTGGTAGCAAGTATCTGAAACATGGCCTTGTTGGAGGAAGTAAATGAATGTCCCAGTGATGGACATTCCCTTGAAGAGTATAATAAGACCCTATTCCCATCTTCTCCCATCGTGCTTCCCAGCTTCAGTAATGTGCTGATATGGATAGCTTTACTAGATTGTTTGGTCTATTCAGGGGGAGGAGAGGCCCTTGGGCCTTGAGGGTGTTAGATGAGCCAGTATAGGGGAATGCCAAGGAGGGGAGACGAGAATGGGTGGGTGGGTGGGGGAATACCTCCATAGTGGCAGGGAGAGGGAATGGGAAGGTTCCAAAGGGGAGATCTGGAAAGGGGGAGACATTTGAAATGTAAATAAAGTAGGAAAAAAAAGAATGCGTAAAAGGAAAAAGAAAAAAAAAGAAACAAAACAAAACAAAACAAAAAAAGAATGTTTGGTTTAGTCGCCAGCCCAAATGAGGAGTATAAGCAAGAATGGAATGATACTTCTGAAACGGTGCGTTAAAATATTCCTTTCCTGCTTCTAAGTTGTTTCTCTCAGACATTTTGTCACTGCAGTGGGAAACCGTCACCATATGTATTTGAAACATACAATGTATCTTCACTGAATTCCAAAGCAACTGAATTGCTCATTTGCCTGGTCTTTCTTCTGACAATTGCATTATAATGGAAAAACCCATTGTGCCCTGAAGTGGTATTTACTCTGAAAATATCAGCTGTGCACATCAGGGTATTTCATAAGGCATGTGCATGAAGAATCATTTTTGGAGGGCTGGGTTGTAATCAAGTTCAAAGCCTGTTTGCCTAGCATGCTCTAAGCCCTGGATTCCATCCCCAGCACCTCATAAAATGGGTATGGTAGTGCATTCCTGTAATTCTAGCATTCCAGAGTTAACAGGTAGGAGGATCCGATGATTAAGGTCACTCTTGGCTACTGAGCAGGTTCGAGACCAGCTTGTGCTACATGAAATCCTAGATAGATTATTTGTAGCTAGCTAGCTAGCTAGCTATATGCAGATATGCACTTATATAGGTAGGTAGATTAAAATAAAGGATTCTCAGAAGACACAAAGTTTGCCTTGAGCCTCTGTAGGAGGGCTTGCTTAGACTTTTTAAAAAACAAACTAGAATCTTCCATCACTATCCTCTAACACTTGAGCCCTTCAAGGCATACCTGAAAGTTATAGTCCATTATCTCTAATAACAAACAAGTACAAAATTCCCTTTATTCTAACATGGCAGCAACCTCAGAAATTCTGCCCTCTGGACAGCTAGGAAGTCCCAGACTGTGAAGGCAAAATTCAGTGAGAGCCTTCTTACAGCATTCTCACACAGCAAAGGAGAGTGCATGCAAGATTGGTGCCTACAGAGGCAAGAAGAATGTACCGTATTTCCAGAACTAAAGTTACAGATGGGTGTGAACCACCCTGTGGGTACAGGGCATTGAACCCTGATCCTCTGCAGGGGCAACGAGTGCTCTTAAACTACAGACCCATCTTTCCAGCCTGCCCTCTTCTTTTTTTAAACGCAAAAGTTTCACTATGTATAACAGGCTAGCCTTGGACTGATAGGCAATCCTCCTGCAGCATGGTCCAAATTCTGGGGTTACGAGTATACACTATTGTGCTCAGCTAAAAGTTTGTTAGCTAAGTTACTAAACCTGTTTCCTGTTGTACATAATTTGGAGGGCAGAAAACATGCCAATATGACAAGTTTATAGTACAAAATAAGACATCTAGAGTACAAACTGCATTCACCAAATAATCTGATAATGTAGCTGTTTGGCTGCGTCATTTGGTTGAGCAGGTTTGAGACCAGCTTGGGCTGCACGAAATCCTAGATAGTTGATTAGCTAGATAGAGATGAACTTATGTAGGTAGGTAAGTAACTATATACTCCTTCTTTCATGATGTAAGCACAGTCTCTGTGTCCTCTGTAGCTTGCTAATGGTAATTATCCTGTCTGCCTTTCTTCTTTTCTTTTCTATGTTTTTCTTTTTCTTTCCTTTCTCTACTCCTTTCTTTTTCATGAGGTTGAGTTAAAAGTGTCCATTGATTCTGAATGGTTTGTTGTTGACTATGAGCAACAAGCAAGAAACCAGAAATGTGCATATATTTCAGTGTGTACTTTTGGTTACTTCAGGACACAATTTGTTCTTAGAACAGTATGTTTATTTCAATCATTCTCTTCCAATTCCCTCCACAAAACTTGAGATCTTTACAGGTTTAAAGAGGAGAGTGTTAGAGATGTTGACTAGGAAGTTGCCTGAGACGTGTTCATTTTCCTTTAACACATGCTCCTGGCCCAAAATGTCAGGACTATGTATGTAACTAAATATTGCCCATGTTTCCTAGTTTTCTCATTACTGTTCTTGATAGGTTGAAGCTTTGTCTTTGAAATTCACCTCACGTTCTACCATGATCACACTGAAAAATCGGAGTTCAAAACCATGCCTAAGGTAGCAAAGTCTAACTGCCCAAGTCAATCAGGAGCCTAACCTTCAGAGGCTGCCCAGTTTGTCTTTTACCTTTTTCAAAAAGTGCTGAGATGGTAGCCAGGGTCTTACATGAACATCTACTACTACTTAGCCTTGCTTTTAGCCCTTTCTTCTTCCTACAGCCTCCTGTACCCACAATCCAAGTGGGACAAACGTTAGAACACTGGTAAATAGGAAATAGGTTTTTGTAATTGAGCCCCAGGTATTAGCCTAGAACGCTAGACCAATTAATTACAATACACAAATTCTTCTGCTATCCTTCCTTGATTATCTTGCTCTAAATTCCTGGAAACTGCTTTTTATCCACACCCTTGACCTACATAAGCTTACATGAGCTACTCTGGAATCTTGACAACAGTATGCGCCCTTCTTTGTTCATTCTTCATGTCATTTCAGGTTTTTTTCTCTCCACATCTTCTCATGATTTACACTGGACTTAGAATCATCTCCCATCGTGTGTTATCTGTTTGTTGTATTTTATCTCTTGTGAACCAGTATTCTTTCAAAAACTATTATTTTAATTTATGTATACATGTGTGCCTGCATGGGTTTATGGGTACCAGATGTGTGCAGGTACCTGCAGAATTCGGGAGAGCGCTTCAGGTCACTCGGAACTGGTATTTCAGGCATGTGTGAGCTGTGTGGTGCGAGTGCTGGGAAATGAATAGGTCTGACCCCCATTGTGTGTTTGAATTCTCGGCCCATGAGGGGTAACACTATTAGGAGGTGTGGAGTGGCCTTGTTGGAGGAAATGTGTCACTGTAGGAGTGGGCTTTGAATTATCCTATGCTCAAGCTCCACCCAGTGTAGAATAGTGTCTGTCCTGACCTTCAGACCAAGTTATAGATAGAACTCTTGGCCCTTCCAGCAAGCACGATGTCTGCCTGGACACTGCCATGCTTCCTGCCATGATCATGGACTGAACCTCTGAACCTATAAGCCCCAATTAAATGTTGTCCTTTATAAGAGTTTTCTTGGTAGGATGGCCTTGTTTGACATCAATGGGAGGAGAAGTCCTTGGTCTTATGAAGGCTTGAAAGATGCCCCAGAGTAGGGGAATTTGAGATCGGGAAGGCAGGAGTGGGTGGATGGGGGAACACCCTCATAGAAGCAGGGTGAGGGGGAAGGGATAGGGGGGTTGTGTGGGGGGAAACAGGGAAAGGGGATAACATTTGAAATGTAAATAATGAAAATATCCAATTAAAAAAAAAAGTTTCCTTGGTCATGGAATCTTTTCACAGCAATAAAACCCTAAGACAAGTATATAATGTTTATAATTCTATGTGTTTTTATTTTCTTGTGTGTGTGTGTGCCTCTCTGTGTGTGTGTGTGTGTGAGTGTGTGTGTGATGGATGCCAGAAGAGGATGTCAGATGCCTTGGCACTGGAGTAACAGGTGGTTGTGAACTACACAACATGAGTGCTTGGAAGCAAACCTGAGTCTTTTTAATTGCTAGAGCCAAAATTTTTATTCCCTGCATTTTTCAAAATAACACAAAATTACATGTCTTATACAAATGCCCTGGGGTCATAGTTCATTTGGCAGGTGCTTCACTAGCATCAACAAAGTCTTGGGTTTGATGTCCAGAACTGCATAAAACTGGATATAGTAGTACACACCTGTAATCCTAGCACTTGGGTAGAAATGGGAAGATCAGAAGTTCAAGGTCATCATCTGATGTGTACTTAGAGGACTTCATCAGTTACAAGATACCCTTTCTCTACATATGTAAAATACAAAGGGAAGAAAGACATTTCTTAGAATACAATGAAGCTATACAGACAATGACAACTGTTTTGGGGAGCATGAGTCATTGCACTGTATATTGTAACTGGTGCATAATTCCAAAGAAACAAACTTCAAGTATCTGAGACCACTATGTCTGCTTTATAACCCTAGAAAGAAAAAAAGCACTATTAGAGTGACCATCATCTTTAAAGTTTTTAAGTACACTTATTTACATATTTCGTTGTTGGGGGGGCCATGTTTTCCACGGTGCGCACTGGAAAGTCAGAGGACAACTTACAGGAGTCCTTCAACCATGTCCTCCTGCAGCCAATGGCAATAAATGAAAAGACCCATAGCTAGACATTATACAGAGAGTGACACTGGAATACTCAACCTTAAATGAAATGTCTCTATCAAATCACTCCCTTTTTAGCTCAGGAAACCACTTAGAAGAGAAGGCAGAAGATGTGGGTGAGCCAGAAGTGCTGGAGAACATGAGAACAAGACCATCTAAAACAATGGCTCAAAGCTCTTATGAACTCACAGAGATGGAAGCAGTAAGCAAAGGGCCTGCCTGGCTCTGCACCAGGTCCTCGACACACACACACACACACACACATTATAGCTTTTAGCTTTAGTAGTATATGAGACTCTGAGAGTGAGATCGAGAACAAGTGCCTTCTCTTGGGACTCTTCCTCCTGTTGTGTTGCCACGTCCAACTTCAATATGATGATTTTTGTTTTTATAACATTTTATTTTGTTAAAAATGAACTAAAAAAGCTAAAAGCTTTGGAATTTTATTTATTTATCTGCTTGTTTGTTGTTTGTTTACGGTGAGTGGTATGCTTTGGGAGGTCAGAGGACAATTTGTAATCATCAGTTTTGTCCTTTCAATATGTTGGTCCAGTGGATTAAAATTAGTATGCCAGGCTTGGAATTTGCAAGCATCCTTATCCCCTGTGCTGTTTCATTGGCTGACATTTCTTGTGTTTTGTTGTTGATGTTTGTTTGTTCGTTGTTTTGTGACACATGATGTCAATGTGTGTACCTTGTGGTCCTGGAACTCACTTTGTAGACCAGATTGGCATTGTACTCACTGAGATCCACTTGCCTCTGCCTCTGCCTGGAATTAAAGGCATGGGCCACCGTGCCCTGCTCAAATGCCTTTTTTAAAAACGTAGTCTTCAAAAGAATATTAAAATAATAAATGGTCAAGCTGTGAACCAAACTTTTTATTTTATCTTGTTTGACAGTTTTTAAGATACAGCCTTACTTCTGTAGCCCTGGGTGGATTTGCAGTTATGCTGCCTCAGTCTCTGGAGTGCAGGATTCAAATGTGTTGGCTTCCACAGTCTGAACATTTTGTTCCACACTGAAAACAATGAGCTACAGTTTATTGATAAATTATCAGTTTTAATTTCTTACAGAGAATTTAAGTTGTCAAAAATATGAGTAAACCACAGAGTAATGGAAATAAAAAAGTCTCCCAAGTTACGAGGCAAATACAAACGGCAATCTTATCTTGACACTTCCAATATTCTCTAAGATACTGCCTGATGAGAATAACATCCTGTCACAATTGCTTGCTACACAGAAGCATCTTTGTTTTTAAAAAGTTATTATTTTTTTCTTTACAGTCCAATCTTTATCCCCCTCCCCATCTGCCCTCTGGCTGCTCCCTATCCCATACTTCCTCCCCATTCCCACCCCACCAGACCTCCCAACTCCCTGGAAACCTCCAGTCTCTTGAGAGTTAGGTGCATCTTCTCTGACTAAATCCCAGACCTGACAGGCCTCTGCTGTATATGGGAGCCTCATATCAGCTGGTGTATGCTGCCTGGATGGTGGTCCAGTGTCAGAGAGATCTCGGGGGTCCAGGTTAGTTGAGACTGAGAAGCATTCTTGTTAAATTAAAATCCTAGTTATCTTGTATCAGATTCTATAGAAGTAGAGTCAGAGACAGATATTTGGTTGAGAGACCGGTATAGAGGTGAGAGAAATGGAAATCTAAAGAATCAGGAAAATGTGCTGTCTAGGAACATGTAGGCTTCTCTGATTCATTGAGGGACAGTTGTAGAGAATAAAGCACAAGGGAGAATTCTCCCTACTGGAGTAAGCAATCAGTTCTGCGCCCACTCTTCCTGTTCACCCTTTCACTCTTAGTTACTGCTCTGTTGCTATGAAGAGACAGTGTAACCAGTGCACCTTAGAAAGCATTCAATTGGGGCTTGATTACACTTTTAGAGGGTTAGTCCACACTGGGGAGTGGTGGCAGGCAGGCAGGGAGGGAGGAAGGGAGGGAGGCAGCCATGGGGCAGGAGCAGTAGCTGAGAGCTTGCATCTTGGCAGCAGGCAGCAAGGAGAGAGAAGCAAGGAGGGGGTGTGTGCTGGGTCTGTTGTAGGTTTTTGAAATCTCAAAGCCAAGACCACACTTCTAACTCTTCCTAAACAGGCCACCAACTGGGGAGGAAACATTCAAGTAGATGCACCTATGGGGAGCATTTTCATTCAAATCATCACATTCTCCTAAAGGGGGGGGCAGGGTCTCACATTATAGCTCAGAGTAGCCTAGAACGTGTGACTTTCTTATTGTCTAGGCAATTGGAAGGCTGGTGTGTTTGGAGTTCAAGGTTATTTTCGTCTGTGTAGTCAGCCTATAGTAGATGGGACACTATGTCAATGAACAACAACAAACAAAACAAAACCTGGTGGAGAGGGGGAGGGGAGGGGAAGGAGAGAGGGAGAGAGGAGATTTGAGTGTTTGTTATGGGCCACTCTACACTGGAAGAGAACTTCCTGGGAAATGTGGTTCTGACAGCTGAGGACAATTCTTCAGCTAAAAGGGGGGACAGCTGGGATGCGTTAGAAGCCAACTGCCTAGCAGCTGTAAGATGGACACACTGCTGAGATGTGGGTGGAGTACTAACAGGGAGCTGGCTATATCAGGCCTTTTCAGACATTAGGAGTGCCACCCAGAGAGTCTGCTAAACAGATTTCAGCATCCAGAGAAGGAGGAAGGGAGAGAGGGAGGGAAGGAGGGAAGGAGGGAGAGAGAGAGGGAAGGAGAGACAGAGAGACAGACAGAGATAAAGATACACAGAGAGACAGAGATGCACACACACACACACACAGAGAGAGAGAGAGAGAGAGAGAGAGAGAGAGAGAGAGAGAGAGAGAAGTGTTTAGGATTCCTTTGGCTCCTCTGCTGTGAAGCCTGAGAATCTATGAAACCCATAGGTTTCAGGTTCTGTTGCTGCTGCTGCCCTATTTAAGAAGCATTGCTTTTCATGGGCTGTCAACTCATAGTGGGTATCCAAAAAATCCCACCGAACTTAATTGGATACCACGTAGGATTGTCTGAGAAAATATAAATGCTCGTCAAATTTGAAGTTCAAGTAAATAGTGAATAATTTTAGTATAAATATATCTATTCTATATATTGTCTGAGACAAAAATTTGTTGACGTGAAATCTACATTTCAATCTAAATGTATTTGCTATGTCTGATGGCTCTGATTCGACTTCATGCATCTGTATGAATGTAATGAAAATATTGCCAGCATCACAAGATGAAAATAACAGTGAAAAAACATACATGGTAACATCTTCTTTTAATGCCAGCAGCACTTAAGTGCTGAGAAGACAGAGGAAAGGGGACATCTGAGGAGTTCAAGGTCACATAATAAATTCCAGGTCAGCTGCAGATCTATAGCTTGACTCTGTCTAAAATAACCAAAAAATGTACTAGAAAAATCAAAAGTGGCGAGAAACGATCAGTATATGACCCACAATCAGGGAGAGGATTTACTTGAGGAAATGGATCCCTTTTGAATGTGAGATTGGGAGTCCTGCTTCAGTGTTATGGGCCCGTTAGTATGAAACTAACTTAGGGAGGAGCATGCTTGCTCAACCATCCTGAACCTAATCCTGGTATAAATGCTCTGAATGAGATTCTGGTTTCCAGAAAGTAAGTGACTTGCAAGTTGCCATTTTATCTTAAACAAGTGCAAAAACCACAGCAGAAACCAGTAAGTAGGAACCTCTGTGGGAAAAATGTGCTGGGGTAGAAAAAAACTGCCCACTCTCATTCATGTAGTGAGGAAGGGATCAGGGTGTCAGACACTGAGCTTTGAACACTCAGATCAGTTGGGCGTTGTTCCAAGCTGGGCATCCTAGAACTTGGGGAGGCTGAAGTAGGTGGAACTCTTGAGCCCAGGAATTGGATATCTGGCTAAGGAACATAACGGTACCCTTTGTCTCAAAACAAATTCTCCTGGTGAGGATCTAGCTTTTGGAAGGGCACAGTTCTGTGAATTTTGCCTATAGGAGCTTCATCTGTTTCTGGTAGTGACTAAGGGGGTGGGAGACAGGAGAAAGTCGCCTTCAGCTTCTACTGGAGGAAATAAAAGAAACAGTATGTTGGGTCATTTAACTCTACAACCAGTCTAATCTCCTGGAGATTTCTCAGAGCCTGGCTGAGCACAACTCCAGGCCCCTCTAGCCATCCTGAGAGGTTGAGGAGAGTTGAGAAGTACAGCCAGAGCTAAGGCCTCACAAGGAGCATTCCTTCCTCAAGTATCTTGCCACTGGTTTGGAAAAGGTCTCCTCTCAGAAGTTTTTTTTGGTTTGTTTGTTTGGTTTTTGTTTTTTAAAATCCAATAAGCGATGTCCACCTCCAAGAAAAAAATTGCAAGATACAAAAAGGCAGTATATAGACACATATTTTTATCCAGTAAATGATGTGCCCCCTCTGAGAAAAACCATTCAAGGCATGAAAAAGCAGCACATACAAATGATACATTGTCTGTCAGTTCTAATTGAAGTGAGCAATTAAGAGCTGGGGTTGTCACTCAGTGCTAGAACATTACTTAGCATGTTTCCTGTCCTTGGTTTAATCTCTTATACCACAAAACAACGCAAAACAACTGAACAACAGCAAAACAAACAAAAGCCCCCTATCATCAGACTACAAGGAGAAAATTTAAGCAGACATCAAATGCTTTTGATGACTTAAAAGAAGTAGATCAGAGAATGTTACATAACTTATGATTTTAGTCATGTAGTGTACTGGAAAAGATAAAACTATGGATTAATTATGTTCAGTGGCTGTCAGTGTTCAGGAAGAGAGAGGTATAGAGCTCAGAGGAATTTCAGAACAGTATAATTACTCTAGATGAATTTATAATGGTTGTTACATCTCATAATGCTTTTATCAAAAGCCACAAAATGTAGAATGAGAAGCATTTTTGACTCAATGTTTTGGGTGACGATGGTCTGTCAGTGTAGATTGAACCGTTGCAGCTCTTCTCTGGTTGCATATTCTGAGAGCGCAGAAGACTGCTTCTGAGAAAATGGGAAATGCTGGTAGCTGAGAACTTAAAACTATTGCAAAACCAAAATGATCTATGCTGACTCCAGGGATGGACCTGCTCAGTGCAATGAGAGAATTAAGAAAAGAAAAGCACAGACAGATAAACAGAAAGCTGCGATTGAGTAGTCTGCCTCTCCACTGGAGAAAGCACAGTACTCTGGAGCTCAACATGTTTGTTATATAGATTTGAACCAGGAGGCAGAGTTATTACACACCGATAAACAAGGAGACAGGGTTTATAGTGACTAGTAGGATCAAGGAGATAGGTTTAGCTAATCTAGGTAGGAGCAGTGGTGGCACCACCCAGCAGAAACAGCTAGGCCTCAGCTGAATCAGTACCAGTCAGCAGGAACAACTAGGACCAGCAGGGGCACAGTGCCTTTGAGCACCTTGACTTTAGTAACCTCTTAATTTGGCAACAAATATGCTTCATAAAATATATTAAAGTTGCTATCTAAGAATGTTTTAAGGAACAAATCCTGAAGTAAATAAATACATGATTTATTATGAATCTTTAAAAAGATCTTTTCTTGCCTGTCTGCCTCCTTCCCTCCCTCCCTCCCCCCCTCCCTTCCTTCCTTGTTGGCTTAAAATTTTAAATCCCACTTTATATATGGGGTTTTAAATGTTTTAATCCCTCTTTTAGTCCATCACCCACCAGAAAGAAAGGTTACTAGAATACAGGGAAAGTGGACCTGTTTAGAAATAGTTCTTTGGAGTAAATCTAATTTGCATTGTCAAATATACACCAGCAATCTAGTTTAGTAGCGTCAGGATAGCAAACACATATCAGCAGTGGTGGCATGACCCAGCTGAAACAGCCAGGCCTCAGCTGAGTTGCACCACTCAGCAGGAGGGACCAGGACCAGCAGGGGCACCAGGAGAAGGTCTCTGCAGTGCCTCTCTCAATGAAGTGAAGATCAGCGAAGATGAAGTCGAGAGACCAACAAAGCATTGCAAAGGTAGCTATGTAAGCCCAGTCACTGTTTGCCGAGTCCTATTTATACTCCCTGCAAACATCATGTATTCTCCCATGGATCTTGTCTCACCACCTGAGGCTGTCTTACCAAAACTCCACGTGAGTCTGTATCAGCTAGCATTACTTTGTCAATCAGCCCGAGTCCACTGAAGTGGCAAGAAGCCACTAGAACACCAGAAGTTTTTTGGTGCGTTTTTTTCTATGAAGTCTCAACAAAAGATGATCAATAAGGAATGGCAAGGCGAACCAATACCATCCAGTGTCATACGCTGTCTGTTGGGTCCTTCTTAATATCATGTGCCCTTTTATGTGTTTGCTTGAGCAAAACACCCTTTCACCTGTGTCTACTTTAGAAACGCATCATTTGACATAACTGACCTTCCAAAGAAACCAGGAGTTCTCTCTCTCTCTCTCTCCCCCCCCCCCCCAGGATTTCACTGTGTAGCCCAGCTGGCCTGGTACTCTCTATGTAGAACAATTGGATCAGAACTCATAGACACCTCTCTGCCTCTTAGTGCTGAGATTAAAGACAAGTGACACCAGACTTGCCTGGCAAAGGTTAATATTTTATTAAAATTTTACTTTCATGTGTATGGTTGTTTTGCCACCACAGTTGTGCTTGGTTCTGCCAGAGCCCAGAAGAGGATCTGCCATGCAGCCTGGAACTGGAGTTACAAACAGTTGTTACCTGCCCTGTGGATGCTGGAAATTGAACCTGGGTCCTCTCTGAAAGAGCATCAAATGCTCTTAACTGCAGAACCATCTCTTCAGCCAGCTCCCAACAGTATCTTTAAAAAAATACATTTTGTGGAACAAATTTTCATTCTGGTGTAATTTATACTATCTATTTAAAAGGCACAAGAACAAACTTTTTTGGAATAGTCAGAAAATTTATACCATACCTATTCCTCATTGGCCCAATATTTTCATTCTCCTCAACCCAGAATATTTTATTCCAATGTAACATATTTTCACTTTCGCAAATCTTTTTCATCACCTCCTAATATTTGCCATAATAGCATGCAAAAATTATATTATAAAGAAATGTTTATTTCTGATTATTGTTGTGCCCTGAGACTGTTTTCACTGTAGCTGTTATAGCACAATTGATTCAACCACAATGACACTGTTACAAAACTTTATACTTAATAAACATACAATATTATTGGGGAAATATTTTTAAAGTGAGAAAAGGGGATTTTATGTACCAAATGAACTCATATATCTGCATGTCATGCATTGTTCAAATGAAATCAAATTCAGCGTTTTTAATAGACTTTAGTGTGAAGTAATATAGTTCATATAAAATACTGGCTGGGAATGAATTAATTCATTTAAAACAATGTCAGTGAACATTTCCTAAATTATACACTAATGATTGCACAATTATCTATCATAAAACTTATAGTTATACTCTATGAGGTAACAAATGACAGTTTAGTCCCGCCATGATTTTATTAAAACCAAGGCAATAGAAACTACTTGTCCTTACCAAAAGGCAGCATAATTAGCATAATGAATTTTTATCAATATCTGCTCCATATTTTCTATGATCCCTTGTTTTCTGCCCAGGAGGTCTGCAATCTCAATTAAACTTTGAGGTGAGTTGACATGTCTCTGTTTGGTATGGTGGGAAAAACAGATGTATAAAAGTAGCACTATCAGGTATGTTTTCATACAGGTTAAGGTTAAGAAAAACTTGAAAAAAAATTGAAAGTCAATCAAAAATAGAATAAAGGTTGGGGATGGACTCTGTTGGTAGAGTGGTCCCCTCCTGGTTCCCTTCCTCGGCCTGCATCATGGACATGGTGGTGCATTTTTGTATTCTCAGCAGTTGGAAGGTAGAGCAGGATGATTAGAAGTTCAAAATTATCCTCTGTAACAGAGTGAGTGAAATGTAAAGGATGGGCACCACATGTTAGTCATCTCCACATCTTCGTGTGTATACTCGAGTGTGTGTGCTTGTGTGTGTGCGTGTGTGTATTTGCGTTTTCAAGACAGGGTTTTTCTGTGTACCCCTGGCTGTCCTGGATCTCATTCTGTAGACCAGGTTGGCCTCAAACTTACAGAAATCCACCTGCTTCTATGTCCCGAGTGCTTGGATTAAAGGCATGCGCCACTACAACCCAGAAAATATTATAATATTTTGAACATAGTAGTTGTTCAACATAGAATGAGTTTTTGCTGAGAATGGAAACCAGGACCTTCAGCATGTCAGGCGAATGCTTTTCAACTGTGCCCCATCTGCAGTCCAGTAAATAGCTTTTAAATGAGAAAAGGCTACATCTCTAGAAAGAGAGTGTATGTCAGGCTTAGAGAAACCTTAAGCAGCCCCTCTCCTTTGAGGTCATGGGTCATTCATTCCAAATCATTAGGCAACAAGGCTTTTAAAATATATGGACTCTCGAGATTTAGAAAAACAGTACACATAATGTGGTGTGTATGGAACTAGACTCAATAGAACTCCTGAGTCTACTAACCAGCGCAGTATACACTGCAGAGCAGTCAATGGCAGCGAATATGAAGACATTATGAAAACGAGATTGCTTTAAGACTAAAGGAGAAAAGTATCTGGGTGCTATAGAGACCAAACAGTGGTCACAGCTGTTGACTCTAGGGGACAACAGAACAAGAGGAGAATAAAATGAGCAATAAAAGGCCATTGAAGGCACACCTGTTCTAGTGGGAGACAGGCCTTGGACAGGATCTAGTTACATGCCTAGAACAATTTCCCTCTTATTTATTTTAAACTCTGAATAATCTAGGGATAAAATTGGCCTCGGATGAGGGATTGTCTTAATGTTCCCTACAGGCAACATTCTTTTTTCTTTTTGTACTGTTAGGCAAAAGAAATATATATATATATAGTCAAAGACAGGCAATTTGTCTTTTAAAACACCGTGACAATGTAAATAATATAATAAAAAGAAAAATAATTTTGACACTAGAATTCAACTCAGTTTAATCTCTCTCTCTCTCTCTCTCTCTCTGTCTCTCTCTCTCTCTCTCTCTCTCTCTCTCTCACACACACACACACACACACACACACACACACCTGTTCTCCGTTTTCCTCTCCAGTCCCTCTTGGATTTTGCAGATAAGTTCTCAAGTGGACCAGGCTGGCTCCCACCTCCCTATGTAGCCAAGGGTACCTTTGACTGTATACTTCCACCTTCCAAGTGTTTAAACTATAGGTGTTCATCACTATGCCCACTGAATGTACATCACCTAAGGAGAATGAGGGATTTAGGGATGCTGCTACACATCTTGAACCTACTCTATGTTGTCCTGGATTATTGATCAGAAGATGTACATGGCAAGCAAGTGTTGGGTTCAGAATAAAGATGGATGGGCGTGTCGTTACCACTTAATTGAGATTGAGAATGGATGTAATAAACTAAGGTGTATATACTATATCCTGAGGAACTTTGACACTGTAAGTTTGCTCAAAGATGGAGAAATTGAAGCAAGGTGTAATGGCCAACAACTGTAATCACAGCACTTGGGAGGTGGATGTAGCATTATCAGACATTCAAGGCCACCCTTGGATACATAGCAGACAGGCTAGCTTGCACTACATGAGACTCTGTCTCAAATAAAAGCAGAAAGAAAAACATAACAATGAAGAAATAAACCAGATGAATGCAGGGAGGGAAAGTTTCTCAGGATCAAGATTCAGTTTTTCAAAGGGGGAAACTGAAAAGGGACACAATTATAGAAAGCAAGGGTACACTGTTTCAGCAAAGGGGTAGTGATCTTGTAATGTCAGCTCATCATTCCATGGTATCTCCTACTTGTAATGTCAACTCATCATCCCATGGAACCTCCTACTTGTCTCCTGAGTAACATGCAATGATCACAAGGGCAAGGTGGTTCATTTTAATATATATAACTGGGGCTCATGGAAAATACGATTCTCCTTTTTTAATATAATGTAGTTTATTGAGAAATATGCTGGGTATTTTTCCACAGTCATATGAACATGCTATCTTATTTTCTTTTTCTGGAGAACCAGGCTTCCTATTTCTGATTTATTATTACACAAATGGGCCAAACACACTCGAACTCACCAAATAAGGAATCAGATTCCTTTAAAGGGCGGTACGATTAATTTAAGGGGAAAATGTCCACAGGGATACCAATATTATGTCTGTGTTTGTCAAGCACACACAGTAGGATGATCAAAGGGTACGACACATTGTAAAAATGTACCCTGTGCTGAAACTGCTTGAAGTCTGTGAGTTTCAGGAAATACAAAGCCCTTTGAACAAAAGAGCAGAAACTGTACACAACCTTTGAGTTCACTTAGGGTCAGATACCGAAGATGATCTTATTTACTTTAAATAATAGAACTGGACACTGGCTGGAAAAGCTTAAGCTAAAAACAGCCTAGAACTGCTGTGACTAACAGGAAGTTTCCAGAAGGAATGAAAGAAAAATGTAAAGGAGGGTGAACAGTTATAAGTTGCTGCTTACTTTGCCTAAATTGTATCCCCAACAATGAATTCAAATAGTGAAGGTGTTATCTCAGAAAACCAAGTTTCTTTTCAGAAAAATTACACACTGTATACATTTCTAAGCTCATGATATTAATAAATCTTGGGAAGACAGAGAAAGGGGGGGGAGAATGAGAATCAGAGTGTCTAAGAAATGGACTCTGTGTCTGCCTGACAGCCACTGGCTGAAATCACAAAGAAAACACTGGCAAGAGATCAGGCCTCCTGGAATCCATTAAATACAAAGAAGGAGGAAGCAGAGTAAATGCTGGTTACAGCTCCGCATGCTATATCCAGACATGCTATATCCAGACATGCTATATCCAGACATGAGCAGAGCTGTTTAAGGCTGAGCAGATCCAGCAATAACATTTCATAATCAGCATTCATAAAATAACAAGAACAGAAGTTTGCTAGGTTACAAAGCAACTACTGCTGCTACCCCAGAGTCTAGTACATACCAGGCAAACATTCTACCCCCAACCCCCATGCAAGCTGTAGCCTCAGCCTCCATGTGCCAGGCTTAACCAGAAACAAAGATGTTGGTGGGACTTTTGAGTGAGCTCTTAGTTGTAACTTTTTTTCAAACCTTATTTTTAATGATGGTTCTTAAACATTTAAACCTCCCTTGTAGCCCACCATCCACCAGAGGTAGTGGAAAAGAAAGGATACAGGGGAAGTGGACCTGTTTAGGAAGGTTCTTTGGAGCAACTCCCTTCTGCGTTGTCTGGAAATCGGCAGTTCAGTTGACAGGTTAGCAGGCTGCTGCAGCTCGATCCACTCACAAACACTTCATGAATAAACCAGCAGTCCAATTCAGTAGAGTCGGGTTAGCAACAGTGGTGACACGACCTAGCAGACACAGCCAGGCCTCAGCCTTGGCTCCAGTCAGCAGGAGGGACCCAGAGGGACACCAGGAGAAGTTCTTGGCTGTGCATCTCTCAGGGAAGCAAAGACCAGTGAAGATTCGAGACCCACAAGCGTTACACAGCTAAGTTGTACCAGCAAGCCCAGCTCTGTCTCCATCACTCCATGGAGTCCTATTTATACCCTCCACGCATCACGTGTCCTCCACGTGCCTTGCCTCAGCATGGGTCTTGCCTCAGCACAGCTCTTACGTCAGTAGTATATGCATCCAATCAGCCCGAGTCCATGGAAGTGGCCAGAAACTGCAGCACCACCAAAAGATTTTTGGTGCCTCTCTCTCTCTCTCTCTCTCTCTCTCTCTCTCTCTCTCTCTCATCCTGACAAATGCAACTCAACTACGCAATGTAAGGCAGACTGATACATGTGTGTTGTTAGCAAAGACTCCTTCATCACGTGTCCTTTCACGTGCTTGCTTTAGCAGAACATCCTCTCTCCTGTGTCTGCTTCAGCAAAATGTCCTTTCACGAATCTGCCTTAGCCTTTCACACCTGTGTCCACTTTAATGAAACAGTCCTTTACGTGTTTGCCCCAACAAAACACCATCCAACCGACTTTCCAAAGGACCCTTAAGTTACCACTTCACTCAGTTTTGTTTTTGCCTCTGAGGACAAGCAAGTTTTCATAATGCCTCTAGGAGCCACTAGTCATTGTGGCAGTCTTTGAAGGTGTTCTCAGCAGAAAAGTGGGATCTTCCAATCCATTTAAGCACAGAATTAGAATTCAAATTTTTGCTAGCCTACTGTGGTGGTTTGAATGAAAATAGCCCCTCTAGGCCATTAGGGAGTGGCACAATTAGAAGGTGTGGCCTTTTGGACTAGGTGTGGTCTTGTTGGATAAAGTGTGTTACAGGTGGGTAGGCCTTCAAGTCTCTCTTAGATGCTCAAGCCAGACCCAGTGTGACAGTCTCCTCCTGCTACCTATGGATCCAGATGTAGAATTTTCAGCTCTTTCTGAGCACCAAGTCTGCCTGCATGCCACCATGCTTCCTGCCATGATGATAATGGACTAAATCTATGAACTGTAAGCCAGTCTGAATGAAATGTTTCCTTTATAAGAGTTGGTCATGGTGTCTCTTCACAGCAATAGTACCCTAAGTAAGACACCTACAGTAGGAGATTGTCACACTGACAGTCATGTCCTTCTGCCTGGAACTCAAATCAACAGACAACTGCCATATGCTAAGTTGATAGTTGGTATAACATGTGACAGAAAAAGATTTAGAGATAAGGTAGAGGTTGGACAGGCAAGGTGCTGAACAGAAACTTAAGCTAATAGGATGAATGAACAGGTTGTTACAGAGTCTTGAATAGTCTCGAAAAATGGCTTCTGATGTGTCTAAAAAAGCATAACATTTTAGTAATTCTCTGAGAATTGTATATCTTGTATTTTGATCATATTCATGGCCAACCCCTAACTTCGACCAAGCTCCCTGAGACCCCACACTCCCACCTTCATAGTATCTCTTTATTTTTACTATTTGATTAAGTCCAATTTGTATTGCCCACATATTACTAGGTGTGGGGCCAGCTAGTGGAATGTGGTTGACCTAGCAGTGATGACATACTCTTCCTCCCCAGAAGCTATCAGCTCTTCATGATTCCTCAGTAAGGGGTAAGGTCCATGTTGTAATGTTGACTGGCTTATTTTGAAGTGTTTCAATGAAGGGTCAGGTTCTGTTTTATTTTATAAAAATATATACGGGTTGGTGTTTATTTATTAACACGTGTTTTTATCCATTTCCTCCTCAAGATACATCGCTTCAAGAATGAAAGAAATATTTACTCGTGGGAACGGAAGCAGCACATTCCAGTTCTCACCAGAATATTAAACACTGCATCTCATTTGTGTGTGTTCACTTTAAGTAATGCAATCCTATCTATGAATTGCTCTACAGACTGCTAAGTACCACAGCTAGAACTTCCAGGAGAGCTCCCTAGTAATGTATTTTCATATCGTTTTGACCTATGAGCTACATGCAATAAAATTCGTCTTTTTGTTCTGCTTTGTTTTATTTTGGTTTCCGAGAGGGTCTCTTGTAGCCCAGACTCTCCTCAAACTTCCTATAAAGCCAAGGTTGCCCTTCATTTGCTCATTCTATTGCTATACTCCCCCAAGTGTTGAGATCATAGGTCTGTGCCACTATACCCACTTTAAAATTTGCTTTTTACTCAATGGTCTTTTGTATATGGAAATTGTTATGTAGCCATCGGCCCTGTTTCATTTTACATCGATTTTCTTCACCTGACCAGAGCAAAGCCACTTTGCTTCCATTGCCAGCCACTCTGCCTCTTCTCTTTCTCCTCAATGCTTCCCAAGCACTATGAGCCTTGTGGCTCTGTGGATATGTCTATTGAATATGACTGGACTCCTACCACAGCTGGCCTTTTAAAATTGGCTACTTTCATTTAGCACGCTTCAAAGGTCAGTCCATATTATACGTTGTACCACTACCCCATTCCTTTTCATAATTAAACCTCATACTGTATTTTGTTTCTCAATTCATCAGTAGAGAGTGGACATTTGACCACCATGAATAATGCTGTTATAAGCACTTATGTACAGAATTCTGAGTCTCCGTGCTTTTAATTTACCTGCTCCTATATTCAATACTTAACATGTGTGATGGGGATTGAACTCAGGTCCTTATACTTGCAGGACAAGCACTACTCACTGGACTATCTCCCCACCCCCAAACTGCGTTTCAAAGCAGCTGAACCCTTATCATTTCTATCAGAAAAATTTGAATGCTTCAGGTAACGTGGAAACTTCTAGTTCTTTGGAAAGTTAGTTATGGCAAATGTTTCGCACACAGGTAAAAAGATGTCTTGCTAAAGTAAACACATGAAACACTGTTTTCCTGAAGCAGACACAGGTGAAGGATGTTTGGCTATAGCAGACACAAGAAAGGACCCAGGATGATGAAGCACAAATATGGCCCCACAGACAGGGGAAGACGAGCACTGAGCTTTGGTTTGGTTTACTCCATCTCGCTATGCTTCATTAAAAACATGCGGGTTTGCCTTACATAGCTTTGTTGAGCTCAATTTGTGGTAACTCCTATATTGGAAGAATTCGCCCAAGAACCTCTTGTGAGGTTCCTGCAACAGTTGCTGCTTCTGTGGGCTCTCCTCAGGCCAGTTGGTGATCTACAACTGCCTGGTGTCTGCTTGCTGAAATAACTGGACTGTAGCTGCTGGTCTGTACCTGTTGTCTGCCTGCCTAGAGGACTGGCCTGCAGATGCTAAGTTGTATTTGGTGTTTGCTATGGGACTGAGCTGCTGCCCAAGAAGATCGAGCTCTCCCCCAAAAAACTATTTCTGAACAGGCCCACTTCCCCCACATCCTAATGACTTTTCTCTTCCACTACCTCTGCTGGGTGGTGGGCTAGAGGAGAGACTGAACCCTTATTAAAAGTAGGTTGCAAAAAATGTGTGCCTATGTTCAGTTTCTTCATTTCCTCACTAACGTCTGTTATTCTGTCTTTCAATTATAGCTAGCTTAGTGCTTGTGAAACAGACATGTCAGGTAGCATTGTCATGATACACATCTCATACAATGCAGAATTTCTCTTTCATTAAGGACATGTCTTAATGCCATCTATTTGTCATGGTTAAAAAGCCAGTATTGACTTGTCATTATTTATCCAAGTTCATAGTTCACTCTGAGTGTTGTACATTCTCTGAGACATTGGATTTAGCTGTACTTTGTCATTGTTACTTTTTGAGATGAGATCACATGATGCCATCCAGGCTTCTCTTGAATTCGCAACATTTTTGCTTCAGTCTCTAAGCCCTGGAATTGACTGTATATTCCACTTTATCTGTATTTTTTTTTTAATTGGCTTAGTTTCATTTTAAAAAATTGATCTGTGAAGTTTTCTTAAAATTTATAAATACAACTTTATTTTTGACTTTTTGAGACAAGAGTTTCTCTGAGTAGCCCTGGATGGACTGGAACTTGATCTGTGGACTAGGTTGGCCTCCAAGTCACAGACATCTGCCTCCCAAGTACTGTGATGAGGACATATGCAGCCATGTCTTTCTCACAGATATTTTCTTAGATATATGTTTTGCAATATTTTCTCATGCAGTATAGATTAGTTTTGTACATTTTCTTTTGAAATACTGGGGCTATGACCACATGATCGGCAGGTATTGTGCCTTGTACTTCCTTGCATTTTTGTGGTGCCTTACTTGGGAGTAATGAACTCCCTTAATATACGAGGTTCAAGAATAAAGTTTGAGCATGTTGGTGTATGACTATAAAGCTGCTGCTCAGGAAGTGAAACAGAAGGATTGTGGGTTTGGGGCCAATGCATAAAGTTTTGGGGCTGGGGAGGTAGTCCTGTGATATAGCACTTACCTATCATGTTCAAAGCCTTGAGTTCTGTCTCTAGCAATGCTGTAAATACAGTCAAGACTGTTTTTAATTAATGAATCAACAAATTAATTAATTAATAACCAATTAAAGGTCTTACCATGGAGTCCTTGTTTTCTTGGAAGCAATGTGTAGGCCAAACTAGCCTTTATTTTTGCAATCCTCATTCCTCATCGTCTGGCATTCTGGTATCACAGGCATGTGACATCAGGTCCAGCAAAGACTGCTCTAGTTCAACAATTTAAAGACATTTACATATAAAAATGATGTTGTCCATACCCAGTTTACTGTTTCGGAATATATTGATTCTAAATACAATACTGAGGTTTACAGTCTTTACCAGGGGCTAAGAGCCCAGGAGCACTGCTCTAGAGTATCATGGTGTGTTTCAGAACCACCAGGAGCTCTCTGTCTTTCACACTCAAATTGCACCCCACATTCATCAGACTTTTACGTTTAGTAGATGTGAAGTCGAGACTAATAATTGGCCTAAACTTTCTTAGAATCCTCAGGGAAATAACTGATGCTGACAGTAGTGAGCCGCATGGTGAGAACCAGGCACAAAGCTGCCTTTTCTGTGGTTGCTAAAAGCTGTGGAATGCTGGGAGGATTTAGACTTCTTTGCTTAAAGAAAGCAAAGCTCCTCTGAGCTTTTAATCCACGAATGTGAATTTCTATGTCCTAAGGTGGGACAGGCTGTGTTGTCACCAAATTTTTAAATGTGGGATGATTGTCAAAACCATTTTATTAAAGTATTATCAGTGTGGTTGCACTGTATGACTAAAGATACATTTGTGTCTTATTGTGTAGCAATGTCCACCATGGAAAGTTAGCACCAGGAAATGCAGTATATCTGAAATTATGATAACATTGTTCTTCATCTGACACTGTCCTACAAACCAAACCACTTCTCCATTCTCAGTTATTTCCAGTGGCAAGACTATTATTAATTATGTTGGCCCCAAACTAGAGCTGAATGTAAGCAAGTTACAAAATTATGGAATAGTCTTGAAATACTAACCTATAGGCACAATAGTATCTTTCTTGAAATCAGAGCAACTGTGATTTCCCAAAACAAGATGCTTCAGAAATGTTATCACTTACTGTTAGGTTTCATGTTTTTTATTTACAAATATTAGCTTTAAAACTACTTGCCCAGGTCATTCATTTGTTTGTTCATTCATTCATTCATGCTGAAGAACAAACCCTTTTGCATACTAGGTCAATCACTGAGCATCTCCAGCTTTACTTGTTCTTTTAAAAAGGAAATCTGGTGTCTCTAAGACACAGCAGGAATCATGCACATACAATTCACAGCAGGTTTCTCTAAGATACAACAGGCAATATGCACAGGGCCTGCACGGGTTCAAGCCAGATGGGGTCCCAGCACTGAACCTGGTAAATGGACAGAGGCTTCCAGTGTTAACCAAGAAGCTATCTGTAATTGCTGTTTACATCAAAGGAAAAATCAGTTTTCTCTAACAAAGACTCAATAAATACACGTCAGGGCATATGCCCCAAACACAGAAGTAGATTGCTAACACAAAATGAAAAAATAAAGTAAAATCTATTGTTAAAAAAGAATGTTTTTGGATGGAGCATGTAGATTACCTGGTAGAGTGCTTATCTAGTAATCATGAAGCCCTAGTTTGATCCTAAACACTGAATACACTAGCTGTGCCTATAATCTCTGTTCTTGGTAACTGGAGGCCATCCTGTGCTATTGAGACTGTCTAAAGAAAAAGTGAATGAAGTTACTTTCACTGTTGCAGTATGTGGGGGACACTGATGAATGCCTACACTGTAACCACCACACCTTCTTTCTTAACACATGAAGCCCATTTTGGATCCGTTAGTTTCACTTTTGTGATAGTCTCTATGTTACCTACTAAGGCAGTAGTCCGTATTCATCTAAGCCTATCCTAATCCTTGTGATTGTTGGAAGTATGGCCATGGCCTTCAACTTTCAGTTACTATGAAAAAACCAAGGTTCTTTTTTAAAAACCGTTTGTCTGATCTTTGAATGGCATTCACAGGATGCTATGGTCTCTTCTTCATTGGTTGTGGCTACATACAGATGTTATGGCTGGGGCTGCAGTAGTTCCCTTGTGATCATGAGAAGAAAAAGCCTGAGGACAAAACTGATAGCACAAGGCAGAGCAGACAGATAGAAAAGACCTTGTGCTTATTTAATATTCTCTGAGACACCGAAACATGTCAAAACAAAAAACTCCCTGGAGCCCCCTGACCTTGGTACTTCTTGGTGGTAAGCATTTTCTTGGTAATTCACACTGTTTGGAGCAGCATGTTGTTCTCTATAGATGGTGGGAAGGCACACGCTGTGCCCCTTTTAGTTTCATCACAGTGCACATTCCCACCTACTCAGCTCGGCTAGCTCTGCTTGTAGCCACATGTGTTGCAGAATGCAGTTCTGTTCTGCTGATCTTTTCTGTGCCATATACTGCTATGATCCCATTCTTCTCTGATTCCCAGACTTGATTTTCTCCTTAATATTTCATTTGTCCCCTGCTTGCCTTTTTCAATGCAGCCCTTTCACATTCATGGCCAGTTTCTAATAATATTCCCCAAACTTAGCAGCACTCAGAGCCTCCTTCTAAAAGGAGCACAATCCTAGTCTAGTGCCTGCTTGGTACATTCTCTGATAGCTACTACATCTTCCTTTACTTTTGTGGTACATTTTCTCATGCGATACTTAAGTTGTAAACCTGTAAGTTGTCAACCTAGCTGTGGTTCTTCTTCTCATTCTAACTTTATTCATGGAGCTGAGTAAGGGATGGTTCAGTGCAAAGGTAAGGGCCACAATTTGGATCCCTAGCAACCATGTAAGGGAGGTAGGTTGTAATCCCAGCCAATTAGAATTGGAGATAGGGGATCTCCAAGATCAAGCTGCCTTGCTGGACTAGCTGAATCGGTGGGCTCTGGGTTCAGGTGAGAGACCCCCCCCCCCCAAATGATGGGACTAAATGGCAAACAATTAAGGAAGACACTTGATCTCAACCTTTGGCTTCCACTGGAATTTGCACATGCGTGTGCACCCTCAATACTACATGCATGCATGTACACATAACAACAGCATGCAAATACACAATATGCACACCACACACAAAATTATATAAAGAAAATATTTGCTGGATAAAACATATTGAGAAGTGTGGTTAAATGTGTGGTTAAAAGGTATAGGACTATAACTTCAGAATAGAGAAAGTCTCAATGTAAGACTTGAAAAAAAAGGTGAAGCATAAAGATGCATAAGCATGTCTGTGTGAGGAAGCAGTAAAAGTAGACTAAACAGAAGTGGGGGAGGCTTGAAGGTGGGAAACTGAGAGGTTTCAGATATAAGGTGCCAGGGAATGGACGTAGGGTTTAGCACATAGCAGTCTTTGCTCCAAAAATGAGGACTATGATTTGGATTTTCAGTATCCATAGAAAAAAGCTAGGCATGGGGCATTGAGTGATGGCTCAGTGCTCAAGGGCACTTGCTCTCATGAAGATTCTCCTTTGGTTCCCAGCATTCCTATGGTGACATCATCCCATCATCTCTTGTGCTTGCTCCAGGGATCCAACAACCTCTATATCTTCTCCAGCCACCGGGCACACACACACACATGATACACATAACACATGTAGGCAAAACCCCCATACACATAAAACAAAATGAATGACTCATAAAATTTCTGAGCATGGAAGTGTTTACCTAAATTCCCAGTGCTTGGGAGGAGGGGCAGAAGGACCTCTGGGATTTCTTGGACAGCTATGCTAGCCAAATTGGTGGGCTAAAGGTTTAGTAAGAGACTCTGTCTCAAAAACTGAGGTAGAGAGTGTTTGAGGAATATATAGGCTGTTGACTTTGGTCTCCATTGACCTCTGGCCTTCACATGCATGTGTTTTCGCATGAGCACATACACACACACACACACAAACCACATGAGTATAGATACCTGTCCACTCGGTAGAAGGATATTGTCCTTTTATCTTCACAGGCACTACAGCATGTACTCTTCCCCACCTAAATAAATTCAATAAAAAACATATTTTCTTTAAAAAGCACACTAGAAATGTGGCTGACCTGAAGGGAGCAAAGAAGTAACTGACTGGACCTGTATTCCAAGTAGAGATAGAATGTGTTCTAGCTGGGCCTGGTGGGTTGTAATACTTTGGCATTTTGTTCTAAGAAATACGGTGTAGCTTAGATTTTTCTCAATCCAACTTTAATGATGATTCTTCAATGCTTTGACCTCCCTTCCAGCCCACCACCCATCAGAGGTCCACCAGAAAGGTTATTAGGATACGGAGGAAGTGGGCCTGTTTAGAAGTTGTTCTTTGGAGCAAATCCCATCTGCGTTGTCAGGAAATCAGAAGTTCAGTTCACAGGATTCAGCAGTGGCAGCAATATACCAGCAGACCACCTCAGTAGTGTCAGGATAACAGCAGTGATGGCAAGATCTAGCAGAAACAGCCAGGCCTCAGCCAAACCAGTATGGTCAGCAGGAACGATTTGGACCAGCTGGGACACCAGGAGAAGTTCTTTGTCATGCCTCTCTCAACTAAGATCAGTGAAGATCTGAGACCAAAAAGCGTTTGCACAGCTAGCTTTACAAGCAAGCCAAGGCAAAGCCAGTCACTGTTCAATGAGTTCTACTTATGCTCCTTCCAAACATCTTGCCTCACCATGGGTCTTGCCTCAGCATGTGAGTCTATCTTAGCAAAACTCCAAGTGAAGTCTGTCTCAGCTGACATCACTCTACCAATCAGCTGGAGTCCGAGGAATCTGCAAGAAGCCACCAGCACACCACCAAAAGTTTTTTGGTGAATTTCTCTCTATCGAGTCTTGACAAATGAAGCTCAACTATGCATATAAGGTAAACCAATACATGTATGTTATTAACAATGAATCCTTCATCTTGAGTCCTTTCACTGCTTGCTTTAGCAGAACATCCTCTCTCCTGTGTCTGCTTCAGGGAAACGTTCCTTCACTTGTGTCTACTTTAGGAAAACATCCTTTCACTTGTGTCTGCTTCAGGAAAACACTCCTTCATGTGTTTGCCCCAGCAAAACACCATCCAACACAACTGACTTACCCAGGGACCCTTAAGTTTCCATTTCAAGATGGCTTTGGAATAACAGAGTTGTATGGTCTGATTTTGTTTCAACTGTAACACTCTAGCTTTTGTGTTGATAGCATAATTTATGGGAGACAAACAAAAGCAGAACAGAGACCAGTTAGCAGAATTCCCTACTACATCCTTTGGATCTAAGCCAACATCTATCAGTTTTGATGAGCATAATGGTGGTGAGAACTAGATACATCAAGGATAGTTTTTTGAAGTATTGTTGACTGAACTTTCAGATTGTTGGGGTGAATAATCATGGCTGAATTATATATCTTTAGCCCAGACAACCTGGAAAGATGGAATTGCCTTTAGAAGATAAGGAAAAAGATGGAAACAAACAGGTTTGAGAGTCAACAAACATCCTGGAAATTATCTCAGATCTGATATGGCTGTAAAACTTACCAGGCAACCAAGTATAGATTCTTGGTAAGCAGCTAGAGATATGAACTGGGAAACACTGACAGAAGCCACATTCTATATATCTGGAAGTTATCAGTATACAGGTAATATTTTAAGAATGAATGAGATTACCAAGGATCCTAGGACTCAACAGATGAAGAAAAGAAATATAACTTAATTAGGGAATTCTTAACATTTGAATTAAGTAGAAAGAAACAGATTACCAGGCCAGTAAGATATATGCCTATAGAGTCCCAGACACCAAGTAGTGAGGGATGAATCAACTTGAACATTACCATGAATAAAGTAAGTATGCTTCAGTGGTGGGCACACCACTGTATATGAAGGTCATTTATAATCAGGAAGAGAAGTTTTAGTGTGAACAGTGGGAATGAAATCCAGAATGCTGGAATTAAACAGGGAGGGGGGTGTCAATGGACAGGTTTTATTTATGTATGAATTTTGAGGAGTCTTTTTAGAAAGGCTAAAGTGCTGATAGCAATGTGACTCAGCAGTTGAGGATAGGGCGGTGAGATCCACAGTACTCATGTACTGGGTGTAGCTGGGCATCTTGTGTACACCTGTAACCCCAGCTGCACCTGGGGCACAGAAAGAAAGATTACTGGGACTTGCTGGTTTCCAGTCTAGCTGTGAAAATGCAACCCCCCCCCCCCCGGGTTTAAGGAGAGACCCTGCCTCAAAGGATTAAGTGGAAAGTGATAGAGGAGGATTCCTGACACCCTTCTCTCTCTCTCTCTC